>CM053035.1:119666663-119811663 GCA_028564925.1 Lithobates sylvaticus | reverse complement strand
TGAAGCGTTTGCGCTGGGGGACCATCTTATGCGGCCATTCCCTATGAGGACCCTCACCCCGGACCAGAGGGTTTTTAAATTACCGGCTGGCCAGAGCCCGAAGAGTGGTGGAGAACGCTTTTGGGATAATGGCCAGCCGGTTCCACCTATTTTTGACACCGATCCACATGGCGGAATATAAGTGTCAAAAATAGGTGACAATCTCTTCTTCAGATAATATTATTATTATGTTGTGGGTCTGCTACACACACACCTTGTTTTTGTTGTTAATGTATGTAGTGCATTACTGACAAAAATATTACTCATTTTCAGCACCATGACAGAAATGTGTGTAGTCGGTCTTTGACAATTCCTTTATTAAAGTCTTCTTTCTTCTGGTCTTCTTTCTTTCTTTATCCTTCGGTTTCTTCATCTTCTTCTTCCTCCATTCCGCTTCTTCTTGTTCCGGTGTTCTCGTCCGGCATCTTCCTCCACGGCCTCTCTTCTTCGTTATCCGTCCGCTCCACGCAATGGGAGGCTCCCGCTGTATGTCGCTTCTCTTCTTCTGACAGGTCTTATATAACGGAGGCCGGGGCCACCCGGTGACCCCGCCCCCCTCTGATGCATGGAACCGTGCGTCAGAGGGGGGCGGGGTCACCGGGTGGCCCTGGCCTCCATTATATAAGACCTGTCAGAAGAAGAGAAGCGTCACACAGCGGGAGCCTCCCATTGCGCAGAGCGGCCCGATAACGAAGAAGAGGCGCTGTGGAGGAAGATGCCGGACGAGAACACCGGAGCAAGAAGAAGCGGATCGGAGGAAGAAGCAGATGGAGGAAGAAGATGAAGAAACCGAAGGATGAAGAAAGGAAGAAGGAAGAAGACCAGAAGAAAGAAGACCAGAAGAAAGAAGACTTTAATAAAGGAATTGTCAAAGACCGTCTCCTGTCATTTTTAACACTTTTGTCACTTTTTTGGTGAAATGGTAGGGGTACTTTTGTACCCCCTAACCATTTCACACAGGGGGGGAGGCCGGGATCTGGGGGTCCTTTGGTTAAAGGGGGCTTCCCGATTTCGATAAGCCCCCCACCCACAGACCCCCACAACCACCGTGCAAGGGTTGTGGGGATGAGGCCCTTGTCCTCATCAACATGGGGACAAGGTGCTTTGGGGGGGACCCCAAAGCATCCTCCCAATGTTAAGGGCATGTGCCTGGTACGGTTCAGGAGGGGGGCGCTCTCTTGTCCCCCCTTTTTTCCTGCGGCCTGCCAGGTTGCATGCTCGGATAAGGGTCTGGTATGGATTTTGAGGGGGACCTCCACGCCATTTTTTTTTTGGCACGGTGTTCCCCTTAAAATCCATGCCAGACCTGAAGGGCCTGGTATGGATTTTGAGGGGGACACCCACGCCATTTTTTTCTTCATTTTTTTATTTTCTTAATGCTAACATGACCTGTGTTCAAATAGCCTTTAAAAAACCCATAGAAGTGAACCAGCGAGTCAAGCTGAGATGTGCGCATGTTCAACTTATGCAAATGAACCTACTTGGCTTGACATTTACTAAGATTTTGCCGGCGAAGTGAACCAGAGCACATGAACGGGCACAAATGCCGCTTGCGCATGCGCAGTACATAAATTTACCTAGCGCAGTTACAAGTGTATTTGCAGGCGCAGCAAGCCTGCTCAGAGAAAGTTAGTTTTTGGTTCTATTTTGGGCATATTTGTTAGTTGGACAGTCATATCTATACTTCCTCACATCACCCACATCACCCCCATAATATTGCCACTTCCAGCTTCTTTTAATTCTGAGTTGAAGAATGCTTGCGCCAGATCTATAACGGCGCACAGATCTCGGCCACCCGTGCGCCGTCAACATGATAGTAAATGGGGAATTGCGCTGCGTTACATGCTTGGTAAATCAGCCCATTGTGTGCATCTTCCAAATTTGGCTTTTCTAAAAAAATTAAAACAGATTTTTGAAATCTCAAATCGATGCTAGCTAGTTTTGTGTGTTTTAGATTTTCCCTAAAACATCAATGATGTTCTTCATTTTTTGTGGAACATCATTGATGTTTTTGTTGAGATTTTCTAAATCGCGATTGCACCCCATCTTCCCGATGAGGATCTGGGCACTTTCACTGGTAAAATTACATTCTTCTTCCACAACATCCATATCACCTAAAAATAAACAAAAAAAACACACCCATGTATTATAAATATGCAGGCATCCATCTATTACCTAAAGCTGTTGTCTCAGACACTCACCTGTTGTGGTGACAATTTCGCCAATTTCAACAACCTCTCCTTCCTCCTCCTCCTCAGTTTGTGGTGTTGGTATTTCCCCTTCTTTGGGAGGTGTGGGGTCCCTGGTGTCCTCAGATGTCCCGAGTCTTCTCTCCCCTAGGAGAATGTAAAAAAGGAATACTTAGCACACCGATATTTGAGGGCAGAAATTGGAAAATTAAACATTGCTTGGAAGTGTCATACAATTGTATTTTTTTGTTCAAAGCTGATAACATTATTTTTTACACTTTCTAAAGCTGGAATACAGTACTTGCCTGTTTTGTGCAAGTGTCACATATGGAGACACCCCTATAGTATCCACTGGAGCATGTGTGTGTGACACCCTAATAAAAAGGGTGTTCTGGTGTCCCACACTAGCGCTCCTGAGTCCAAATGTGTAAACAGCTGCTGAGTGTCCTCTCCTTTACACTGAATCAAGTTTCATTCTAGTTACAAACCCATCTAGACAACAAAACTTCTTTGAATAGAAATAGGCCTGAACACATGTAGTTAACTGCAACTTAACAAAACATCGTATTTTAGTTAGTTCGGCAAACGAATGATGTTTCCTACGACCGATTGAACCCATGAACATGAAAGTGGCCATTTTAAACTGTACAACACTAAAGAAAAGCACATGGAGCAGAATGCAAGTTAATAATAATAATATGAACACAGGACAACTACTTACTTTTTTTGAAGAACTCACTTGATCTTTCAGTACTGATCATGCTTCCTCAGTTTCAGGTCTGACCAGCGTTTCCTCAGTTGATCCTTGGATCGTCGTACCCCACAATTCTTCTGCAGACTCTTCACAACTTTAGCCATGATCTTGGCCTTTCTGATAATTGGGTTTGGGTAAGGTCCATACTTCCTATCATAGTCGTTCCTCTCCAACATCTCCACAAAGGACATATTTGAGACCTTAAATCTCCTCCGGGATCTGGACGTTTCAGGCTCCGGGCTTTCCTCGTCCTCCTTGTTGCTGTAATTAGCATGCACCTGCTGTGTCTCTGCCATGTGCTCTCCCCACTGCGCCGAAAGAGAAGGGACAGAGAATAGACTAAAAAGAACGTCAGAGTTTCACGCATGCGCAGTGTATATAAAACATAACACGCGTGCGTCGTACGTACGATCTGTGAGCGGAGGAAGGAGTAGCGGAAGCGCCAATCGTTCTAGCGAAGGTACAATTTTAACTTGGTACATCACTGGCCTATACTGCTTCTAGATTGAGGCTTATATTGGACAAGATTAGAAGAGTTTAGCCTGACATTAGGGTTTGTCTTGTGTTGTGTCTTGCAGAAAATATGGATCCAAAGAAAGAGAATTTATTACCATATTCATTGATATTTTCAGGTAGCTGCCCTTTTTATAATAAGCTAAGAAAGAGGCAGAGGCATTTATTTTTCGGAAATACTTGCCTATGTGCTTTATTACTTCAAAATTCACAGTTTATTTGTGAGTAGGCAGGTACATTTCCTAAATACAATGTGAAATTAACAAGGGACACCAACCAACCTCCTTGAGGTTTCAAAATACAAGATAATAATGTTGTTGTGGAAACTTGACACACAAAACCCACAAAAAAATTATGGAGATAACCAAAAAAAACAAGATCTCGAATAAAAAAACAACCACAAAATACTTAAAAATCTTAAAACATAAAAATAAAAAAATTATTCGGGAGATCTGACAAATAAAATATTATATTTATGAAATCATGAAAAATAATAAAGAAAGAAGTTTGTGAGAAGTCTGTGTGAATATGAGCAGCAAAACAACTTAATTCTTCTAGCATTATAAAGAAAAAGAGAATGCGCTGCATTAAACTATTTTTAACATTGCAGCGTGACGAATGTGCTATATCCATTACGAACGCTAGTTTTACCAGACCGAGCGATTCCGTCTCGTAATTTATTCTGAGCATGCGTGGCACTTTGTGCATCGGACTTGTCTACACACAATTGAAATTTCCGAAATCGGATTTTGTTGTCGCAAAATTTGAGATCCAGCTCTCAAACTTTGTGTGTCAGAAATACCGACAGAAAAAGTCTGATGGAGCCCACACACGATCGGATTTTACGACAACATGATCTGATCGCACATTTTCCGTCGGAAAGTCTGACCCTGTGTACGGGGCATTGGTCTTTTTGAAAAAAGTCTATCTAGTTCAACCAATAAAAGGTAAAAAATCTAAATTAAATATTTTTTTTTTTTTTTTACAATCCTATACACACAATCCCATACCCACAGTTGATCCAAAGGGAAGCAAAAAATACAGAGAAGCATGATCCAATTTTCTCCAGCAAGGAAAAAAAAATCTGACCCCCCTAGAGGCAATCGGATATCCCTAGGAATTATAATTATAGTTTACAGTGTTTTGCATTTAGAGTTTTAGATCTACATCAATCTCACTAGAGAGGACTTAAAAATGCTGGATGTTTGTATTATTTAGTAATACGGCATAACACGTTTTATCTATTCTGCATCTAATCTAATAGGTACATATTGATCTATTGTTTATAAATGCATGACATTCATACATTCTGCAGCTCAGATACTCTCCTGGCCCCACTTCTTGTGGCTAAAGTCTGCAGACCACCTGCCTGCTCGCTCTAGTACTGCATGGCATTTTCTACTTGTTAGCTGGTAAAGATATAAAAGAAGCTTGTATCTGATAAAATGTTTCCCTCATCAGCTTGCTCTTTACATTCTAAGCTTTTCTGTTAATTACTGCTGTGGTGGAAGTTATCCAGCACTACATTATTCACTACCATTTTGTATAATTTCCATATAATTAAGAACCCTGGTGTGCAGCGTCACCCAGCATACATAATTACAAGGAAAAATTGCTGAAACCTCTTACTATATTATGGCTGAGACAGGCAGGAGAAATTTCTATCATTCTAAATGACTTTTTTGACAGTGTCATATTTCTGTCTGTATATATATTTCTTTGTGTTATATTTAATGAATGGATACATCACTGGTTTATTAAAAATAACATAAGCCATGAGCACATTAGGCATGTCTGTTTGAAATAATACTGAAGACTAAATAACAAGTTGTGTAATGGTCAATGAAATATGCCTTATCTGCCCCCAATGCCAGGCACAACATATGTCATTTCATATTATGTCAGACATTTTAAGCAAACGTGTGCAGATTTTTTTAAAATAAAATAGCATAATAATTAGATTTTTTTAACACATCGCTACATTGTAGTCCTAAATTCAAATTTTAATGTTGTCTTCTGTTTTGAAAAATAATAATTCTTAATATGTATGGTACATGGGAGATATGCTGTCCAGTAAAGCCCAACTCCTATGAAACCCCCTCGCCCATTTAAAAAAAGGTCCTAGAGCAGTACTCACCAGAGCTGCACAATTAATCGTTAAAAAATTATCTCGATTCAGCCCCCTGACGATCTCTATTGCAGAGCAGGCCCAGACTGGCCATAGGGCAGAACTGGCATTCGCCCGGTGGGCCGGGGTCCATCGGGCCGCTGGGCTGCATGTCTGGGACATGGAGAGTTGGCCGCGGGTTCTGACATGCAGGACCGGTGTTCAAACACTGGCCGCTGATGTTTTGCCAGTAGCGTACTAAGTGGGGGGACGGCCTGCCAGTGACAGGGTCTTTGAGAGCCGTAGTTCCACTTTGCAGTGGGGGGTGGGTGCGTGCGAGCCTCGGAGCCGCACTCGAGTGACACCCGTCAGCACATCAGGGGGCGGAGCCCGCAGCGATCCCCTTCTCTCTGGCACGGTGGCTGTGGCTCTGATCAGGCTTGGCTGTCTCACACAGCCAAGCAGAGTAAAGCCGCCTCCCCCTCCTCCTTTATGTCTACACAGGGGGAGGGGACCCGACATGCAGTCCCACGCTTATCTGAGGTACATTATGGGTCTGTATTGTAGGGGGGGTCTGAAATGTAGGGGGGTTCTGTATTGTAGGGGGGTCTGTAATGTAGGGGGGGGTTCTGTAGTGTAGGGGGGTCTGTAATGTAGGGGGGTTCTGTAATGTAGGGGGGGGTTCTGTAGTGTAGGGGGGTCTGTATTGTAGGGGGGTTCTGTACTGTAGGGGGGTTCTGTATTGTAGGGAGGGGGTCTGCACTGTAGGGGGGGTCTGGGTAACATGCAGGCGGTCCAGAACTGTTAGGGGGGGGTGTCTGTGTAAAAAAACAGGAATCCAGAGCTGTGGGGAGGGGGTGTAATGTAAAGGTGTCCAGAGGTACAAGGTGCTGTGTAATGTAAAGGCGTCCAGAGGTGCAAGGTGATGTGTATTGTAAAGGGGTCCAGAGGTGCAGGGTGCTGTGTAATGTAAAGGGGTCCAGAGGTACAAGGTGCTGGAACCCCACATTCTAACATCAACCGCCCCCACAAAGCGCCACCGCCAAGACCCCCCCCCCCCCCCCGCCAGTCCGGGCCTGTTGCAGAGTTTGCCAATACTCCCTGGAATGTGTCTTTAAGCCATTCTGGATTCATAGGAGAATGATGCAAAGAACAATACTCATGCCATTACATGACATTACAAAGGGCCATCCACTGCTTCCACAGAAAAAAATATGGAGAGAACCTTGTAACACTATGTGAACGGACTATAGACAAGAAGGTATGTTTAAAGTGTAACTCCACTTTCATTGAGAAAAAAAAACATTCCCCTCTGGGTGATCTATGCACATTGCAAGGATTATAACAACCTTTGTTGCAGATTCCTACCTTTTGTTATTCTGAAGAAATCCATGTGTGTCTGTACTGAGTGGGTCTAATGGGAGTGGTTTCATAATTAACTGTCAGGTGTGCAGCTGCAGGGCACTGAGGAAATCTGCTGGGCCTGCATCCCTTTAGACGTGTTTCTATTGAAAGTATCTTTCTAAAAATGTATTTTTTGTTGCAGGGGATGGTGTGGTCTTGCAAAACGGGGCGCTAATATATCTAAAAAAATGTGGTGATCTATATATAACTAAATATATTTGGATAGTGATATACTTCTGGTTTTGGTTGATCTCTCAAGTGAGTGGTCGGTGCCTATATTTTGGTGTAAGTGTCCTTGATAAGGGGAAACCGTGTAGGTTCAAATCTATATTGTTAGTGCACTGGTGTACCTTTAGTGTTAAATAAAATTAACTATACCCATAATATTCCTATCTGGTGTCAATTAAAGTGATCCTGTTCTGATACATTGGACTTCACTGGGTGAAATGAATTAAATTGCTATAGGCACAGCCTTGCCTTGTAACTCAAAGTACTAATGTGATATTGTGCTTGTGGTGCGACACCGTATTGTTTTACTATACAGTTATAAGTGCTCACGCATATAATACCCAATCCTTAACGATCTTAAGGTATATTTACATCATATTTACACCAATTAGCAATTGTTGCAATTAAATCACCAGATGGCACCACATGCTTTGAAGCCTCAAGTGATAAAAATCTTCCTTAAGAAAGTCTTTGTGCACAACACATGAAAATTAAAATTAAAACATATGTGAAAAAAGAAAGTTCATAAATCAATTCTTTTGGTTGTTGAGTGTTGAATTCACTCTTTTCCTAGGTAGCGTGAATCCCTTCACCACATCAAATTCTTCCTTCACCCAAAGTGATAAGACAAATTGTAGCTGGCCGCTTACCAGATGTTGTTGATTGCTTTACTTAAAAAACAATCAAATGCACTTTTACAGGACTTTGCCTGATCTCAGATACACCAAAACTTTTTAGACAGCTCTTCCTCCTGCACACCCACATTGGTCTTCGCGACAGCCGTATATCAAGTGTCCTTGATATACGGCTGTCGCGAAGACCAATGTGGGTGTGCAGGAGGAAGAGCTGTCTAAAAAGTTTTGGTGTATCTGAGAACAGGCAAAGTCCTGTAAAAGTGCATTTGATTGTTTTTTAAGTAAAGCAATCAACAACATCTGGTAAGCGGCCAGCTACAATTTGTCTTATCACTTTGGGTGAAGGAAGAATTTGATGTGGTGAAGGGATTCACGCTACCTAGGAAAAGAGTGAATTCAACACTCAACAACCAAAAGAATTGATTTATGAACTTTCTTTTTTCACATATGTTTTAATTTTAATTTTCATGTGTTGTGCACAAAGACTTTCTTAAGGAATATTTTTATCACTTGAGGCTTCAAGGCATGTGGTGCCATCTGGTGATTTAATTGCAACAATTGCTAATTGGTGTAAATATGATGTAAATATAGTATGGTATAGTATGTATCTCTGCGCTTGCCTGGTGAATAAATAGGGCTAATGGAATACTGCGGCAAAGCACTGATAGGAACTATCGGATCCCAAGGAATTAAGGTAAGGTAAAGAGGTAGTGCTGCGCTGTATAATAAAGCTGTAGAGACTAAGGTATATTAAATAGGTATGCACACAAGTAAGTGCTGATTATGCAGAAGATAGTGGATGATGTGAATTTTTTGCTTAAATCACATAAAATCGCATAAACGTGACATAGCTTAAAATTGCATAAAATTGCATGAAATCGCATAAAACATCATATTCAAAGGATAAATCCGTGAAGGTGTGAATTTTTGTGCATAAATCACATAAAATCGCATAAACGTGACATAGCTTAAAATTGCATAAAATCGCATGAAATCGCATTAAAACATCATATTCAAAGGATAAATCCGTGAGAGGTGTGCAGAGGTGTATCAAGTGAGAATGATGTGGGTTAATCACATAAAATCATATAAAAATGACATCTCTTAAAATTGCATAGAAACGCATAAAAATCGCATAAAGTTGCATCAAGCGTCACATTAAAATAAGGTGAATCTGTGATGGGCGTGCATAGAGTGCTGCGGTCAAGTACAAGTGGTTAAAAAATATGACACATAAAATAGTCGCAATAAAAATTGCATCGGTGCATAAAACCAACTAGGTGGATAAGGATGTGTAAAAGGTAAGCATAGCCAAAAAAATTGAATACAATCAATAAATAAGTAATGCAAAAGTGCAAGAACAGTCCGTGGGGGTGAGCCCTTTCCTAGTGTGGGCAAAGTGTGGTTTGCTATGGCGCTGGTGACAAATCCTGGTGGGGTATAACGGTATCGGTGCTGGTGGTTATTGTGACCAGTAGCTGCAGGTGGTTCCTGATCTTCCGTGGAATATAGTAATGGATGTACCCTTACCTTACCGCTGTAAGGTAACAGCGTGTATATGTGTTAGCTGGTTCTCAATGGGGCTTCTGTGTCCTATGGCGGGCGGCTCCCTTTAAATCCAGGTGTTTGGGCGTCTCTTTTACTGGGGTGTACGCTCTAGTTCAGGTGTATGTGTCTCGCAAAAATGGATAAGGAGAGGAAGGGTCTCGATAGTGTAGTACGTTTTTAAAAGGTTTTATTCAATACAAGTAAAATACAGTAAACTCACATTTATGTTGCTCAAAATTGCATGGGATAAACGAGCATCGAGCTCGTACCTCGCTTCCGGTATCTAGTGTCCCTTTACGCGTATTCGTCACTGTCACATGTCACTCTGAAGAAGTCATGTGACAGTGACGAATACGCGTAAAGGGACACTAGATACCGGAAGCGAGGTACGAGCTCGATGCTCGTTTATCCCATGCAATTTTGAGCAACATAAATGTGAGTTTACTGTATTTTACTTGTATTGAATAAAACCTTTTAAAAACGTACTACACTATCGAGACCCTTCCTCTCCTTATCCATTTTTGCGAGACACATACACCTGAACTAGAGCGTACACCCCAGTAAAAGAGACGCCCAAACACCTGGATTTAAAGGGAGCCGCCCGCCATAGGACACAGAAGCCCCATTGAGAACCAGCTAACACATATACACGCTGTTACCTTACAGCGGTAAGGTAAGGGTACATCCATTACTATATTCCACGGAAGATCAGGAACCACCTGCAGCTACTGGTCACAATAACCACCAGCACCGATACCGTTATACCCCACCAGGATTTGTCACCAGCGCCATAGCAAACCACACTTTGCCCACACTAGGAAAGGGCTCACCCCCACGGACTGTTCTTGCACTTTTGCATTACTTATTTATTGATTGTATTCAATTTTTTTGGCTATGCTTACCTTTTACACATCCTTATCCACCTAGTTGGTTTTATGCACCGATGCAATTTTTATTGCGACTATTTTATGTGTCATATTTTTTAACCACTTGTACTTGACCGCAGCACTCTATGCACGCCCATCACAGATTCACCTTATTTTAATGTGACGCTTGATGCAACTTTATGCGATTTTTATGCGTTTCTATGCAATTTTAAGAGATGTCATTTTTATATGATTTTATGTGATTAACCCACATCATTCTCACTTGATACACCTCTGCACACCTCTCACGGATTTATCCTTTGAATATGATGTTTTAATGCGATTTCATGCGATTTTATGCAATTTTAAGCTATGTCACGTTTATGCGATTTTATGTGATTTATGCACAAAAATTCACACCTTCACGGATTTATCCTTTGAATATGATGTTTTATGCGATTTCATGCAATTTTATGCAATTTTAAGCTATGTCACGTTTATGCGATTTTATGTGATTTAAGCAAAAAATTCACATCATCCACTATGATGTAAATATACCTTAAGATCGTTAAGGATTGGGTATTATATGCGGGAGCACTTATAACTGTATAGTAAAACAATACGGTGTCGCACCACAAGCATAATATCACATTAGTACTTTGAGTTACAAGGCAAGGCTGTGCCTATAGCAATTTAATTCATTTCACCTAGTGGAGTCCAATGTATCAGAACAGGATCACTTTAATTGACACCAGATAGGAATATTATGGGTATAGTTAATTTTATTTTGTTTTAAAAGTTTTATTGAAAATATAAACATTACAAAGGTATAAAAACATGAAACAGAACATGAGAACATGGCGCCCTCTAGAGGGTCCGTACAGAGAACTGGTTACAGGCATATTCACTGGGCAATGTTTTAGCCGGTATGCGTACACAAGTCAGCCCGCCTGAGGAGAATTTTAGGGGAGTGAACCTTGTACTAATGGTCCCGGCACTGTTGCCCTCGGGCGGAGATCAATATTTTCTAAGAATGTTTTCGTAAGAGACTTAATCAGCGTCTGGTCTCTGGTCTCCCACACACCCCCTACGGGGATCTTGCTGTGCGTGGGAGGGACAGGGGCCAGAGCTTCAGGTGATCCTAACGTGAGAGGGTACGACGACCCTGCTCACCATAGCGGAGTACTAACCCCTGACAGGGGTAAGGGTGCTACCGTGGGCAAAAAATTTGGAACCTCACGTAGTGAGGAAAGGGGTGAAAGTAGGCCTGACGAGGCTAGGGCTACGGTTTTTGATCAAGCGGGCTGCTCTTGTGTACCTTCAGGTGTCAAAGTATGACGAGCCCTTTTACCGGATCTGGGGTCCTGAGTGTGCCAGGACCCTTCAAGTAGAAGTTGAATGAGTAGAGGAAGAGCCGACGAGAGAAAAGGAAGGGGAGGGAGGAGAGAGGAGACAGAGAGTGAGGGAGGGAGGGGGGGGGGAAGGTTGGATGGGGGTTCCTCGCAGAGAGAAGCTGCGGAGTATATGTAGGTCTGTCAGGGGGATTGACAGCCTTTCTCAGAGGAGAATCAATGACGTGCCCGTGTATTGGGCCCACGGTTCCCATGTGAGATGGAATTTGTCTAATGTGTCTAGAAGAGTGTGGGCGATTTTTTCCTGAGCCATTAACCATGAGATCTTTTGTTTAGCTCGTCGGAGTGAGACTGAGGGCGATTTCCAAGCTTGAGCAATAGTGATCTTGGCCCCTAGTAGGATAAAATGAATGAGCGAACGGGTCAATTTAGGAGTTTGCGGGATAGTCTTGTTGAGGAGAGCTATGAGAGGGTCCTGCGGGATTTTGAGTCCTGTGACTGTACGTATGAGGTAAAAGACCTTGTTCCAAAAGCCCCTAATTTTAGGGCATTCCCAGACTATGTGTAGGAGGGTGCCTAGGCTGTCACATCCTCTGAAGCAAAGTGGGGAAGACTGGGGGTAGAATTTAGAGAGGCGGGTAGGGACTAGATACCATCTCGATATCACTTTAACGTCTGCCTCCATGAGGGAGATGTTCAAGATGCCTTTAAATGAGTAAGAGAAGTGCGTGTGCCAAGTGTCTAGGTCCCATTCAAACTGTAGGTCCTGCTCCCACCTCAACATGTAGTTCGCTTTGCCCTGGGGTTCAGCAAGCGCTGAGTAGATCAGGGAGATACCCCCCCTGACGCCCATGGCTGAGGAGCACCATTGCTCATATTGGGTGACAGAGAGTGCCCTATCTGCACTGCTCCAGACTGTGTGTAGGAAGTGGCGTAGCTGATAGTACCGATAGGTTTCCGAGGGGGGCATGTCCAGCTTGGATATGCAGTATTTTAGAGAGAGGGGTCCATCAGCATTGAAGTATTGACCGATTCTATACAATCCTTTGTCGAGCCACCATGCAAATGCCTTGATGTTTAATCCTGGAGGGAAGGAGGGGTTGTTGAAGATATGGGTGAGAGGATGCCAGGGTGATATTAGAGCGGTATGTTTGTGAAGAGAGTCACAGAGGGTCATCGAGTGTGAGAGGGTGGGGGATAGGATCGCAGGGCGATCTCTACGTGTTTTCCAGATCAGGTAGTCTAACGTGTGGTTGGGGGTAGCCTGTCGTTCAATTTCAACCCAGTCGGGTTTTGGGGACCTGGAGTATATTACGGAGAACTGACAGAGTTGAGCTGCTTGAAAGTACTTCCAAAGATTCGGGAGTCCTAGTCCTCCTTTCTTTCTTGCTCTAAACAGCACTGAGTTTGAGAGACGATGACCCTTGCCACCCCAGATAAATCTAGAGACCGTGGATTGGAATCTGTCCAACTCCCGTTTCTTAACGGGGATTGGCAGAGACCTGAAGAGGTACAGGAGTCTGGGAAGGAGGGTCATCTTGACTGAGTTAACTCTACCCAGCCAGGATAGGTTATAAAGGGACCATTGTGCCAAATCGTCTGAGAGTTTCTTCAGCATGGGTGTGTAATTGTGGTGGTACAAGAGGTCAATTTTGGGGGTAAGGAAAACCCCTAAATAGGGAAGGGAGGAGGAGCTCCAGGAGAAAGGGAAGTTGGCTTTTAGCCTGTCTACTATGTCTTGGGGAACAGTTATGTTGAGAGCCAGGGATTTTGACATGTTGATTTTAAGGCCTGAAACTGCTCCAAAAGCGTGGAGCAGCTTTAGGACCTTAGGAGTGGACGTGAGAGGGGAGGTGAGAAACAGGAGGACGTCGTCTGCAAAGAGCGCACATTTGTGCATCTGATTGCCGCATACAACCCCACTGATGTCCGGGTCTTGCCTGATTGCCAACGCCAGAGTTTCTATCGCTATAGCGAAGAGTAGAGGAGAAAGGGGGCATCCTTGTCTAGTACCTTTCAATATTGGGATCTGTTTAGAGAGGTGGCCTTGTAGTTTAATCTGGGCACTCGGGGTGGAGTAGAGAGAAGAAATCGTTTGTAAGAAGTCCGGCCCAAAACCCCATCGACGTAGGATGGAAAATAGGTAAGGCCAGGTTACTGTGTCGAAGGCTTTCTGCAGGTCTATGGAGAGTATGTAGCCTAGTTGTTGGGGGTCTCCATCCCAGGCGGAGTGCATAAGCGATATCAGGTCTACTGCTCTCCTAATCTGGTCCGGCCCCTGTCTCCCGGGAATAAAGCCCACTTGGTCCTTGTGTACGTAGGACGCAATGAAGGAGGCCATTCTGTTGGCTAGGACTTTAGTCATGATTTTGAGGTCGTTGTTGATTAAAGAAATTGGCCTATAGTTGCTTACATCGCTGGAGTCTTTCCCTTGTTTGGGAATGACCGTAATAAATGCGAGGTTAGCCGCTGGTTCAAGGGGGGAACCTTCGCGTAGGGAGTTGAAGAGGCGGACCAGACGAGGAGAGAGGATTTCGGAAAAGGTTTTATAATATTGGGCGGAAAAGCCATCAGGGCCAGGGGCAGAGTTTGTTTTAAGGTTTTTAATGACATCGAGGACTTCCTCTGTGGTAAAAGGAGCGTCCATCAAGGACCTATGTGACTCCGAGAGCTCCGGTAATTTTACGTTTTCTAGGAAGGTTTCTAGAGGGGCTGGGTCTGTCGTGGAAGGGGCTGAGTAGAGGTTCGAGTAAAACGTGTGGAAGGTGTCTAAAATTTTTTGGGGATTCTGGGAAAGGGCGCCCGATTCCGTTTTTATCTTGGGTAGTGTGAAGTTTTTCAGTTTAGGGGAGAGTTTCGTCGCCAGACGAGGACCGATTTTGTCTGCCTGTAGGTAGAACTTGCCGCTTAACCAGCCTAAGTGTTTGTCAGCATTAGTGGTCAGAGCTAGGTTCAAGGCCACACGGGAGGATTCAAGTTGGGAAAGGCTGGCTAAGGTGGGTTTGGCTTTATGAGCCTTACTGAGACGTTCAAAGTCTTTTTCCAATTTTTCTATAGTGATTTTATGTTCCTTTTTGAGTTTGGAAGACAGTTGGATTATTTTCCCTCTTATTACTGCCTTGTGTGCTCCCCAGAGAGAGCTGGGGGACGTGTCCCCCGTGTCATTGAGGTTAAAGAATTCCTTAATATCCTGGGCTAAAAGAGTGCAGTGGACAGGGTTGGAAAGAAGGGATTTACTGAGGCGCCATTGAGGGGGACCGGTGGGTGTCAATGCGTTGTGGATCTTGAGAGTGACGATGGAGTGGTCAGACCAGGGGGTTTCGTGAATTGAGGCATGTGTCGCTGTGTGGATGTCCGAGTTGGGTATAAAGATGTGATCTATTCTGCTGTGCGTTTTATGGGGGGCCGAGTAGTGGGTATAGTCCTTGGCAGTGGGGTTTAATTCCCTCCAAGTGTCAATCAGGTTCAGGTCATGGAAGAGTCGGGCTATTCTGAGGCTCTGTTTGGAGGGTTTAGTGAGGCGTGGTATGTCTTGAGAAGATTTGTCTAAGACATGATCGAATGCTGTGTTGGAGTCGCCCCCAACTATGATCCTGCCTTCCAGGTGTGGAGAGAGGGTAGTGAGCATAGAAGCGAAGAAGCGCGCCTGACCCCGGTTAGGGGCATAATAGGAGACAATGGAATACAGTTCCCCTTCAATATGTCCTTTGATCAGGAGGAACCTGCCCTCCTCATCTCGGACGGTGTGTGTGTGAATGAAAGGGATACGTTTGGACAGTAGGATAGCTACTCCCTTCTGTTTAGTTTGAGCATTAGCTAGATAGAAGGTGGGGTAGTTGCGGTGGAGGAATGAAGGAGTGTAACTTGCTGGGAAATGGGTTTCCTGTAGTAGGATGACATCAAGGCTTCTGGCATGGTAGCTTTGAAAGGCCTTCCGGCGTTTGGAGGGGGAGTTTAGTCCCTGAGCATTATGAGAGGCAATTCTTAGTGTCATTGTGCGAGTTTCAGCATCAGCCATGGGCGTCTGGGTGTGGGTGCGATAATGTTTGGAGGGAGCTTACCTTAGTCCTGTGGCTTCTGAGTCTGTCAGTCTGGGGGAAGTGTTTCCGCCGAGAACCTGAAGGGGGTGGTGTGGAGAAACTCCGCGAGGAACCTTGAGCACTAGGAATAAAGGGGGAGGAGGGGGGGAGGGAGAGGAGGGGGAGTAAGAAAGGAAGAGAAGAGGAGGAGAGAGCACGAATAACATTGAGATGGTTAGTAAGTGCATAAAAAAAACAAAAAACGATTAAGCAATACATTACAGGTATAGTGCAATAAGGACCAGTCAAGAAGGTCCATGTCCAAAAGCTCACCAAGGAGAGCATTTGGAGAGGGTGCAACCCTAAAAGGGTTGGCTGTCTGGTGTCACCGGAGGGAGTGGGTACCCTCCGCGTCACAACAGGTGGAGTGGCATACTACACCGCTCCGGCCGGTATGGCCCCCCGAAAGGAGCAAACTGTTACCGGTCGGCCTGGGGGGTAAACATAAACTGAATCAACATGACAAAAGATACAAACTGCACGCATCATGCGCAAAAGGTGTTACTTAGATTATTGTTTGCTATGAGCAAGAAGGGTGGTAGCTCAAAAATAACAGGGGTGGGGGTACCTGCAGGGTAGAGGGGGGAAAGAGGTCCCATAATGGGGTGGGCTAGGGCTGGTGTGTGGGACTTGCTGATTGGGAGGGATGTAAGATGGGATTGTCCCAGTCCGCAAACTCTAAGAGGAATGCAAGCGAACAAAATACCCACGTGATCCCAGGTGGGAGTGTAGAGAGAGGAAGTGGGCCCCGTTGAGTCCCTGTTAGGACCCACGGGGTCCACTTAAACAAGAGGGATCCTGGCCTGGCCAAAACTGGTCAGGGCTTAGAGGATCCATTTCCCCCTGAACCTTAAGGCAAGCTGGGGTGGTCACTGAAAAAGCGAGAGGGATAAATTTTGGGTGATGGGGTGACCAGATGGATAGGGGGGGGCAAGGTTCAGGGGGAACTATGTCCAAAAAAAAAAGGGTTAGAGGACGCAAGACCTCTCAGTGGTGAGAGGTGGAGGATGAAGTCCTCATCTCGGGGGATGTGCTTCCCGGTGTCTCTTCGACTGTTGCTTGATCCACAGAGGGGTCAGGGGGCTGCCTGGTGGTGGACGTTTAGACGAAGCCGACTTGATTGGAGCTTGGTGGGGGGCCAAATCCTGGGAGATCAGACCGAGTTGGAGCAGCAAGCGTTCGCCATCCTGGAACGATGAGAAGCCGTAGGATTTGTCCTTGAAGTGGAACTGGAGCCTGAACGGGAAGGACCAGCGGTACTTGATTGAGTTCTGGATGAGGACCTCCAGAAGGGGTTTGAGGGATCTGCGTTTCTGGACCGTGGCCGGGGAAATGTCCGCAAAAATTTGGATCTTGTTGCCTTGGAAGTTCAGGTTATCAAGATTGCGTGTGTGCCTCATGACATCCTCCTTAACGCTATAGTAATGCGGCTTGACTACTATGTCTCTAGGGAGGCCATCTTGTCTGGGGGGATGAAGAGCTCTGTGAGCCCTGTCCAGTTCCAATCTGTGTTCCTGGATGTCAGGCAAGAGTTCTTTAATAAACTTTTTGATTGTGCTGGGGACGTCTGTGACAGATTCGGGAATTCCTCTAACGCGGAAGTTGTATCTTCTGCTCCTGTTCTCCAAATCGTCAATTTTAGAGAGGGCTGTTTCTAGCTGGTCTTGTAGGGTTTGGATACACGCGGTGTTCTGGTTGGTACGTGCCGCATTGTTATCTACCGCCTGCTCAATAACATCCATGCGGGCTCCTAGGCCCTGTAGATCAGCTTTAATGGTAGCCGTGATTTGGGAGGCGTTCTGTGCCAGCATTTCAGAGAAATGTTGCAGCATAAGCTGCATGTCTGTGGAGTGGGTCTGCAGCAGGGGAGGATAGTGATGTGGGCCTTCCAGGCCCAGGGGGGATCCCTGGTAGGGAGTGTGTGAAAAGTCACCGAAGTTCCTGCTCAGCAGGGATGCTGTAGAGGCTGGGGAGTTACCCTGGGGATTGCAGGTACTCACAGGGGTTGAAGGCATGTTGGTGTGGAGCTGGAGCTGCAGGTGCTGTGGTGGTGGATCTGCGATGGTGTCCGGGTCCTCTGTGCTGCCTCGTGTTGCGGCCGCCATCTTGGCTGAGGCCGGGGCTGCCGGATTATAGGTGAGCTGACGGCTCACCTCGTTTTTGTGGGTCCCTGTGGCCATATCGGGGGGTGCCTGGCACCCTTGGGAGGCAGAGGGGTGAGGGCCGGCCGAATCCTGCACGATCTGATCGCTCGGGGGTAGTAGAAGGGCCGGAGCGGTGCGGAGCTTCCGATCAGAGCGTCCTCCCGGAAGTCCCGCGCATGCGCACCAGTTAATTTTATTTAACACTAAAGGTACACCAGTGCACTAACAATATAGATTTGAACCTACACGGTTTCCCCTTATCAGGGACACTTACACCAAAATATAGGCACCGACCACTCACTTGAGAGATCAACCAAAACCAGAAGTATATTACTATCCAAATATATTTAGTTATATATAGATCACCACATTTTTTTAGATATATTAGTGCCCCGTTTTGCAAGACCACACCATCAATTTAAATCTCAGGATTTCTAAGGGAGCAGCTTAATTATAATTTAATCCAGCTAATGTTCAAGCATTAAGCACATTTTGTAGCAATTATCAATCAATTTTTAATTGTATAAGATTTTCCAAGCGCGGGGTTGAGACAACCAACCTACGGTTGCCCACTTGCACCTTTGTTGCAGGGGATGCCTTAAATCTGACTTGTATCTTAGGCTTGATTCACACCTATGCATTTTTTGTGCTTTTTGCATTTTGCAGATATGCACTACAGAACGTGTTCCGTAGGAAACCATGTTAAATGGACTGTAGTGCAAATCTGCAAAATGCAAAAAGCACTAAAAATCCATAGGTGTGAATCAGGCCTTAGGCAGACTTCTGGGAAAATTGGTAAGCCAATCACACAAGAAGTAAACTATGTTTCTGAGGGGGTGGTCAATACACATTCTGTGTACAGAACAACTCCAGGTAGCCATATTGCATTCTCAGAAAATTACAGTGGCTGCAGGTTGAAAAGGAAAGGTAATGTTTAATAACATTCAATTACAATATGATTTGTGTCGCAATTGTATATGCTATATTATTTTTTCTTTATTTGCAATTTTTTTAGCCCACGAAAGTGGAGTTACCCTTTAAAAAAAATGTAAAAAAAAAATGTGGGTGGGGGTGCTGCAAGTTGTCTTCTCAACCTGGAGATGGACTGTAAAGTCAGTTTATAGTCT
Organism: Lithobates sylvaticus; assembly: GCA_028564925.1. Lineage (NCBI taxonomy): Eukaryota > Metazoa > Chordata > Amphibia > Anura > Ranidae > Lithobates > Lithobates sylvaticus. The sequence continues at coordinate 119,792,678 of CM053035.1, read as the reverse complement.
TTTTTAAATACTTTTTATAGTTTCTTTTGTGGAATAACCTGAAATAATATGTATGTATAATACATTATATATAGATACGTAAGAAGCTACAAATATAGTAAAGCAAAACAAATGTGTTAATTGCTTCTTTTGAACTTCATGCCTTCAAGGTCATAGAACTGTAGCTTCCTGCTCCTGTCACCTTTTACTTTGCCATGCCTGCATGTCAAATTAAGTCAATGCATGCAGGGTCCTAGAGGTCTGTTTCAAGCAGCGTATACCTAATATTTGTTGTGGAACATTATATATATATAAAATTTGAAACCTGTGCTTTGCTCATTCAGGGCCAATTGTCCTGTTAAAAGACAATAAAAGTAGATTTAACCAAAAATGATCTACCACCTGCTGGCAATTTGTGTTCTGTCTATCACAGTTTCATCGGATCACCCTGTCTCCTTTTCTTGCTTTCTCTGCCCAATTCCTGATTCATCTCACAGCTGTTCACTATCAGATTTTCCCATACACTTTGAGATGGGTCATTGGCCAGCATTGTTATTTGTGTTCCTCTACCCAGCACTAGGATACCTAGTGAAGAATACCTCTGAACAACTGTCTACAGGATATTTCTAGAAATTTCATATGGGACAAGTAATATAATGGTTAGCCAATAATTGGCAAGTATCAAAAATTAAATATCAAACAGAACGCTCTCAAATGGAATATACGAAAACCTTTATAATTGCATGTGGTAATATACCATATTCCCGCTGATAGGTACATATTTAAAAAGAGCGATTAAAATACCACAGCCACACATGGAATATGTATAGAAATAATATTTAGAAAATACATTTATAATTATCAGTCCAAAATATATTGCACATAAAGACAAAATCCCATCTAAAGAACTTCTAAAGCATGGGCAAACTGATCCGGTATATTGTCACTAGCAATAATAAAGGTTTTTGTATATTCCCAATTGGAAGTCTTTGATATTTTGATATTACATTTTTGATAATTGTTTTACATTGATGTGCTCTGGCAAAACATTATATTATTTGTCCCATATGAAATATTATTTGTAAGGCATTATACACAGCAATAGACTATCACTGTACAGTGCCTGTACAGTGTCTCTGTCTCCCAGTTTCCTATTTTTTTGAATTATAGAAACACTTTTTTTAGACTTGCGACAGCTTAAAAGAACAGCTTCTCCTATCAATATACAATACAGTAGGTAATTAAGAATTATAAACATAAAGATGTTTAACAAAACAGTACACATTTATAAGGCTAGGTTCAGATGTATATGGGTGCAAGGTTGCGTGTAACTTGCTTGTTTTCCCACATCTGCAGCAAAAATGCTCTACTTGTAGCAGAGCTATAAGAATTCTTAAGGGCACCCTCACGCACTGAAAATCGCGCACATTTTTTCTTGTGCTGGGAAGTGCATAGCAATATGTGATTTCCCTGCAGCTGATATTTTAGAAAAGGTACATGGACCTTTTTTCTTAATTTCCAGCAGGTATCAAAATGAATGGGCTGCTGTGTCTGTGCAAATGTGGCAGTTGGGAAACTGCAATAGTGTGAACCTAAACATTAATTTAATGTAAATCATCCTTAGTTATTGGTTCACCTTCAATGAATGTTTAGTGAATGTGACTGCTTTAAAAATAATAATCCTATATATTCATTATTGGCATTAGTATTAACATTTAGCCTGGGTTCACACATATGCAATGTCAGACATTGCATGTGATTCGCACCACATTGCTCTGCAGATCACATGGGATATCTGTGCAATGCGAGTTCAGCCATACGGTTGTATGGCTGAACTCACATTGGATTTGCACAAAAATAGTGCAGGAACCTTTTTTTTCCCTGCACTGAAAGCAGATCACACCCATGCGATCCGATTCCTGTCCGAATTCACAGTTGGCATTGTGGTCTGTGAACCGATCTGGGGGTGTCATTAACTTTGTATTGGCACCCGCAGCGGTTCAAAGAGGGCAGTGTGAACTGCCTGTGAGGGAAATGCGATGCAGGAACAGGCAATGGAATCGTGCTGGTTCCCACATCGTATATGTGTAAACTGGGGCTCAGAGTTTATTTCCATGTAGCAAATTTGTATTTGCAGGCAACAAGATCCCCCGGGTTCACACATATGCGATGCGGGAACCAGCGCGATTCCAGTGCTGGTTCCCGCATTGCATCTCCCTCGCAGGCAGTTCACACTGCCCTCTGCAAACCACTGTGGTTGCCAATACAAAGTTAATGACACCCCCAGATCGGTTTGCAGATGGCAAGGCATGTGAATTCGGACAAGAAACGGATTGCATGGGTGTTCACACCCATGCAATCTGATTCCAGGGTGGGGAAAAAAAAGGTTCCTGCACTATTTTCGTGCAAATCCATTGCGAGTTTAGCCATATATTGCATAGACATTGCATGTGATCTGCACAGCAATGTGGTGCAATGTCTGACATTGCATATGTGTGAACCCAGGCTCAGAGTTCAGCTCCGATCCGCCGTCTCTCCACAGGCGCTTTGTCAATCAACATTTATAAATTGCATACATTTCCAATTTGTTTACTGTTGCTATTGGCAGATAAATACTGATTGTGTTGTGTGTCACCTTTTTTGAAAAACACAACAAAATGTAAAGCATTTCATTTTTGAAGTATATATGAATTGGAAGATCCGTCTCCAGTAGTGAATTAGGCAAGTTACTAGCAAAGTGAATCTTGAGATGTTTGGTTATTATTGAAGTGGTAGTAAAGTATTTTTTTTTTTTAACTTTTAAAGATTTTTATAAATTTTTCAGGAAATAAACAACAATTGTACAGGTACATAGTCTATCTTCTTCTTCTCCAGAATGACTGGATTAGTTTAAAAAAAAAAAAAAAGGACAAGTTCTGTAACATATATTGTTGTTAGTAAGAAACAATAATAGTTTAAATACTCATACTAAATGGATATACTCATAGAACCAAAAAAAAAAAAAAAACATCTACCAATAAAATAAATAGGATTAATAATAATAATTCCCTGCTTACCCCTATCGGGAACATACTGTAAACATAGGATACTGGTTCAGTGTAGACCCTACAAATGGGGGGAATCAGAATGAGGGAAGTAAGGAAGGGGGGGAGAGGAGGGGATGGTTGTATGGAAGTTATCATATACATCCGACTAATTTTTAATAATACTTAGGAAAGAGGATGAAGGAAGAGTCGTCTTTCAGGGACCTATTTAGTAGTTCTTAGGGTCTTTCAGAAAATTGGAAGCTCTAGGGTGTCTTATCCAATCGTTCCATTTTTTAAGGAAATTGCATGTGGATCCCTTTTTATGTGCTAACATTATTTTGTGGTGCGCCTGATTATTCAGCCTCAGTATAACATCAGACAGGTTAGGTGCTAGGGAAGATTTCCATAATTTAGTTATGGTGAGCCTTGCTGCTATGAGGATATTGGCAACTATAGTTCTATGCTGAGAAGGATAGATGTCAAGGTCTATCCCTAGTAAGGCCATTTCGGGTGTGAGTCTTTTCAGATTACCAGTGAGAGATGCTATGAAAGAGGAGACAGATTTCCAAAAGCTAGAAAGAGTTTTACAACTCCATAATGTGTGAAGTAGATTACCTGTATGAGTATCACATCTCCAACATATAGGGGATGCAGAGGGGAATATTTTACTGAGTCTGTGTGGAGTTAAATACCAACGATTCAGAATTTTTTGGGCATTTTCCCAGTGTTCAATACATGCTGTTGCGGTGCTATTAACCTGTAAGGCTTTCTGCCACTGTTCCCATGAGAAGGTTAGAGAAAGGTCTTTTTCCCATTTGAGCATATTTGCGGTTTTGGTATGGAGTGGGAAGGAAGAGAGTAATTTATATATATAGGAAATGCCCCTTTTTCCCCTGTTCTCGTGGGAAAGGAAAAATTCCCATAGTTCGCTAGGGATTTCTATACTCTTTCCCTGGTCAAAATTCTTAGTAAAGGGCTTGGCGGAGAATTTATTTGTTATCCTACGTTTCTGATCATTCGGCAGGTGTATAAAGAAATTGAATCCCTGCTCGGACCAGGATGATGTGTTTATACGTGCTTTGCAATATTCAATTACTCTTAATGGAATTGGTATAAGTGCTGGGGCGCTCATTGGTTGTAATTTCGCTAAAGCAAACTTCCATGCTGCCAAAGTGGATTTAACTGTCAAGAAGTTTGGTACATTTATTTTGCCTAAAATATGACTGGCCATTGATAGGGAGAAAAGGTCATGTCCTTTAGTCATTTGCCTTTCAATATTCAACCACAATTTATCATTAGAATATTTGAACCAGAATTTCATTTGGTCTAGGAGCGTGGCGTAATAATATAGACGTATATCAGGGAGATTTAATCCCCCTTTATTTTTTGGTGTTGACAACATAGATAGAGCAATTCTAGGTTTTTTCCCAGCCAGACCAAGCTGCTAAGCTTTGAGTTGATTTGGGTAAAGAATTTCGCTGGTAATGGAATTGGAAGGGAACGGAAATAGTATAGGATCTTCGGGAGGGTTTTCATTTTAAATGCTGCTATTCTTCCTATCCAGGATAGTTGCGTTTTTTTAATTGAATGCATATCTTGATTTATTTGAGTTAGCAGGGAAAGGTAATTGGCTTCATACAGCTTATTTGGAGGGTAGGCAAGTTGAATGCCCAAGTAGGTAATGGAGGGGTTGTCCCAGTTATAATTAGACTGTTTTCTCAGTTTGGCAACTTGGTCTGGTGGAATGTTCATAGGTAAAATATAACATTTACTGGGATTAACCTTATAATAAGAAATAGAAGCAAACTCCTCTAGAGTATTAGATACTTCGCTTAGAACATTGTCTGTCGCAGATAAGGATAGAAGGACATCATCCGCAAATAAACCTATTTTATGCTCTACTTGGTCTATTTTAATCCCTGTGATTTTGGGGTTGGTTCTAAAAGATATTGCGAGGGGTTCAATAGCTAATGAAAATATGATGGGTGATAAGGGGCACCCCTGTCTGGTTCCATTTGTTAGATTAAAACGTTTAGATATATTGCCTGCTGTGTATACTCTAGCGGAAGGAATAGTGTAGAGTGACATTATGGCTTCAAAAATAAATCCCGAAAAAACAAATTTCTTAAGAGTTTCTGCTATATAACCCCAATGCACTCTGTCGAATGCCTTCTCTGCGTCCAAACCAAGAAGCAGGGAAGGCATTCGACCGCGTTCTATAAGATCAAGCAGGTCAATCATGCGTCTAGTTCTATCTGGGCCCTGACGCCCCCTAACAAATCCAACCTGATCCGGTTCAATTAGATAGGGTGTAATTTCTAATAAACGGTTGGCAATAACCTTTGCAAAGATTTTCAAGTCTGAATTGAGAAGTGATATGGGTCTATAGTTAATTGGTGATGTCGGGTCCTTGCCTTGTTTCGGGATAGTGACAATAACTGCCTCAAGCATTTCTTTGGGGAATGAGTGATTGATGACTGCTTGGTTGAATATTTTAGCTAGATAAGGGGTGAGTGTCGTGTCAAACGCCTTATAGTACTCACTGGACAGGCCGTCTGCTCCGGGGGTTTTATTTGGTGGCAGCTTTTGAATAACCTTTTTAATTTCTTCAGTAGTTATTGGGTCGTTTAGTTTTCCTAGAGCGCTACTATCTATTGCCGGGACATTAATTTTATTCAGGAATTGGCATATTTCTATCGGATTTGGTTGGATAGTATTGCAATCATCTTTTAAATTGTATAAGCTTTCATAATAATCAGCAAAAGCATCAGCTATATTTTGTGGGTTATATAGGACTTTCCCTGATTTATGGTGGACTATTTTATCTATTTTCTGTTTGTTTTGTTTATGACGTAATTGGGATGCCAGTAGTTTACCCGCTCTATTTCCTTGTGAGTAATAGGTTAGTTTTAGTTTTTTCAAATATTTTTCATGGTTGGAGATCAGTATTGCTCTAAGCTCATTTCTGGTCTCGTTTAACCGTTGAAGAAGAATGGGATTACTAGGGGATATTTTTTGTTCTTTTTCAAGCTCAGCTATTTTACTTAGTAGGTTAGATATTAACCGTGTGCGTCTTTTTTTTTTTTTCCCTCGAGGCTAACTGGATCAATATACCTCTGATAAACGCCTTATGGGCACACCATACAATAGAAATAGATACCGTGCCGTCATCATTTATTTTGAAAAATTCCTTCAATCTTTCTTTGATCACTGCCAGAGCCTCCTTTTGAGACAAAATATAGGTGTTGTTTCTCCAGAGTGTATGCTTCCATATTAGCTGATCTAAATTTATGCTTAATGATATTGGAGCATGGTCAGACCATGTTATATTAAAAATACGGGCCTCAGATATTTTTTGGAGGAGGACTCTGTCAGTGATGAAGAGGTCAATCCTAGAATAAGATCTATGCACATTTGAGAAAAAAGTGAAGTCCTTTTCTGTTGCGTGGAGACATCTCCACGGATCATGGAGGTCTTCGTGTGAGAAGATGTCTTTTATACCTTTCCTTTTAGATAGAGTTCCTCTGGTGGAGTCTAGAAGTGGATCCATCGTTGCATTAAAGTCTCCGCAGTAGATGACATTGCCCTTCTGAATCTTCTTCACTACTTTAATAACCTTTTGGAGGAACTGATGGGGATTTTTGTTCGGAGCGTTGATGTTGGCAATCGTTAATACTGAGTTTTCAATCTTTGCAACCAAAATAACATATCTGCCTTGACTATCAATTTTGGAATCGAGGAGTTGAAAAGAAATTGTGTCCTTGATGACCCTCAGAACACCTCTTTTTTTCTTGCTGTTGCAGGATGCGAATACATGTGGGAATTTCGGGTGGACAAAATGCGGGGAATTGTCTTTTGCGAAGTGTGATTCTTGGATGCACAAGATATCGCTTCCAAATTTCAAGGCATCAGTCCATAGGGCTTTCCTTTTGAATGGGCTGTTGAGACCCTTCACATTTAGTGAAAGCAAGTTCAGATTAGTCATGGTGGGAATAAATGTCTTGCGACTGTAGTGCTTCCATACTTAGTAGGGATTGTTAGCTTTGAGATGAGGAGGATGGATGAGGGGGGAGGGGGGAAATTAGACTCACAAAAATAAAGAAACACATAAGAACTAGTGAGTTGGTTCACAACTCTTGTGTGCATTACAACTTGCACTTTTATCGTAGGGACTATAAGTCAAAGAAAAGAGTAAGACATAGTCTCCCTTTTATACCGTAAACCTGAGGCACTTATGCATTGGTAACTTGCAAGAAAGGAGAGAGAGGAGATTCTCACTCCATCAATGTTTAGCCAGCGGGTATTTCAGCCATGACTGACATTCCATGAAGAAGTCAATTTCTCTACTGTGGCTTTAATAGATGAGTTGGTTTCTTCATTTATAAGCAGGCCCCATTTTCCTAGTGTTTTGAGACCCTCTTCCAGTGTGTGGATTGAATGTGACACATTGTTTCTTTCTACAATCAATTTGGTCGGAAAACCCCATTTGTAGATTATCTTATGATTGCGCAACATTTTTGTGATCGAATTTAAATTTTTGCGTGCCAGGATAGTAGCTTGGGACAGGTCCGAATACAGGGTGATCCCTGCATATGGGTCTGGTAATGGTGCATTTTTCCTTGCGAATTGCATCACAGCATCTTTTGTCTGGAAAAAGTGGATTTTGGCGATCACATCTCTTGGGAGTTTTTCCGGGATATACGATGGCTTGGGTAATCTGTGGGCTCTGTCAATGACTAAATCATGATTTTGTAGTGAGGGGATAAGATCCGTGAACATTTTTTGCAGAAATTTTCTTAGGTCAATATTTTTGACATTTTCCGGAATACCGCGGAATTTGATATTATTTCTTCTGGACCTGTCTTCGAGGTCTGTGACTTTAAGTTTTAGCTGTCTGACTTCGTCTTCAAGTACAAAATGGTCGTCCACCAGCTCATTATGCGCATCAGTAAAGTCAGTCAATTTGTTTTCAATGTAATCCACTCTTTCCAGCTTATCGTCAAAAGGGTTAAATTCTGCTTCTGTTTCTTTATCTATATCTATTTCACTTACTTTATCTCCTTCAGTATCAATTTTCCTCTTTTGTTTAGGAGGGCTGGTGACATCAGGTTGGAATGCCTCTTGTTCCATAGATAATGGCTGTGGTTGCAGTTCTTGTGTCTCCCTCCTCACAGCGCGCGTTGCCTGCTTGTCTGTGTGTGTGAGGGAAGAAGGGAGAGCGCCATTTTTTTTCCTCAGAGCGCCGGTCTGTCTGTAAAAAGTGTCCAATTTACGGGGTTTTTCCCGCAGAACGCGCTTCTCCATGGCTGCGGTAAGGGTCACTATGTGTTCCGCTGTACCACTGAGTCCTCGGACTCGGTTTTAGTCGCCGCTAGCCGCTTCGGGAGATATGAAGAGCAGGAGCTCTAGCAAAAGACGGCCATCCCGCTCCGCCGCTCGTAAAGTATTTTTTTAAACTTGTACCTACAGGTGAACGTACAGTATAATAAGGCTTACCTGTAGGTTCTGTGGATATCTCCTAAACTTGCACTGTTTAAGAGATATTCAGAGTGCATGCAGCCGGTGATGTCACCGGCTGCATGCACTCTGAAGGGACAGCATACCTGTGCCGTCCCCTCAGAGCTCCGTCTCGCGGCCGTGATTTTTTTGCGGCTCAGTCAATGAGAAGGCCGGAGCAGGCAAACTCCGAATGAAGACCGGGTGAAGATGGTAGCCCTGTCAGTGGTGACAGCTCACCCCTGGAGGGCTTCATTCTAAGGTAAGCATTTCATAACATGCTAGTTTGCAATGCATACTAGCACATTATGCTATCGTCGTGCAGAGTTTTTTGTTTTTAAAAATTCTGCAGTTTGCTACCTCTTTCAAAAAACAAATTCATAATTATTGTTGCCTATGTGCTGTTTCCTATTTTTAATAAAAATAATAATGTTTTTAATTCTTCTACTGCTCAGCCTCTTCTCAGGAATAGCAAAGAAAGCCAGTAGCTCCATGATCATGACAAGGACAAGACATTAAGTGGTAACAGGAGGCTATCGAAATATGTACTTGCTGAAGGCAGATGACAATTAGAAAGGTGCTTGGCTGGGGTAGGAATTCCGCAGATACTTGCTGGCTGTAGTATATGATACTTTATAGACTCGCATGTACAGACATGCTATGCAGACAAAATACAAATGCAATTTTCCCGTGTGTTAATGGAAAGGGTATACTGCACATCTAAAAGGGGATGAAGGCATGTGTTTGTAACATGCATTCCTGTCTTAGAACAGAGGTATGAGTAACTGGTGCAGCTGCCAGTGCTTAACTCTGATGACTAATTGAATCCGGACGTGGCAGCAATACCCTATATCTCTTTGCTGTGTTTGTCTATCATTCTGCTGCAGATCATTAATAAGACACTTCAGAGTAGGGATGGGCCCGGTGCTCGATGCGAACCCACGTTCGCATCGAGCACCGGGCGTTCGCTCGCTCGGCGAGCCCAGAACTATTTTGGCCGCTCGCATCACGTTCGTGTGATGCGAGCGGCCCCGCAATGCATTGCGGCCGGCGCGGCCGACGCAGTGCATTGCTGGCTGATGATTGGCCAAGCATGCACTGTGACCCCGCATGCTTGGCCAATCACAGCCCCGGAAACTCGAAGAGCCATAATTGGCTACAGGCAGGACGCCTGTAGCCAATTACAGCTCAGGGGCTGTAGTACACGCCCCCCCCTATAAAACGCCGCCACGCCGTCTGCGCCGGTCACATGCTGTTCCGGCGCAGATTGAGCAGGCTGATTCTGTGACACTCTGCTGCATTTAGATAGTTAGAGAGATTCACTTACAGAGATTGAGTTAGATAGATTCAGTTACAAAGATTGATTGAGAAAGAGGGGCTTGTAGTGTGCTCGTGGCAGGCAGGCAGAGCTACTATATTTTGTTACCAGAAGCACCTATAGGACTTGTAGTGTGTTCGTGGCAGGCAGGCAGAGCTCCTATATTTTGTTACCAGAAGCACCTATAGGACTTGTAGTGTGTTCGTGGCAGGCAGGCAGAGCTCCTATATTTTGTTACCAGAAGCACCTATAGGACTTGTAGTGTGTTCGTGGCAGGCAGGCAGAGCTCCTATATTTTGTTACCAGAAGCACCTATAGGACTTGTAGTGTGTTCGTGGCAGGCAGGCAGAGCTCCTATATTTTGTTACAGAAGCACCTATAGGACTTGTAGTGTGTTCGTGGCAGGCAGGCAGAGCTCCTATATTTTGTTCCCAGAGGCACCTATAGGACTTGAAGTGTGTTAGTCCCATTACACACACAGCTATATTTTGTTCCCAGAAGCACCTATAGGACTTGAAGTGTGTTAGTCCCATTACACACACAGAGCTATTTTCTTCCCAGAAGCACCTATAGGACTTGAAGTGTGTTAGTCCCATTACACACACAGAGCTATATTTTGTTCCCAGAAGCACCTATAGGACTTGAAGTGTGTTAGTCCCATTACACACACAGAGCTATATTTTCTTCCCAGAAGCACCTATAGGACTTGAAGTGTGTTAGTCCCATTACACACACAGAGCTATATTTTGTTCCCAGAAGCACCTATAGGACTTGAAGTGTGTTAGTCCCATTACACACACAGAGCTATATTTTCTTCCCAGAAGCACCTATAGGACTTGAAGTGTGTTAGTCCCATTACACACACAGAGCTATATTTTGTTCCCAGAAGCACCTATAGGACTTGAAAGTGTGTTAGTCCCATTACACACACAGAGCTATATTTTGTTCCCAGAAGCACCTATAGGACTTGAAGTGTGTTAGTCCCATTACACACACAGAGCTATATTTTGTTCCCAGAAGCACCTATAGGACTTGAAGTGTGTTAGTCCCATTACACACACAGAGCTATATTTTGTTCCCAGAAGCACCTATAGGACTTGAAGTGTGTTAGTCCCATCACACACACAGAGCTATATTTTGTTCCCAGAAGCACCTATAGGACTTGAAGTGTGTTAGTCCCATTACACACACAGAGCTATATTTTGTTCCCAGAAGCACCTATAGGACTTGAAGTGTGTTAGTCCCATTACACACACAGAGCTATATTTTGTTCCCAGAAGCACCTATAGGACTTGAAGTGTGTTAGTCCCATTACACACACAGAGCTATATTTTGTTCCCAGAAGCACCTATAGGACTTGAAGTGTGTTAGTCCCATTACACACACAGAGCTATATTTTCTTCCCAGAAGCACCTATAGGACTTGAAGTGTGTTAGTCCCATCACACACACAGAGCTATATTTTGTTCCCAGAAGCACCTATAGGACTTGAAGTGTGTTAGTCCCATCACACACACAGAGCTATATTTTGTTCCCAGAAGCACCTATAGGACTTGAAGTGTGTTAGTCCCATTACACACACAGAGCTATATTTTCTTCCCAGAAGCACCTATAGGACTTGAAGTGTGTTAGTCCCATTACACACACAGAGCTATATTTTCTTCCCAGAAGCACCTATAGGACTTGAAGTGTGTTAGTCCCATTACACACACAGAGCTATATTTTGTTCCCAGAAGCACCTATAGGACTTGAAGTGTGTTAGTCCCATTACACACACAGAGCTATATTTTGTTCCCAGAAGCACCTATAGGACTTGAAGTGTGTTAGTCCCATTACACACACAGAGCTATATTTTGTTCCCAGAAGCACCTATAGGACTTGAAGTGTGTTAGTCCCATTACACACACAGAGCTATATTTTCTTCCCAGAAGCACCTATAGGACTTGAAGTGTGTTAGTCCCATTACACACACAGAGCTATATTTTGTTCCCAGAAGCACCTATAGGACTTGAAGTGTGTTAGTCCCATTACACACACAGAGCTATATTTTTGTTCCCAGAAGCACCTATAGGACTTGAAGTGTGTTAGTCCCATTACACACACAGAGCTATATTTTGTTCCCAGAAGCACCTATAGGACTTGAAGTGTGTTAGTCCCATTACACACACAGAGCTATATTTTGTTCCCAGAAGCACCTATAGGACTTGAAGTGTGTTAGTCCCATTACACACACAGAGCTATATTTTGTTCCCAGAAGCACCTATAGGACTTGAAGTGTGTTAGTCCCATTACACACACAGAGCTATATTTTGTTCCCAGAAGCACCTATAGGACTTGAAGTGTGTTAGTCCCATTACACACACAGAGCTATATTTTGTTCCCAGAAGCACCTATAGGACTTGAAGTGTGTTAGTCCCATTACACACACAGAGCTATATTTTGTTCCCAGAAGCACCTATAGGACTTGAAGTGTGTTAGTCCCATTACACACACAGAGCTATATTTTGTTCCCAGAAGCACCTATAGGACTTGAAGTGTGTTAGTCCCATTACACACACAGAGCTATATTTTGTTCCCAGAAGCACCTATAGGACTTGAAGTGTGTTAGTCCCATTACACACACAGAGCTATATTTTGTTCCCAGAAGCACCTATAGGACTTGAAGTGTGTTAGTCCCATTACACACACAGAGCTATATTTTGTTCCCAGAAGCACCTATAGGACTTGAAGTGTGTTAGTCCCATTACACACACAGAGCTATATTTTGTTCCCAGAAGCACCTATAGGACTTGAAGTGTGTTAGTCCCATTACACACACAGAGCTATATTTTCTTCCCAGAAGCACCTATAGGACTTGAAGTGTGTTAGTCCCATTACACACACAGAGCTATATTTTGTTCCCAGAAGCACCTATAGGACTTGAAGTGTGTTAGTCCCATCACACACACAGAGCTATATTTTGTTCCCAGAAGCACCTATAGGACTTGAAGTGTGTTAGTCCCATCACACACACAGAGCTATATTTTGTTCCCAGAAGCACCTATAGGACTTGAAGTGTGTTAGTCCCATCACACACACAGAGCTATATTTTGTTCCCAGAAGCACCTATAGGACTTGAAGTGTGTTAGTCCCATCACACACACAGAGCTATATTTTGTTCCCAGAAGCACCTATAGGACTTGAAGTGTGTTAGTCCCATTACACACACAGAGCTATATTTTGTTCCCAGAAGCACCTATAGGACTTGAAGTGTGTTAGTCCCATTACACACACAGAGCTATATTTTGTTCCCAGAAGCACCTATAGGACTTGAAGTGTGTTAGTCCCATTACACACACAGAGCTATATTTTCTTCCCAGAAGCACCTATAGGACTTGAAGTGTGTTAGTCCCATTACACACACAGAGCTATATTTTGTTCCCAGAAGCACCTATAGGACTTGAAGTGTGTTAGTCCCATTACACACACAGAGCTATATTTTGTTCCCAGAAGCACCTATAGGACTTGAAGTGTGTTAGTCCCATTACACACACAGAGCTATATTTTGTTCCCAGAAGCACCTATAGGACTTGAAGTGTGTTAGTCCCATCACACACACAGAGCTATATTTTGTTCCCAGAAGCACCTATAGGACTTGAAGTGTGTTAGTCCCATCACACACACAGAGCTATATTTTGTTCCCAGAAGCACCTATAGGACTTGAAGTGTGTTAGTCCCATCACACACACAGAGCTATATTTTCTTCCCAGAAGCACCTATAGGACTTGAAGTGTGTTAGTCCCATCACACACACACAGAGCTATATTTTCTTCCCAGAAGCACCTATAGGACTTGAAGTGTGTTAGTCCCATCACACACACAGAGCTATATTTTTCTTCCCAGAAGCACCTATAGGACTTGAAGTGTGTTAGTCCCATCACACAGAGCTCCTCTATTTTCTTTGCAGAAGCACCTATAGGACTTCTAGTGTGTTAGTGGCATCACACACAGAGCTCCTATATATTCTTCTCAGCAGCACCCACAGGACTTCTAGTGTGTTAGTGGCATCACACAGAGCTCCTCTATTTTCTTTGCATAAGCACCCACAGGACTTCTAGTGTGTTAGTGGCATCACACAGAGCTCCTCTATTTTCTTTGCAGAAGCACCCACAGGACTTCTAGTGTGTTAGTGGCATCACACAGAGCTCCTCTATTTTCTTTGCATAAGCACCCACAGGACTTCTAGTGTGTTAGTGGCATCACACAGAGCTCCTCTATTTTCTTTGCAGAAGCACCCACAGGACTTCTAGTGTGTTAGTGGCATCACACAGAGCTCCTCTATTTTCTTTGCATAAGCACCCACAGGACTTCTAGTGTGTTAGTGGCATCACACAGAGCTCCTCTATTTTCTTTGCAGAAGCACCCATAGGACTTCTAGTGTGTTAGTGGCATCACACAGAGCTCCTATATATTCTTCTCAGCAGCACCCACAGGACTTCTAGTGTGTTAGTGGCATCACACAGAGCTCCTCTATTTTCTTTGCATAAGCACCCACAGGACTTCTAGTGTGTTAGTGGCATCACACAGAGCTCCTCTATTTTCTTTGCAGAAGCACCCACAGGACTTCTAGTGTGTTAGTGGCATCACACAGAGCTCCTATATATTCTTCTCAGCAGCACCCACAGGACTTCTAGTGTGTTAGTGGCATCACACAGAGCTCCTCTATTTTCTTTGCATAAGCACCCACAGGACTTCTAGTGTGTTAGTGGCATCACACAGAGCTCCTCTATTTTCTTTGCAGAAGCACCCATAGGACTTCTAGTGTGTTAGTGGCATCACACAGAGCTCCTATATATTCTTCTCAGCAGCACCCACAGGACTTCTAGTGTGTTAGTGGCATCACACAGAGCTCCTCTATTTTCTTTGCATAAGCACCCACAGGACTTCTAGTGTGTTAGTGGCATCACACAGAGCTCCTCTATTTTCTTTGCAGAAGCACCCACAGGACTTCTAGTGTGTTAGTGGCATCACACAGAGCTCCTATATATTCTTCTCAGCAGCACCCACAGGACTTCTAGTGTGTTAGTGGCATCACACAGAGCTCCTCTATTTTCTTTGCAGAAGCACCCATAGGACTTCTAGTGTGTTAGTGGCATCACACAGAGCTCCTATATATTCTTCTCAGCAGCACCCACAGGACTTCTAGTGTGTTAGTGGCATCACACAGAGCTCCTCTATTTTCTTTGCATAAGCACCCACAGGACTTCTAGTGTGTTAGTGGCATCACACAGAGCTCCTCTATTTTCTTTGCAGAAGCACCCACAGGACTTCTAGTGTGTTAGTGGCATCACACAGAGCTCCTATATATTCTTCTCAGCAGCACCCACAGGACTTCTAGTGTGTTAGTGGCATCACACAGAGCTCCTCTATTTTCTTTGCAGAAGCACCCATAGGACTTCTAGTGTGTTAGTGGCATCACACAGAGCTCCTATATATTCTTCTCAGCAGCACCCACAGGACTTCTAGTGTGTTAGTGGCATCACACAGAGCTCCTCTATTTTCTTTGCTGAAGCACCCACAGGACTTCTAGTGTGTTAGTGGCATCACACAGAGCTCCTCTATTTTCTTTGCATAAGCACCCACAGGACTTCTAGTGTGTTAGTGGCATCACACAGAGCTCCTCTATTTTCTTTGCAGAAGCACCCATAGGACTTCTAGTGTGTTAGTGGCATCACACAGAGCTCCTATATTTTCTTCTCAGCAGCACCCACAGGACTACCGACTACAATGGCTGGAAGACCGCCAAGGGGAGGCAGAGCATGCAGAGCCAAGAACACAGGGCAGGCAGGCTCTGTTTCTAGTGGACGTGGCCGTGGACGTGGACGTGGTCGTGCATCGTCATCAGCACGTGGCCATGGGACACGCGCGTCTTTGTTTTCGGCAGCTGGACATGTGGAGCCGCATCATGCTGAAGGCTTGGTAGAATGGATGACCAAGCCCTCCTCATCCTCTCTCACCCAGGCTCAGGGTACTGACAGAGCATCATCAGCCACCCCTTCCCTAGACCCACCATGTCCTCCTGAGGAGTCCCCCGAACTCTTTGAGCACAGTGTTGGGTACATGCTCCAGGAGGATGCCCAACGATTCGAAGGCTCGGATGACGATACCCAGCTTGAGGAATCTGGCAGTACAGTTCCACCAGCTGCAGCTTACTGCCAGGTTTGCTCTAGTGGTGAAGAGGGAGGGGATGATGAGGTCACTGACTCCACGTGGGTGCCTCAAGGGAGAGAGGATGAGGAGGAGGACGAGGAGGAGGAGGATGCGGCGTCACATGTCCAACGAGGCAGGATGCCCCCTGGAGGCCAGGTAGAGGCCAGCACAGCAACTGTACAACACCGCAGAGCTCCGCCTGTGCAGGGCGCTGCCTCTGCACGTTATCAGAAAAGTTCTTTGGTGTGGGCCTTTTTTGAGACGAGTGCAGCAGATCGCACCACTGCTATTTGCAATATTTGTCTCAAGCGTATCTCGCGTGGCCAAAACATCAGCCGCTTGGGCACGACAAGCATGACCAGACATATGGCGACCTGCCATGCAGCTCGTTGGCAGGCACACATAAAAGACCCACACCAAAGAACTAAGCGGACCTCTCCTTGCTCCTCCTCAGCTGGGATCTCCATCCCCACTACACCTTCAGTCCTCTCTGAAAGCTGCTCTGAGAGGACTGAAGGTGTAGAATTTGGTGTGTCACAACCAAGTACTTGCAGTACACCGACGTCCGAATGCAGCAGGCAAATTTCCCTGCCCCAGCTGCTGGACCGTAGAAAGAAGTACACTCCCAGCCATCCACATGCCCAGCGGTTGAATGCTAGCCTTGCTAAATTGCTAGCACTTCAACTGCTGCCTTTTCAGTTGGTAGACTCGGCCCCCTTCCGTGAGTTTGTTCAATGTGCGGTTCCTCAGTGGCAGGTTCCCAAACGCCACTTTTTCTCGCGGAAGGCGATTCCGTCTCTCTACCGGCATGTGGAGGGCAATGTCCATGCCTCGCTGGACAGGGCGGTCAGCGGTAAGGTGCATATTACCGCTGACTCATGGTCCAGCAGGCATGGACAGGGACGGTACCTTTCTTTCACGGCCCATTGGGTCACTCTATTTGCAGCTGGGAGGGATGCAGGACAAGGTGCAGTAGTGTTGGAGGTTGTTCCGCCACCACGCCTCCAAAACGCGACTACTGCTACTGGTTGTGACACACCTCTCTCCTCCACCCCCTCCTCTTCTTCTTCCTCCAGTGCTCTGTCCTTGGAACCAGCGGTGCTCCGTAGGCGTACAAGGGGCTACGCAAGTACGCAGGCAAAAAGATGCCATGCCGTGCTTGCGCTGGTGTGTTTGGGGGACAGGAGCCACACTGGGCCAGAGGTTCTGGCAGCTCTGCAGGGGCAGGCCGAGAGGTGGTTGACGCCACGTCAGCTTAAGCCAGGAATGGTCGTTTCTGACAATGGCACCAACCTCCTCTCCGCCCTGCGACAGGGGCAGCTCACCCATGTGCCCTGCATGGCTCACGTCCTCAACCTGGTGGTGGTGCAGCGGTTCTTGGGCAGGTTCCCAGGCTTACAGGATGTCCTGAGGCAGGCCAGGAAAGTCTGTGTGCATTTCCGCCGATCTTATAATGCCAGTGCTCGGCTGACTGAGCTGCAAAAGGAGCTGAACCTGCCCAAGAACCGCCTAATATGTGACATGCCCACCAGGTGGAACTCAACGTTGGCCATGCTGCAGCGACTGCACACGCAGCAGAGGGCCATCAATGAGTACCTTTGCGACTACGGCACCAGGACAGGGTCAGGGGAGCTTGGTTTTTTTTCCCCACGTCAGTGGAGCATGATCAGGGATGCATGCACTGTCCTCTCACCATTTGAGGAGGCCACGAGGATGGTGAGCAGTGACAGTGCATGCATCAGTGACACTGTCCCTCTTGTCCACCTGTTGGAGCATACGCTGCGTGGGATAATGGACAGGGCACTTGAGGCAGAACAGAGGCAGGAAGAGGAGGACTTCCTTGCCTCTCAAGGCCCCCTTTATCCGGACAGTGTTCCTTCTGTCCCACCCATCACACAGGAAGAGGATGAGGAGGAGGAGGAGGAGGAGGAGGATTGTGTGAGCATGGAGGTGGAGCCTGGCACTCAGCATCAGCAGCAGCAGTCTTTTAGGGATGATGTACAGTCCCAACAAGCCAGTGGACTTGTACGTGGCTGGGAGGAGGTGGCTGGCGATCATGTCATCCTCAGTGACCCAGAAGACTCCGGACCGAATGCCTCAGCTAACCTACGCTGCATGGCCTCCCTGATCCTGCAAAGCCTGCGGAAGGATCCTCGTGTTCTTCGGATCAAGGAGAGGGACCATTACTGGCTGGCCACTCTCCTTGATCCGCGGTACAAGGGTAAGGTTGCGGACCTTATCTTGCCGTCGCAGAGGGAGCAGAGGATGAGACATCTCAGGGAGGCCTTGCAGAAAGGTCTGTGCAACGCGTTCCCAGAAACTGGGAGGCTACAAACTCCTGGTCCTGGGCGACGAGTTGCTGAGGCTTCGGTCAGTGGCAGAAGGAGCGGTGGGGAAGGTGGACGTCTGACCGATGCGTTCAGACAATTTTTTAGTCCGCAGCCCCAAGGTATGATCGGTTCCAGCAACCATCGCCAGCGTCTGATATACATGGTGCAGGAATACCTTGGGGCAAGGTCAGACTTGGACACCTTTCCCACCGAAAATCCTCTGGCTTACTGGGTCCTGAGGATGGATCACTGGCCAGAGCTTGCACAGTATGCAATTGAGCTACTGGCCTGTCCTGCCTCCAGCGTTCTTTCCGAACGCACATTCAGTGCTGCTGGAGGATTTGTGACTGATCATAGGGTGCGCCTGTCCACCGCCTCGGTTGATCGACTGACATTCATCAAAATGAATCAGTCTTGGATCACCACCAGCTACCAGGCACCTGAGGCGGATATAACCGAATAATTTTTAATGTCACATCCCTTCAAGACTGCCTATGCTGATGCTGAGTGACTGTCCTCTTATGTTCACTGACTATCCTCTTCCTCCTCCTCAATGATCCATGCCACCACACCAGTGCCTAAGGCACAATTTTTCAGCCCCTGTTTAACAGGGGCGTGTACTTACAATTTTTAAAAAAAATGCTTCGCAACACGTGTGACTGCTGTGCTCCAAGTACAGTCTCTGTGAGGGCCGTGTTGCAGTGTTGTGGCACCAGCACCAGTGCCTAAGGCACAATTTTTCAGCCCCTGTTTAACAGGGGCGGGTACTTACAATTTTTTAAAAAAATGCTTCGCAACACGTGTGACTGCTGTGCTCCAAGTACAGTCTCTGTGAGGGCCGTGTTGCAGTGTTGTGGCACCAGCACCAGTGCCTAAGGCACAATTTTTCAGCCCCTGTTTAACAGGGGCGGGTACTTACAATTTTTAAAAAAAAATGCTTCGCAACACGTGTGACTGCTGTGCTCCAAGTACAGTCTCTGTGAGGGCCGGGTTGCAGTGTTGTGGCACCAGCACCAGTGCCTAAGGCACAATTTTTCAGCCCCTGTTTAACAGGGGCGTGTACTTACAATTTTTTTAAAAAATGCTTCGCAACACGTGTGACTGCTGTGCTCCAAGTACAGTATCTGTGAGGGCCGGGTTGCAGTGTTGTGGCACCAGCACCAGTGCCTAAGGCACAATTTTTCAGCCCCTGTTTAACAGGGGCGTGTACTTACAATTTTTTTAAAAAATGCTTCGCAACACGTGTGACTGCTGTGCTCCAAGTACAGTCTCTGTGAGGGGTTGCAGTGTTGTGGCACCAGCACCAGTGCCTAAGGCACAATTTTTCAGCCCCTGTTTAACAGGGGCGGGTAATTACAAATCTTGATCTAATAGTTCACAGCAGGGCCCATTCCTGCGCCCACCAAGAGTAACTATGAGGGCCTGCAGTCTTGTGGCAACACCGTCCACCACCACCGCCAAAGGCCCAATTTTTCTGCCCTGTTCATCAGGTGCTTGCAATTACAAATCTTGATCTAATAACTCACAGCAGGGCCCATTCCTGCGCCCACCAAGAGTAACTATGAGGGCCTACAGTCTTGTGGCAACACCGTCCACCACCACCGCCAAAGGCCCAATTTTTCTGCCCTGTTCATCAGGTGCTTGCAATTACAAATCTTGATCTAATAACTCACAGCAGGGCCCATTCCTGCGCCCACCAAGAGTAACTATGAGGGCCTACAGTCTTGTGGCAACACCGTCCACCACCACCGCCAAAGGCCCAATTTTTCTGCCCTGTTCATCAGGTGCTTGCAATTACAAATCTTGATCTAATAACTCACAGCAGGGCCCATTCCTGCGCCCACCAAGAGTAACTGTGAGAGCTTACAGTCTTGTGGCAAAACCGTCCACCACCACCACCACCACCCCCAATTTTTCTGCCCTGTTCAACAGGTGCATGCAATTACAAATCTTGATCTATTAACTCACAGCAGGGCCCATTCCTGTGCCCACCAGTCTTGTGGCTACACCAACATCTAATAGGGCAAATTTCTGCAGAGTATATACGCCAGGCCCCTACTTTCAAACATCCAACTTACAAACGACTCCTACTTGCAAATGGAAAGAGAAAACAGGAAGTGAGAGGAAATCTACCCCTAGGAAGGGAAATTCTATCCTGTTAGATTTAATTTGGGAAAAAGGTATCTCCTCTCTACTGATACTTTATCACCAATCCTTGTTTCAATTAAAACCCCACTTTTCCAAAAACATTTGTCATTGGGACGGAAAGTGAGGTGACATGTTCTGAACAGATGTGCAAAGACAGCAAATGTTACAGGGGTGATAACCCCTCCCTATGTTCTCCAAAAAGCTTAAAAATTGATTTTTTTGGGATGGAGCTACACTTCATAATGTACCTGTTCAGATTCTACTTAAGATCAAACCTAAAGCCGCAAGTGGTTTTAAATGGCTTCTTTTTTTCCTTTACAAATGTCATTTTGTGCAAGGACAGTTCTAAACACGGGAAACACATGCCACTTCACAGGCATACTTTAGACACCCCCCAGGTACCATATTTAAAGGAAAATTTCACTTTTTTTTTTTCACTTTATGCATCATTAAAATGACTGCTCCCGAAAAAACGTTAGTTTTTAAAAGTTCTTTTTGCATTGATATATGTCCCCTGGGGCAGGACCCGGGTCCCCAAACCTGTTTTATGACATTAACATGCATATTGGCCGTTGTAATTAGCACTTTTGATTTCGAACGTTCGCGTCCATTATAACGTATAGGGTTCGAAAATTCGCGCGAACTTTCGGTCCGTTCGAAGGTTCTGGTTCGAACCGAACCCGGGGGTGTTCGGCTCATCCCTACTTCAGAGGTAAGTTACCTTCTATGCAACATTTTTTTTCTGCAGGAGATTGACAATTATTCTGTGGGATGTTACTTAAATTCGAACTCCAAGCAGATATTAAAAAACACCAATCCATGCAGTAATGTAATAATGCAAAAGAATTTTTAAAAATATTTATTTTATTACAAGAGTTTAAAGGGGTTGTAAAGTCAGAAGGTTGATAAAAAGCCTTCTGTGTGCAACAGGTGGGAGGGGCCAGGAGCACAGAAGAGGCACCCGAGAAGAGGAGGATCTGGGCTGCTCTGTACAAAACCACTGCACAGAGCAGGCAAGTATAACATGTTTATTATTTTCTAGAAAAAAGCGAGACTTTACAATCACTTTAAAGCGTTTGTTAACCCAAAAAAAAAAAAAACCTTATCCTGTTCCTTTAAAGCATTTTATACAGCACAGTGCTTGTGCTGTGTCATTTGCCCCCCTGTATACCCTAAAAAACCTGGCTGATCCTGCCTGGCTATAACCTCCCCCCTGCAAACAGACCACGATAATCATGGCTGCTGAGCCCCTGACATTGTGGTCTATTTGTGTTATTCCGTCAGCCGCAGCTCTCCTGTCTGCAGCTCTCCCTGTGTCTGTGTCCTCTGTGTTCCTCCCCCCTCCCCTCCCTGCTCGTAGCTGTGCCCACCCCCTCTGCTCCTGCTCCTCTCATATCTGATAATAAATCTTCTTATCATCTCTGTAGCATTAGAACATCTGTCCCTGTGCCTGTGTAATGTAAAAACTCAGCCGATCTGTACCTGTATAATCGGCTCCAGACGCTCAGCTGATTGTCGGCTCTCTCTCTCTACTCTCTTCCTCTCCTCCAATGGCTGATGTCAGCAGGACGGCTCGGCCCTGCCTACTTCAGCTCTGAGCTGGAGAAGCAAGGGAGCTGACATGTCAGCTGAGCACTCAGAGTGCAGCCTATACAGTTTTTTTACATTACACAGACACAGGGACAAATGTTATTATGATACAGAGGGAATACTATGTTAGTACAGTGGGTTAACAACCACTTTAAGTACTTGAATCTATCCCATCACCAGCCTCTTTTCCAATAGCACTCAGTCTGGGAAAGGGTAGGGCAGCACAAAGAGAAAATTAAAGCTCATGAGCTTGCAAGAAACATTTTCACAGGAAAGAGCAACGTGAGCAGAGGGATGACCCTGTTGACGTTCTGTTGATGGTCATTTATTGTCTAATCATACAATATCATGATGCAGAGTTAGTGAATAAAACAAAAACATATTTAGCTATACCCCCGAAGGAGCTGCTTTTGTTTGTTCAGTGCGTTACTCTGCCTCTCAACCCCAAAAAAACTTCCACAGCCCCTCTGGTGCACCTAGCAATGTGATTAATGGAATAACACACAGACACAGTTCTGCTCTCTCAAGTTTACTTGGACCAGAGAAAGGTTTAAAGTGATATTATTCAGCCAAGTCCTGTATAAGTAGCCAGAACTTGGTTGAAACAATTTCTGTTAAAGCAATACCGGCAATTAGCAACAACAAAAGTAACACCAGTGAGTACAGTGTTAAACAGTAATAAGCAAATCTGTAAGCAAGTTAAGGATATTTGTAGATATTAATATCACTAAAGGGGAACCCCGGGCCAACCTATAATGCCTCAAAGTCTATTGGGAATAATACACTATAGGTATCAGTGGCGTGTCCCCTTTAAGAGCAGTAAATAACAGTGTCCTAAGAGTGAGGCCCCACACTATCTTCACTGGCATGTTGGAGCTCTAAGAACAAGGGTCATTTGAGGTAACAGAGTGATAAGGAACAGGGAAAGATAACTGTCTTGTGATATAACACTCCATCCGGGTAACAGATGTCTGTGCACAGTGTTCAAATGTGTAATTTATAAAAGGCAATGAGATTCCTGGGCAAGACCTCCCTCATCAATTAAAATGTGAAATGGTGAATCGTCTGATTCCGTGGCATACAGCATTGCTGCAGAGTGTCCGTCTGAAAGAAGATGGCGTCCTGACCCTCTGGATTGGAGCTGTAGGCTGTGTGCCCCTTGGTAGGCCACAATCCCTTCACACAGCATCAGGATGGTGTTCTCACACTGGGATCCAGGAAGCAACTTTTGGGCCTTGTCTGCAGGTCATTTTATAGTCTCTCCCATCATCCTCTGCTTTTCACGCAATGCAGGCTGGGTTTTGTAGTTCTGTGCCTTTAAAAATCAGTGAGCAGCTTTGTGCTGGGACTTCATATTCCAGACTACTTTTCAGCTGCTGCTTGTTAAAGCTCCATTCATTGGTTCCTGTAACTGCTCCTACAATTAGCTTCCTTCCTCCTGCCAATAAGAACACAGGGAAGGAACAGACTAGCCTCTGTGTGTGTAAGGTGAGGAGGGGGGGAGGGGGGGCATGCAGTTGCTAACAGGCAGCTCTCTCCTTCGTGGATTCAATCAGCTTGAAGAGGTACCTGCTACACATACAAAAAACAAATAAGTAAACAGTGTTCACTGTGCCAAACAGATTAAAAAAAATCTCCCACCATCCAGCAGTTCCTTGTGGTGTAACAAAAACACAGAGTGCCACCACCTTAATCAAATGCACACTCACCAGACCATAAGCTGTAACATGTACAGCAGACACAGCATTGTTTCTAAGGTACTAATGTTTCCTAGGTTTCAACTTCCACTCTTTAATCACTCCTCTTATGCATGGTCGGATTCCGAATGAAATTCCTTTCAAAAATCTGAAATTTCGTGCATTTTGTGAATCGATGGTGCCACAATTAATTTTGAAATTTGACCAACCAAGCCTTTAATTTCACCTCATGTTGCTACAGAAAACAATATTCGTGGCTGGGAATCTTCTTTTCTTTCCGTGAATTTTCTTTTTTTGCGCTCATGCACATTTCTTTTTCAATTATATTTCCCACACAATTCTCCCATCATTGATTAGAAAATCATTTGTTTTTCCAAAAATTTCCAATATGCCCGATCACTCAAATTCGATGACTGCATGAAAATCGGGCATTGCGGTGGTCCACTAATATTGCAAAATTCAAAAGAAAAAACAGTCCAGTGTACCTCTGTCATTTCACTCCCAGTGACAGAATGGGGTCCCGCTGTGCACTTAGCGCATGTGTGTACTTGTTATCATTCTCTCCTGTACCATGCGGCCAGGCTAGAGGTCTACGTATAGTGGGTTCAGTCCCGCTTACTATGACAAACTGACCGCTAGGGAGGGAGCCAGAAAATTGACCCCCTTGCTACCAGAGGACCTGTCACCCACACCAGGTACCATGCTTTGCGACCAACTGCTATTTACCTTACTTTGTGTACCAGTTACCCATGGAAACTGCATTACTCCTCTTGCTTGTCTTTCTGATTAGACCTTCTGTAGTACCTTTACTTCATACCCCAAATGTGCTTTACTGACCCTAGTTCTTTCATACACCCAGAACCATCATGTACCCCTTTAAAGAATTTAAGACAAGTCTTAGAACATTTGATGCAACTTTGACATGAATTATCTGAATAGTGCAGTCCAACATGAAAAGTAACATTTGAGTGTCCCTAACTATCTCTAGCAGGCTGCCCAGGCATATCTCCATAAGGTAGTAGTCCATTTTTGGTGCTCTCCATAGATCTCCAGACTCCCGGTACCTCTCACAGGCTGCAAGACGCAGTAGTCCTCTTCTACAGCAAATACATAGTCCTTTTAGCGGGAACCCCTGGACCCCAGTTATCCCTTTTTTTTTCAAACCGGGTGGGCCCAAAAAGCATGGGAACGGCGAAGTACAGCATTAACCACTTCCCAGCCTGGGCCAGCCCCTGTCCAGCTAGCAAACTGTTGGCAACCTGCCTACAGGCTCATTATATCAGCGCCTTATCTCAAGAATGCACTGTACCATATTACACTTGTCTATAAAAAAACGTTCTCCCCTGAAATCTTGAGAGATTTTAAATACTCTTGGAAGATCTAGACAGAGAAGATTTTTTTTTGGAAAAAAACTAGTGTAACGATGCATGTTCAAGAAGCGATGCTATTGTCATTGATGGGTAACTATGAGAAACTTTATTGTTTGGCAAACTAAGACTACACCAGTGGTGGCTGGTGAGCAATATTTTGGGGGGGGGGGCGGCAAAGAAACCTGCCCCCCTCGCTCGCACAACCGCCACCCCCCTGGCCAATCGGGTCTCAGAGATGGGTTTCTTAATTGGCCTGGAGGAGAAGCAGGAATACATTAGAGAATATTAATTTGCTATTGTCGCACAACTTTGTGCCCCGAGCCCACCCCTTTTTTAAGCCAATTAGAGCCTTATGTGCTTCCAAAAAAGAAAAAAAAAAACATTGAAATCCATGCGTCCAGCTCCCTGCATGAAGATTAGGGGCCGGGTGCATGGATTAGGGTGCCGACACTGGACTACACCATTGTTACTTTAGTAAAGGAGGTGTGTGTGTTTGGGGAGGGTGGCATTTAAACTCAGCAACATCTAGTAGCCAAGCACCTTTCAGTATGTTATGGTGTATCCAGACTTAGCAATAGTTGCTGTTTGGTTGTTGCACCTTGCACATAGCTCCTAACATATTGAGCATACCTGCTGTAAATATTTTCTACCGCACCAACTGTTACAGTTATAAAATTCTGTCTCTATTTAAAAAAGGAAGTAATTTTCTTGGTCACAGTCATATACCCCTCCATTCCCTGTAGGTTCATAAATCATGTATAAGGCAGAAAATAATAAATGCTTTCAGTTTGGCCGGCTATAGTGAAAGTGTTCAGTTATATTGTGTATGGGGGCCTGTGTCTGATGAAATAATGTAGTTATCACGGCGCTACACATCTCTATAGAAATTGAATTCTGCGAGAAGGCACTTTAATAATGTAAACTCATTGATTACACAGTGACAGTTCATCAACAATACATGGTGGCTAAACAAATGAAGTCGATGTTTAAATATTTCAGTTAATTACAATGCAGGCTGCTAAAGACATTCATCTATTAATAGCGTATGTTTGAGTGAGTGCTTTGTTATTATGCTTAATGTGAGAGAGCTAATAGGGGCTGATCTACTAAACAAGGTTTTTTTTTTTTTTACTTACATGGACCACTATAGTGAAGAATATTGTAATCTGATAGTTGAACAGGGTTGATACATGCAGTAATATTCAGTTGATACATGATGTTTTTTCACATGCCTTCCTTTTGTATTTTTCTGAAATTTAACATGTAGACCAAGCTATCCAGCAAAAGTGACAGTTGCAGGGATTGAGACAAAAAATAAAAATATATAAAGATCAATGATATAAATATGCACTATATATATATATAATATATATATAATAATCATATATCTAAAACCAATGTATTACAGCAGCGCTCAGAAAACGAAACAAAGTCGCACTTTGCACATATATGTATTAAAAGGTATCTATCTCTATTGTGAACAGTGAATGACCTCACGCCAGTGAATTAAATTATATACTAATTGAAGCTGCTTCCCGAATACTGTAGGTGACCTACTGTGCAGATTCAAAAGTTTGTGGTAGGGGGCGCTGTGAAATACATTTATAATAAACTCATTATCTGGAATGCATAGTGAAAAAAATGTATATAAGCTAAATGTCTATTATAACAGTCTATTAATCTTCAGTGAAATATCCAAATATTTTGTGATATATTCAAACTAATTGTGTAGAAATCCTCCACAGCTTTAGTAGCATTTGAATCACACCCAGTGTGCTCTAGTAAAAAGACCTGCTCACCGGATAGCCATGACCTCCTTTAGCTAAAAAAAAAGGTCTGAAATCGCTTTGATAAACAATCTCGTAGCCAAGGGTTGAATCAGGAAACTTCTAGACTGTACTCTCCTCTCCACTATAGTAACCCCTCGGTGGATAAAAAACAAGGAGGGACCAATAGCGTGAAATTTCTTTTTATTTAAAAATAGATAAAATAAACAAATGCCTGATTACATTATTCAGTGCCTGCATCCCGGCACTAGGGATAAAGGCGTGTAAGCTGATGGGGACCACACTTCACTCCGCATGCGCTGAGGACGGGCGTGCGTTCCACCACCACTGAGGGATGAACCGGAAGCTGTGACCCGGACGTGACGTGACTGGAAGGCGCCTCGAGGTACGTTTCGTATTGCTTCGTCATCAGAAAGTGCTCCGGTCACAGGGCAGAAGACTCTAAGTAGCCTGGTTGTAGATTGTGATAGGTGGAGGAAACAATTCCCTGCCCCTCTCAATCCTGCAGACTATTGCCAGCTTTAACAGACATCTACGGAGGCATAAGGGATCACAACATATACAAATAAATAATATACAGTTATTAAAAAATCTTAATTAGTAACACCAATACATTATTAAAAAATTGTAGATCTGATAGACAGATACAGTATAGATATAAATAGTTTGTCCATATGTTGATATACAGTGGATATAAAAAGTCTACACCCCTCCACCCCTGTTAAAATGTCAGGTTTCTGTTATGTAAAAAAATGATCCAAAGATAAATAATTTCAGAACTTTTTCCACCTTTAATGTGACCTATTACCTGTGCAACTCAATTGAAAAGCAAACTATTTTTTTTTAGGGGGGGGGGGGGTAAAACTAAAAAACGAAAATAATGTGGTTGCATAAGTGTGCACACCCTCTTATTACTGGGGATTTAGCTGTGTTCAGAATTAGGGCTCTTTCACACGGACGGACGGTATGTCCGTTTTGCATCCTTCCGTTTTCGGGTGCAAAACGGACATACAGGTATCCCTATGGGATAGCGGGTGTCAGCGGATGAGCATCCGCTGACACCCGCTCTCGTCCGTGCCCGCCATGCTCCGTTTCTGCAGACGGAGGAAAACCCAATTTTTTCATCCGTCTGCAGAGCGGATCGGGTGACGACGGACTCTCACATTCAAACTCATTTAAAGTGCCTCTGATTAACCCTGAATAAAGTTCAGCTGTTCTAGTAGGTTTTTCTTGACATTTTCTTAGTCGCATCCTATAACATAAGCCATGGTCTGCAGAGAGCTTCCAAAGCATCAGAGGGATCTCATTGTTAAAAGGTATCAGTCAGGAGAAGGGTACAAAATAATTTACGAGGCATTAGATATACCATGGAACACAATGAAGACAGTCATCATCAACTGGAGAAAATATGGCACAACAGTGACATTACCAAGAACTGGTAAAGGTCCCTCCAAAACTCATAAAAAGAAAAAAAATGGTCAGGGAGGCTGCCAAGAGGCCTACAGCAACATTAAAGGAGCTGCAGGAATATCTGGCAAGTACTGGCTGTGTGGTACATGTGCTAAAAATCTCTTATATTCTTTAAATGCCTGGGCTATGGGGGTAGAGTGACAAGACGAAACCTTTTCTTACGAAGAAAAAAAATCCAAGCCTGGCTACATTTTGCAAAAACACATCTGAAGTCTCCAAAAAGCATGTGGGAAAATATGTTATGGTCTGATAATACCAAGGTTGAACTTTTTGGCCATAATTCCAAAAGATATGTTTGGCCCAAAAACAACACTGTACATCACCATGCCCACTGTGAAGCATGGCGGTGGCAACATCATGCTTTGGGGATGTTTTTCTTCAGCTGGAACAGGGGCCTTAGTCAAGGTAGAGGGAATTATGAACAGTTCCAAATACCAGTCAATATTGGCACAAAACCTTCAGACTTCTGCTAGAAAGCTGAACATGAAGAGGAACTTCATCTTTCAGCATAACAACGACCCAAAGCATACATCCAAATCAACAAAGGAATGGCTTCACCAGAAGAAGAAGAAAGTTTTGGAATGGCCCAGCCAGAGCCCAAACCTGAATCCGATTGAAAATCTGTGATGTGATTTGAAGAGTGCTGTGCACAGGAGATGCCCTTATAATCTAACAGATTTGGAGTGTTTTTGCAAAAAAGAATGGGGAAATATTGCTAAGTCAAGATGTGCCATGCTGATCGACTCATACCCAAAAAGACTGAGTGCTGTAATAAAATCAAAAGGTGCTTCAACGATGTATTAGTGTAATGGTGTGCACACTTATGCAACCATATTGTTTTATTTTTTCTTCCCTCCACCTAAAATATTTCAGTTTGTTGTTCAACTGAGTTGTACAGTTTATAGGTCACATTAAAGGTGGAAACAGTTCTTAACTGATTTATCTTTGTCTCATTTTTTTACCACAGAAACCTGAAATTTTAACAGGGGTATGTAGACTTTTTATTTCCACTGTAGATATACATATTTTGTCCATATAACGTATCTCACAAAAGTGAGTACACCCCTAACATTTTTGTAAATATTTTATTATACCTTTTCATGTGACAACACTGAAGAAATAACACTTTGCTACAATGTAAAGTAGTGAGTGTACAGCTTGTATAACAGTGTACATTTGCTGTCCACTCAAAATAACTCAACACACAGCCATTAATGTCTAAACTGCTGCCAACAAAAGTGAGTACACCCCTGAGTGAAAATGTCCACATTTGGCCCAATTAGTAATTTTCCCTCCCCGGTGTCATGTGGCTCATTAGTGTTACAAGGTCTCAGGTGTGAATGGGGAGCAGGTGTGTTAAATTTGGTGTTATCGCTCTTACTCTCTCATACTGGATACTGGAAGTTCAACATGGCACCTCATGGCAAAGAACTCTCTGGAAAAAAAGAATTGATGCTCTACATAAAGATGGCATAGGCTATAAGAAGATTACCAAGACCCTGAAACTGAGCTGCAGCATGGTGGCCAAGACCATACAGCAGTTTTACTGGACAGGTGTCACTCAGAACAAGCCTTGCCTTGGTCGATCAAAGAAGTTGAATGCATGTGCTCAGCATTATATCCAGTTGTCTTTGGGAAATAGATGAGTGCTGCCAGCATTGCTGCCGCAGTTGAAGGGGTGAGGGGTCTCCTGTCAGTGCTCAGACCATACGCTGCACACTGCATCAAATTGGTCTGCATGGCATCCCAGAAGGAAGCCTCTTCTAAAGATGATGCACAAGAAACCTGCAAACAGTTTACTGAAGACAAACAAACTAAGGACATGGATTACTGGAACCATGTCCTGTGGTCTGATGAGACCAAGATAAACTTATTTGGTTCAGATGGTGTCAAGCACGCGTGGGGAGTGTCATGGTCTGGGGC
The DNA here is from genome assembly GCA_028564925.1 of Lithobates sylvaticus. NCBI lineage: Eukaryota > Metazoa > Chordata > Amphibia > Anura > Ranidae > Lithobates > Lithobates sylvaticus. Next base: position 119,762,356 of record CM053035.1, on the reverse strand, counting down.
TGCATGGGTGCTGCCAGCACTGGGGTGCTACAGTTCATTGAGGGAACCATGAGTGCCACCATGTACTGTGACATACTGCAGCAGAGTATGCTCCCCCCCTCGTAGATTGGGCCGCAGGGCAGTATTCCAACATGATAACGACCCCAAACACACCTCCAAGATGACCACTGCCTTGCTAAAGAAGCTGAGGGTAAAGGTGATGGACTGCCCAAGCATGTTTCCAGACCTAAAGCCTGTTGAGCATCTGTGGGGCATCCTCAAACGGAAGGTGTAGAAGCACAAGGTCTTTAACATCCACCAGCTCCGTGATGTTGTCATGGAGGAGTGGAAGAGGACTCCAGTGGCAACCTGTGAAGCTCTGGTGAACTCCATGCCCAAGATGGTTAAAGCAGTGCTGTAAAATAATGGTGGCCATACAAAATATTGACACTTTGGGCCCAATTTGGACATGGAGTGTACTGACATTTGTTGCCAGCGGTTTAGACATTAATGGCTGCGTGTTGAGTTATTTCGAGGGGACAGCAAATTTACATTGTTATACAAGCTGTACACTCACTACTTTACATTGTAGTAAAGTGTCATTTCTTCAGTGTTGCCACATGAAAAGATATAATAAAATATTGAGGTATATACAAAAATTGGAGGGGTGCATTCACTTTTGTGAGATACTGTATGTTGATATAGATATAAATAGTTTGTCCATATTTTTTTTTTATAGATATAAATAGTTTGTCCATAAATGTTGCTATAGACATACATATTTTGTCCATTCATGTTATATAGATATAATAGTTTGTCCATATATGTATCTACATACCCATTCCATATTCTATCATTATGTTATTTTAAGCATTTATTAAGAAATTTATATGGTCAATTAACATATATGGACAAATTATTTATATCTGTAGATCAGATCTACAATCTTTAATAATGTATTGGTGTTATTAATTAAGATTTTCTTAATAATTGTATATTATTTATTTGTATATGTTTTGATTCCTTACGCCTTCGTAGATGTCCGTTAAAGCTGTCAATAGTCTGCCGGATTGAGAGGGGCAGGGAATTGTTTCCTCTGCCTATCATGATCTACAACCAGGCTACTTAGAGTCTTCTGCCCAGTGACCAGAACTCTTCCTAATGACATAGCAATTAGAAACGTACATCGAGGCACCACGTGACGCAATATAACAGCTGTCAACAAGAAGCTTCACTCTGCGGGTGCCTCCCATGGAGGCAGAGCTGTTCAACATAGGGGAAAGGTTCTTTGGGTGTGACTCAAAAGCATCTCACCATGTTGAGGGCATGTGGCCTGGTACGGTTTAGGAGGGGGGGCGCTCTCGTTGATTTTAGGGGGACCCCTATGCCATTTTTTAAAGAAAATTGAGCACAGGGTTCCCCTTTTATATACATACCAGACCTGAAGGACCTGGTATGGATTTTAGGGGACGCCCACGCAATTTTTTTTATTTTGGTTTGGGGTCCCCCTTAATATTCATACCAGACACAAAGGGCCTGATAATGGACTGGGGGGGGACCCATGCCATTTTTTTTCAATGAGTTTTATCTATATTGCCAAGACCCGACAATTCATTACACCCACAATCAGTTTTAAATTACTTTTTTTCCTTTAGAAATGTAATTTTGCTGTGGCACTGTTCTAAACACGATAAAACTGCGCCACTTTACAGGCATACTTTAAGCATTATTAAAATCATTGCTCCTGAAAAAAACTGCAGTTTTTAAAACTTTTTTTTGCATAGATACATATTCCCTAGGGCAGGACCTGGGTCCCCAAACACTTTTTATGGCAATAACTTTCATATAAGCCTTTAAAATTAGAACTTTTGGTTTTTCATGTTAATGTCCCATGGACTTTAACAGTGTTCCGCGGCTTTCGAATTTTCCGCAAACACCGCATAGTGTAGGTTATTTACTAAAGGAAAATCCACTGCAAGTACACTTGGAAGTAAAGTCGCTGTAGATCCGAGGGGGGCATGCAAGGAAAATAAAAAAACAGCATTTTAGCTTGCACATGATTGGATGATAAAATCAGCAAAGCTTCCACTCATTTCAGATCTACCCCTTAGATTTAGAGGGACTGCACTACCAAGTGCAATTGCAGTGCAAAGTTGATTTGCCTTTTGTAAATAACCCCCAATGCTCGCTGTTCGGCGAACACCTGATGTTCGAGTTGACATTGGGCTCATCCCTAGTGGTAAGCGTTTAATCCATGGGGACCGGGATGCATTGGTGGTGATCTCCTCACACATGGAACAAGGCTGAATTCTGATTCACAGAAGGCACACTTCTTTTGAGACTGTATTTTATATACAGTATATGGTGAACTATCTTAGTTTATGCACAATAGAGTTAGATACCCTTTGATACAAAATGTAACATATATGTGCAAAGTGTGACTTTGTTTAGTTTTCTGAACGCTGCTGTAATACATTGTTTGGTTTTAGATATTTAACACTATTTAAGAGTTTTAAAGTAGTGGCTTATTATAGATTTTATTTATTTATTTATTTTACACATATATATATATATATGTGTTTCTACTGCTTACCGTGAGTGCTCTGGAGGGCGCTATATTTTTGGTTTAACACGTTTGCGATAATAATCATATAGACAGAACATATACAGTGCTTTCCTTCCCAAAATATGTAACCTTCCCTTAATCTATAACATGCTAGATAGTGCATATAATTTAATATAAATAAAAGTTTATTCTGCAACAGCTCTCTGAAAGGTTTCACCCTGACAACAATCAGATTCAGACCTTCATTTGAAATTGAATTTGCTAATACTGGAAGCAAAAATAGGGAAAGTTACATGTGTACGTTTTAGGAAGTACCGGTATACTATCTATAAATAACGTGCAACAATGTATTGCATAAAAACAGGTACTTCCCTTACATGTGACTGAATGGTTGTTACAACAAAAATGACTTAGTTAAATCCCCCCCCCCCCCATGTTGGGTAGTCAGTAATCAAGTCAGGTGTTGCCATGTGCAGACTGTTGGGGCTATATAAATCCTGTATAATATTATTATTAAATATATATATATATATATATATATATATATATATGTATATATATTGTGGGAGAATTAGCTCGTGGGGATTTCCTTTTCTGAGTGACAGTCAGCAAACAGACACTTTCTTAAAAATCTGGCGGATGCCAGGTTTATTTGCAGGAGGTTTGCAAAATAAAAACAAATGAACAGTAAATTAAATCCTTGCCGTCCGGCGCTAACTAAACAAATAGCCTCCTCTCTATACAGTGGGGGGCTGGTCACACCCAGAGATCCTCTCACTCAGGTTCCTTTCTGAGTTTCAAAACCATAGCCCTGCTGTGCTCTTCCTAGATATTTAAAGTCCAGCTGACTGTGGACTCCAGTGGACCCAAACATCCGGACCGGAACCCAGCCTGCCACAGAGGCTGGAAAAACCAGGCCGGATTCTGGTTCAGTCCCTTACAATTGAACAAATGCAAGGTGAAATGTACCTATTATTGTGTATCTCACCTAGCATACCGTCACAATATATATATATATATATATATATATATATATATATATATATATATATATATATATATATATATATATATATATATATATATATATAGGGCTGTTACTGATTAAAACTTTTGTGTTCGATTAATCAATTTCCTTTTTAATCAATGAATCGACTAATTTTGATTAATTATAACGCACATACAGATCCAACTACTTTTAGCTGATTTCCTTGCATTGCAACTCTGCATTAGTCAGTGGTAAATGTGGTATACACTATATACAATCACCCGACCCTAGTTAGTTTCCACAATCCATGACTTAACTTCACAGTTCTCACAAATACGTTTTAAATTCAAACTGCAGCACTTTTTAATAAACTTTAAGAAAAACTTAGAAAGTTAGTTAATATGGATATAAGTGCAGCGCAAAAACAATTAATAAAATAAATAATAACAACAGAACAAATAATAATAAATCTGAAGCCAATTAGAGAGCTGAAATAGCAGTCCAGAGAGACGATAAACAGCCAGATCCACAAGTTATTCCACCAGTGCTGAAACAGTCCACAGTAGCGTGACAATCCCTCCACCTCCGGTCTAACTAATCACTCTCACTTTATGGCATGGACCCCTGTGCAAACAGGTGGTCATGCAAGCAGGTATGAAAAGGGTTAATACAGACCATAAACTTCTCTCACGTCTCCTTAGATCTCAGCAAGGACGCCAGGTCATGGGTAGAAAGAAAAGATGTAAGTGCTCACCGCTAAAGTATAAGATTACATTGTTGTGTTCAAACACAAACTACTCACATAAAGATGATAAAAACACAGCATGTAAAGCCGACAATCGTGTTAGTTCTGTAGGGCAGCAGCGGGTAACGTCATGTGTAGCTCCTCCCCCGTACTCATTACGTTCAATCAGAACTTCCTCAGAACTTTCTCAACGGGGCGGGGCTACGGCCACCCTACAGTCTATTTAAATAGCACCGTTGTTATGGCAACGGCCGAAGCCGGACATAGCGGGGCATGGCTAGGACATCACACGTCAATCAAAAGCAAGCACCGCCGTCATGGCAACAGCACACAGCAAAAATATCACAGCTTATCAGCCTCTAAGGTCAACAATGTTAAACGCAGAGGTTATCAAATTTGCCTACACTTAGCTCACTGAATGATCCCAGTTAACCACATCCATATTTACCATCACTGTCCAGGCTGTCCGGTGACGTCACAGACATCGATGTCACTGGAGGAGTCCGGTGATGTCGATGTCCGTGACGTCACTGGATCTCCGACGGAACTCCCTGAAGACCCGGGAGCCAGCGGAGAGGTGAGTACCAATCAAAAGAATTTCGATCGATCAAAAAAATTTACGATTAATCGAGTAATTAATCGTTATTTTCCACAGCCCTAATATAATATATATATAGTCTCTCAGCTATAGGGAAAATAGAGACCAGGCAATGATAGCCTAGTACCACAATTGAATAACTCATCAAAATGACACCCCTTCCATGGTTAATTAAAACCAACCACTACTTTATTTGCATTTAATCCCCAAAAGAAGCTGATTAATAATATTTGTCATTAAATAACTGGGTGAGTTAGTAACACGCAAAAAGTGTCTAGTGCAATGCATGCAGTACAATATTGAAAGCTTGAACACTTTATTTATTATTAGGGGAAGCCTAATTGGTATATAATTATGTACATAAGTTAAATGGGCTGATCTTCATGTATTCATAGATGGCAGAAATAATATAAAAATCTTCATTAAAGATTAATTTCTGACCCACATTTTAACTGCTGTTTTTTTTTCTTTTTGTGGTAGAATTGACAGTTGAAGTCAAATTATCTCCAGTTCATTCTGTTTTGAAAAATGAAGTGAGTTACAATTTCTGCTAGATTTGTATTTCTGTCTATGATACCATTGGGGAGATATTCCTTCAATTTGAGTACCTGTGACACCAGGAAAGGAAATACGGGGAATGGTTGTCAACTGGACAGTGAGGTACAGGCAGTAGTAAGAACATTGCTAAAAGTCTTAACCTTTCCCCATTCTACTAAAAATGCCCTTTTGTTTTTTTTATTTTTTGTGGGGGGGGGTTGTTTTTTTTTTTTTTCCAGAAATCTTCCAACAATCTTTTCCTGACAGTAAAGCTGGCCACATACTGTTGGATTTTCTTTCGTTCAGCCAAAAGGATGAACAGAAAAAATCTACAGATTTCTCCATCCAGCGTGAATGCATGAATCTTGTGTTATTGTATTCTGACAGCGCCAATGGCAGGTGTAGGAATACCTGAACAGTGGTTTCTTCTGATTGGATGCCGCTGCTGTTTTTTTCACAAAAATTTTCCATCAGTTTCTTTCACAAAAGTCAGTCAAATATTTGAGATCTGTAAAACGTTGCCAGGCTAGCAAATCCACACATTGATTGACTCTCAGACAGTTCAGCAGGAACAGACCAAAATTCTTCCAGTGTATGGCTGGCCTAAATGGAGGAAAGTGCTCCAGTAGAAACACAGACATCAGTAAAATCCCAACAGGGGCTCTAACCTTTTTTACATTCTATCCAAATAAAAGGTTTTGAATGGAGTTGGTTCTAATACAATTTTCAAAGCTGTGTTAAGTGTCAATTAAGCTTTTTTTGTATAACCTTTGGCACAGCATGGAGGAGGAGTGTCGTAGAAAGAGGTGGAGGTTTGTTACAACAGGATACTGACAATGAAATATCACCTATAATATTTTGTAAGGTGCAGAGACCAGTTCCACTATGACACGTGTTGTAGGCACATCCATGCATTATGCTTGCAGCAGCCTGGCATACTGAAAGCCTGGATCACAAGACTCAGACATGAGCCTCTACTGATAAAGGTCATTATTGGATAATGAAAAATGACCTGCAGATGTACCTTCACGGAAGGTTGCAAATGAGTTTACCACAAGTACATTTCTAAGGTTGTTATTGGGGAAAAGTTCACTGCACCATGGAATGTAATCGTTTTAATGGTTAGTTTGTTGTCTGGAATCTAAAGAAGAAAGATTTTATCTGAGACACGCTCCATTTCTTGTAAGGTAAGCAAAACATTTTATAAAACATCATTTTTTATCTAAGCAGTGCATTCATAAACAGACACAAGTAAATGGCATATTTTTACCATGTTTTGAATTTTTCTTGGGGTTCTCATGAGTGCCATCTTCCTGTCCTTACTTGTAACACTGTAGAAAGGGAAAACAATTGGGGAATTTGTAAGATAAAGGATATGAGTATGTAATAATCTGGGCCTGGGCTGCATGCAGGCTATGCCTCTACATAAAGTTTATATATTTGTTTGGTTATTGGCATATCATTGCAACCATGTTTGATATTGTCTTTCGAAAGGTATGCCAACGAATAAAGTAGTAAAAGCTGCTCTATGACATGAAAGAAACAGAGCAAATTACCTTTTTTATAGGATGAAACACTGATACTGTATATTTATTCTAATTTCCTGTTTCCTAAAATGGTGGAGGTTTATGTACCATCTTCTCATCCCCAGTAATGATTCCCTTCAATCACTTTATGATGTTAAATTACACCAGGAATTGTGATTCAATTTTTTATTGTAAAATCAAGATCAAAATGTACCACCAGCATTGCAGACTGGGAATAAACAGGTGAAGACCATAATAAAAGAAAAAAATTAACTTTTTGGGGGTTTGGCAGGTTCATCATATGGTATTACAACCTTCAAAAAAAATGATTATCAGAGAGTCCAATAACAGCACAGCTGGTCTATAAAAGTTGTTTTGAAAAACTGCCGTAACAGCACATGTACTTGGAGCTCAATTCTGAAGACTGGATAGAAAGGAATGTAAATTTGGTAGGAGAAGAAATATATGCCTTAACAAGTATCTACTGTGTTATGTATATAATGTGTGCCAGGAATTATATCTCAGGGAGTAACTTGTCCGAAATAATTTGCACATTTTGTACAAATCATCTTTCTTTGGGAGTCCTGGCCATGCCACGAACTGTTAGTATCTTAAAAAAAATTCTGTATTAGTAAAATTATCATTTGATAGTGGACCTATACACACGCTTTATGTTGAAAGCTAATGGAAAAACAGAAAATAATGCTTTACTAATGATGTTTAGCAGGTCATTCTTAACTTCTATATAGTGAGTTTGGTTACGGCATCCTGGCACAGGTAGCTAAACAGCAGCATACCTATATTTTGCCCCATATGTCACTCCAAAAAAGATTGAGTGCACCCCCTGCAGGTGGGATCATAAGACTGAATTACTTTTACCTGAAGGAATCTTGACCAAACTTGTTGCACATGACCACACCTTTCTAGCGTTGCCTCACCTTCCTGCTCTCTACTTCCTGCTGCACTCTTAAACAATGAGCCAGTGGTGCAGGGTCCCATCACTACTACTTGTAAGAAATTACTATCCTTATAAGATCATCATCATTGCAGCTTCCAATAATTCAGGTATGGCAAACGTAGTGGGATAAACTGAGCTTGCTATGTAAAGCTATTGGCTTTTGATATTGTAAGGAAGCATTTTAACCCCTGTTGGAAATTAACTTTGCTTTTATGCCTATCTCTAGTCCCCCCCCCCCCCCCCCATCTCGTTTTCCTGCTTTAGTTTGACCCATCTCCTCCCCTTTGCTCCATCTTCCCCCTCTTCACTCTTGAAGCAATTCTTTGGGGGTTGACTTACTAAAGGCAAATAAGCCATTCACTTTGCAAGGGACGTTGCACTTTGCAAGGATTTTTTGCTAGAGCCTAAATGTAAATGTGGTGAAGTTTCACCTTGCAAAGAAAAGTGTAAGGAAATTAAAAAAAAACAGCATATGTTTGCTCATATTTGAATGATTAAAGTCAACAGAGCTTTGCCTTATTCACCAGTCTCTGAGGAGAATTCCCTTGCAGCTTCTATTCTCTTACCTTTAGTAAATCAACTCCTTTGAGTCCACATTAGTTAAACATTGGATATCCCACTACAGGCATACCCCACTTTTAAGTACACAATGGGGTTATACATTTTCCTTTATTAGTGGGCAAACATAACACGAAAAAAGACAGTCATAAATGAGACTTATGCCCCGTACACATGGTCGGAATTTCCGATGACTATTTCCGTCGGATCATTTCCGTCGGATTTTGTCCGAAGCTGGTGTTGCGTACACACGGTCGGACAACGTTGTCGGAATTTCCGGTCTTTGAGAACGCCGTGACGTAAGCCGTGTTCCACGGGACTAGAAAAGGGAAGTTCAGCACCACGTCCAACATCCTTTGGGCTCCTTCTGCTGATTCTATGTTTATTGCGTGTTAGTAGAAGTTTGGTTACATTCGATTCCCGCTTTTCAGACTTCAGGCTCAGATCGTTACTGCTCTTTAGTTTGTGCTTGTCGGTGCGTATCTGTTTATCAGTGCCTGTAGTCAGTTCGCATTTGTTGGTCATTGCGGCCTATACCTTGATATAGGACGCTTTGATTCTCACTGCTTATTGTCTGCTCGTTTCTGGTATTCATTTCGTTCTTTCGGGCCTTGCTGTTTATCGGTGCTTTCTGTTTGTCCGTTCTGACCAACCGGCCGATTGGAAGCCATGTCTCGTGTACGTACTCGTCGTAGAGTTCGTGCTGTGCAGGGGCTTGGTGTTGGGCTTTTAGCTTTGACCCAAGACCAGTCCATGAACAGGGCGAGGAGGAGTTCATGGACCAAGATCTGGTTGCTCCAGCGTGACCAATTCTCGCACATGCCTTTGCTTCAGGAGATCCGGGAGATTAATCCTGATGATTTCAGGAACTTTCTCAGGATGACGGACCCCGTTTTTCACCATCTGTTGGCTTTGCTGACCCATTTATCAGCAGGCAGGATACCTGCATGAGGCAAGCCATCACTCCGGAGCAGAGGCTTGTTGCCATGTTGAGGTACTTGGCGACAGGGAGAAGCCTTCAGGATCTGACGTTCTCCACAGGTATCTCTCCCCAGGCTCTGGGAATCATTATTCCAGAGACCTGTTCTGCCATTATCCAGGTCCTGCAGGAGGACTATATTAAGGTAACATTTCTCCTTTACTATTCCCTTCTATGAATGCTCTGTTTGCTAATGTCTTGTATTTTTTTCCTCCTTCCCTAATTACCAGGATTGCAATATGCTCTAATATGCTGTGCCCCTTTGTCCTTATGCATGCTGGAACCTTTGGAATGTTTTTTTTTGTCCTTCATGCATTTTTGCCTTCACTTACCTCCCCAGCATGCTCTTCTGGGCCCATATACACCTATGGCCTAGTCACTTAAGCAATGTATTTTGTCTGCTCCATAGTATTGGTTTCCCCTAAACACCCCCTAAAATATCCACAAATGTTTTCTGTGTGTTTTACTTCATGCAGAGTCCCCTTTTTTTTTTTTTTGGTGGGCCAAACTGATGAGGAACCCCCCTCCCCCAACTGCTAGGTCAGCTGATACCAATCATCTATCTGCTGGCTTTGCCAAGCTCAATACACATTATATACCTACCTCTTTAGTGGTCAGATTTAGGGATGAATTCAGCAAAGCATGTAGTGCAAGGGGCTGCCTCAATACTTTCAAATTTTTTGTTTGTTTTTTTCCCCTCCTATTATTAGCTTGATAGGTAAGAGCAGAATGTCAAAATGTGCTTCCTTTTATTGAATTTTTTTGGCATTTGGGATTAGGACTCTTCTTTTATCGGTCCGGTGGGCTGCCAATAGTGTTAAGTAAGGAGGTTCTGGCCAAATTATCACACATTATTTAGGCATTCATCTCTCAATGAAGTGTAGAGGATTACCTGTCCAATCCCCCCCCCCCTAGTTTTTGGCAATGGCCCATCAGAAGTGGGGGGAGTGATGGGGGGTGAGTAATCTGCTAAGGGGACCATGTACTTTGGTTTGTAAATACTTTCTTGGTAAAATTTTAGTCTGATCTTGTTCCAAAATGTTTCTGTATAATATGCTTGCAATGTTTATGTGCAAAATGAATTTTTTTTTTTTTCTTGTTTGACTCCACAGTTTCCTTCAACGCCACAGGAATGGCAGACTGTGGCCTACCACTTTGCCAGCCGTTGGGACTTTCCTAACTGTGGAGGTGCAATTGATGGGAAACACGTCCGCATCATCCCACCCCCCAACTCAGGGTCGTACTATTATAATTACAAGGGGTTTAATAGTATTGTGATGTTGGCGGTGGTGTCGGTAACATATGAGTTTCTCTATGTGGACGTGGGGAAGAATGGCCAGATGGTGGTGCCATTGCGCACACGGAGTTCAACTGGCATCTCCAGAGTGGCAGTCTGTGCTTGCCACCTCCAGAGGAGAATGCGGAAGGACTCCCCTTCGTCTTTGTTGCGGATGAAGCGTTTGCCATCTGATGCGGCCATTCCCGATGAGGACCCTCACCCCGGACCAGAGGGTCTTTAATTACTGTCCAGAGCCCGCAGAGTGGTGGAGAACGTATTTGGGATCATGGCCAGCCGCTTCTGCCTCTTTTTGACACCTCTTCACATGGCGGAATATAAACTGAACCACATCGTGCTTTCCTGCTGCATTTTGCCCTGATGCAGACATCCCACAAAATGCCAACCTGACAGCCCTTGAAGCTGCACGTCCTGGCTTGCCCCCCCTAAACGTCTGCAAAGTCCTAGAGAGGTATATGGAGTACTTTGTGGGTAGGGGGGCCATTGATATGCCAGACAATGTGTGTGAGGCATTTTTTAATAAATGTATTTTTGAAACTGAACTAAGATTTGTTTTCATTTACTGCTTGTGTTTCTTGTAGGTGTGTTCTAGCTTATTTTATGGTTTCTTTTTGGGCCGTTATCTTCAACAGTGGAAACGCACTTTCTGGGTGAGAGGAGGTTACAGTCTCTTAAAAGAATCTTCTCATGTTGCGGGTCTGATACGTTTTTCTAGGTAAGGTATGTAGTGCATTACTGACACCAAAAATAGTCCTTTTCAGCACCATGACAGAAATGTGTGGATTTCTGAAAATGACATGATAGGTGGTTTATTACAAAGCACTGTGGGTGTAATTTCCAAAAGACAAATCCACTATGCACTACAAGTGCACTGCAAAAGTGCACCTGAAACTGCACTTGGAGTGCATAGTGGATTAGCCTTTAGTAAATAACACCCATTGTCACCAAATTGAACAACTTTTGACGCAAATAATGCTTTTGGGGTTTGGAATAAGGAAGCCACACATTGTTGATACGGTAACATTTTACTTCAAGCACATTCACAAGTGCCTTTCCAAAAGGCTTTTTCAAACGCAAAAGATATTTGGTGTTTAGAACATTCTTTAATAACATTAATAACTTGGCACATTTGTGTAAACAGGCATGTATCAAAGCAGAACATACTGAACACAGGAACTTACAAAGTTCAACTTTGAAAAGTGAAGACAAGATCAGACATGACTATGTCCAAACTGTGTTTGATCTTGCCTTCATCACATGGGGTGTCACCCCTGGGAAAGCCAAATTTAGAAGATGCACACAATTTGGGGATCAAACTGGGCATTTGATGCAAGAACCCATGCCCCAAATGTGTAATCTCCCATCATGGGGATCAATGTACGTGTTTTGGGGGTGCAACCCCTTCACCTCAGCCACTTTAGTAGTTAGTAAGTGGTTGCACCCACAAAACGTTGTCATTGATCCACCATGATGGGAGATAGCACATGTTGACACACTGTGTGCATCTTCAAAATTTGGCGATTTTCTGATGTTAAAATTCTTTTTTTACAAACCCAAAAATGTCTGATAGCTAGTTTGTGGGGTTTCAGATTTTCCCTAAAACATCAATGATGTTCTTCATTTTTTGTTGAACATCATTGATGTTTTTCTTGATATCATCTAGATCCCGACTGCACACCATTATCTCCCCGATGAGGACGTGTGCACTTTCACTGGTAAAATGTGATTCTTCTTCCACAACATCCACATCACCTAAAAATAAAAAATAAATAAAAACGGTGTATTTTAAAGATGCAGGCATACATTGATTAGCTTACCTGTAGCTGTGGTCTCCGACACTCACCTGTTGTGGTGACAATTTCTCCAACTTCTACAATCTCCCCTTCCTCCTCCTCCTCTGCTTCTGGTGTTGGTATTTCCCCTTCTTTGGGAGGTGTGGGGTCCCTGGTGTCCTCAGACGTCCTGAGTCTTCTCTCCCCTATGAGAATGTACAAAAGGAATACTTAGCACACCAATCTATGAGGGGAAGAAATAGGAAATCTGAAACATTGCTTGGAAGTGAAGTACAATAGTGGTTTTTGGCCAGGTTCAAAGCCCAAAAACATTATTTTTGACACTTTGTAAAGGTGCAATACTTATTACCTGTTTGGTGCAAGTTTGTCAGATGGAGACACCCCTATAATATCGACTGGAGCACATGTGTGGGACACCCTAATAAAAAGGGTTTTTGGGTGTCCCAGCACTAGTGCTCTAGAGTCCAGATGTGTAAACAGCTACTGAGTCACCTCTCCTTTAAACTGAATCAAGTTTGCATTTCATTCTATTACAAACCCCTATAGCCAACAAACTTCCTTTGACTAGAAACAGGCCTGAAACAATGTAGTTAACTCCAACTTCACCAAACATCGTATTATAAGTGGGCGAACGATCAAGGTTTATTACGATCGATTGAACACACGAACATGAAAGTGGCCATTTTCAACTGTCCAACATTAAAAAAACAAAGTGGATAGGGGGGAAAAACTGTGCTGACCTAATGGGTGAACAATTGAAGCAGCTAATGATCACATGTGATGGTCAAAATTGGTGCCCTGAGGGAACCCATGCTATCACCCTACCATCTTCCTTCAAGGCTTCCTTCCCCCCTAGCTGAGGCTTCGGATGTCCAACCTGGGCCTTCCAGGCAGCAACATGTGGAGGGCCCCAGCTTGAGACAGGTACAGCATTGGTGAACATATTTCTTGAAGTACATTTAATATAGATTAACTAGATGTTATTATTGATCAGTTAAGTTGTGATTTAACAAAGTGGTTGACATATCAATAGACAGTAGTGACCAAAAAGCATTGGGCCAAGTATGAAAAATGCTGGGCTCAGTATGATAGTATGTTCTATTTATTAACATTCAATTTGCAACAGTCATGAGCTGAAAATATTGTGATTGATGAACAAAGAACTAAAACTATGTACCATTTTCATACACAGGAAGACCTCAGCCGGGAGGAGGCTGTGGCAAGTGGCAGCCGGGAGGAGGCTGTGGCAAGTGGTAGCCGGGAGGTTTCCCCTCGCCCTCCTCCTCCTCCACCTGCTGCCACAACTCGAAGATCTGAACCACAGCCTGGAAGGAAGCCTGGAGGGAAGTGCCTTAGGAAGACCAGATAGTGATGGCCTGGGTTCCGTCTGGTCTGTCAGAAGATGCAGCCTCTTGTCTGACAACATCCTGGGGACATAGATGTCATCTGATCTTCCTGATCGATCGCTTGGACCTCAGGACCAGATTGTACTCCCTCAGATATTTACTCCTCAGGCCACCAATTTTGCTATTACATATTTGATGTCTGCCATGGGGACCAAAAGGCTTCGCCAAATGGACCAGTTTCTCCAGCGTTGCCTTCCTGTTTATTTTGTTTATGACACCTAATAAAGGTTTTTTTTGGTTAAAGAAATACTTGCCTATGTGTTTTACTTCAAAAAGGGCAGTTCATTTGTGAGTAGGCAGGTACATTTCACAAATCATAAAGTCAAATTAACAAGGGGCACCAACACCAAACAACCACCTAGTGAATTTAGCCAAAAAATACAAATGATAATAATGGTGTTGGGATAAGTTGAGACACACCCCCCCCCCCCAAAAAACAAAAACAAAACAAAAACATTAGACAAAGGAAATCTGGATTAAAAAACAAACCACTATAAATGAAAAATAAAAATAAAAAACATTCTTGAGATCTGACGAATAAAAAAAATCGAGCCATTAAATCAGGAAAAAGAATAAAGAAAGAAGTTTGGGAGAAGTCAGTGTGAATATGAGCAGCTAAAAAACGTCATTCTTCTTGCATTGTAAAGAAAAAGAGAATGCGCTGCATTAAACAAATTTTAACATTGCAGCGTGACAAATGTGCTCTGTCAATTAGGAACGGTAGTTTTACCTGACCGAGTGCTTCCGTCACAGAAATCCTTCTGAGCATGCGTGGCACTTTGTCCGTCGGACTAGGCTACACACGATTGGAATTTGCGTGATCGGACTTTCTTGTCGGAAAATTTGAGAGCAGGATCTCAAACTTTTTCCGACGGAAAAAGTCCGATGGAGCCCACACACGGTCGGATTTTCCAACAACATGGTCCGATCCGACCGTGTGTATGGGGCATTACACCTTTTTTACAGACATGGGGTGAATTTACTAAAGGCAAATAGACTGTGCACTTGTAAGTGCAGTTGCACTCATTTTTCCCAGAGCTTAATAAATGCTGTAAGCTCTGCTGATTTCCATTATTTAATCATGTGCAAGCAAAAGTGTTTTTTGTGTATTTTTCTTGCACCTGATTTGGTATTCTTTACGATGTAAAGCTTTAACACATTGTATTTACTAATGAAAATAGGTGCAATTGCAAAGTGCACAGTCTATTTCCCTTTAGTAAATCAACCCCCTATTTTTTTCAAATGATATGCTACTAATGCCTTATATACAACTTTTGTATTTTATGCAATATACAACATTTGCAGAATCCATATTTACATCCTACAGAAAGTAGCTATAAAACACTATATTGAACTGTACTATTACTTAAAGTGTTACTAAACCCAGGACCCTGTATTCACTATATCTGGTCTCCCACAGTACACAGAACATGGAAATGCAATTATTTTAATAATTATAAAACTGATAAATACTTTTTCTCATCAGCAGTTAGAGCAGTCGTGTGACTTCTATCAGTCTCCATCCAAGCTCTGGTTAAAGCTTGTAGGAGGAATTTTCTGACTGTTCTATTAGACTGCATGACCCCTAACCCTCTGTCTGGACAGTGCTGATTGGCCTGGGGCTGATCACATGCACTCTTCCAAGAAATAAAAAAAAAACCTCTCTAGCAATACACACCAAACTGAGCATATGCAGCCTGACTCCATAGACTGTGTTATCAGGAAATTATCAAGGGACAGTGGAAGGAGGGGAGGATCAGAGAAGACAGGATCAAAAAGCCATTTTACACAATGCAGAGGATTAACCCCTTAGGTTCCACAGTGAGTATAACAAGCATGCTTTACTGCATATACACACTGATTTTACTGTTGTGGGTTTAGTAACACTTTTTTTTTTACTTAAATATTTTTTTCTGAACTGGAAAACAGCTACAGTCTCATTCAATTTCAATTTCTAAACCACTAAGGGCCACAAGGAATGTGTGTGACACATATAGTCTAGTGGAACCTTCAGACAGTTTTTATCCAATGCCGGCAAAGCCCAACATGCTATGTAGTAAAGTTATGTTCACTGTTCATGGTTTGAAAATTCTGTGTATTTCCCATATCTTTTTATATTTTTATTTTTAAAAAAAACAGATCCATTGGCAGCACACCACAGGAAAACCTCATCAATAAATTCTAACTTTAGAAACTACTTTGACGGAAAGGCTAACAGGAATATATATATTATATTTGACAGCGTAGAAGAGAAAAATAAACTGCAGTACTATCTTCAAGATCAGGCAAAAAAGTTCACTAACTTTGAAATACATATATATAAATCTATAAAGGTGATACATCAAGAACACCAAAGAAAAGCATCAAAATTTTTATGCAATCTACCAATGTTTCTCTCCACCCTGTGGTTATTCCTCATGTACACGGGGTAAATACACAAACTTACATTTTACAAGCTCAGATGTCAACAGCTCAATATAAAAAAGGTCTCAGAAAATAAACAGACTTGTTCTACACTGTCACTTGTTTATTTTATAATATTTTAATTTCATATTCAGTTGCGCTCATTTTCCTTAGTAAATGCAATGTGGTAGAGCTTCACTTTGTAAAGAATACCCCTTCAGGTTTAAGGAAAAAAAAATATGTTTGCTTGCACATTGCACATGACTGGACGGTGGAAATCAGCAAAGATTTACCTACCGTATATATACTCGAGTATAAGCCCAGTTTTTCAGCACATTTTTTTTTGTGCTGAAAATGCCCCCCTCGGCTTATACTCGAGTCAAGCATTTTTCTGCAGCAGAGAATGACATTTTACGAACCGACTTTGGGGCCCCGTATCTCAGGGCCACTTGGTGCAAACCCAGTAGAACTAGCACTACAACATATCCAAAGCTGGGTTTCCTAGCACCAAGTGACCCCCGAGATATGGGACCCAAAGTCGGTTCGGAAAATGTCATTCTCTGCTGCAGAAAAGTGCTTGACATTTTCCGAACCGACTTTGGGGCCCCCGTATCTCGGGGCCACTTGGTGCTAGGAACCCCATCTTTGGATTTTTTGTAGTGCTAGTTCCACTGGGTTTGCAAACCGAGATACGGGGCCCCAAAGTCAGTCAACTGTGTCCATCTGCAGCAATGTCATTTTGGGACCCTTTGGGTTCAGAGACCCCAAATTTTGGCTGTCGATAGGGGGCCTCTAGGAACTCTTAACTACCGAGTTTGAAGTTCGGGGGACCTATGGCTGCAAATGGGCACTGTGAGGCATGCAAATGGGCACAGTGAAGCTGCAAATGGGCAATGTTGAAGCTGCAAATGGGCAATGTTGACCTTGTTTTCCACTTACAGTAGCTGCGCATTTCTCACCCTAGGCTTATACATGAGTCAATAAGTTTTCCCATTTTTTTGTGGTAAAATTAGGTGCCTCGGCTTATATTCGGGTCGGCTTATACTCGAGTATATACTGTAATTTACTAAGTTCTGGGAAAAATGGGTGCAAGTGCACTTGCAAAGTGCCTAATTTATTTGTCTTTAGTAAATCCACTCCTATGTCTGTAAAAAGGTGTCAGTCTCATTTATGAGTGCCATGTTTGCCCACTAATGAGGACAATTGTAGTGAGTCTGTATAGTGGGATGTCTAGTGTTTGATCAATTTGGACTCAAGGGGGGCTATTTACGAAAAGCAAATCCACTTTGCACTGAAAGTGCACTTGGAAGTGCAGTCGCTCTAGATCTGAAATGAGGGGAAGCTCTGCTGATTTTATCATCCAATAATGTGCAAGCTAAAATGCTGTTTTTTATTTTCCTTGCATGTCCCCCTCGGATCTACAGCAACTTTACTTCCAAGTGCACTTTCAGTGCAAAGTGGATTTTCCTTTAGTAAATAACCCCAAAAGTCCTTTGCTGTGGGTTCTAGTGATGTTGCCTCAATACTACAGGACTGTTTTGAAGTGTCTAAGGTAAAAACTGTCCACTACCTTTATTTGATGTATATGACAAAATGCAATGAGATTTAATGTTTTCATCAGATGTAACTTGCCTATGTACTAGTGATATCATACTACAGTACCCCCATTGTGCCTATGCACAAGTGACAGCATTCTAGATTGGCGGCAGGTATATATGTATCGTCATTTGACGATTGACATCAACATATATCAGCTAATTCTAAAAGTTGCTATTACTGATAGCAGTAGTAGACTGTATCACAAGTAAGGATGAGCCAAACACCCCCCGGTTCGGTTCGCACCAGAACATGCGAACAGGCAAAAAATTTGGACAAACACACAAACCCTGTTAAAGTCTATGGGACACGAACATGAAAAATCAAAAGTGCAAATTTTAAAGGCGTATATGCAAGTTATTGTCATAAAAAGTGTTTGGGGACTCGGGTCCTGTCCCAGTGGACATATATCAATGCAAAAGTTTTTTCGGCGAGCCGGTATTTTAATAATGCTTAAAGTGAAACAATAAAAAAAAAAAAAATTTCTTTAAATATTGTGCCTGGGGAGTTTCTATAGCATGCCTGTAAAGTGGAGCAGTTTTCCTGTGTTTAGAACAGTACCACAGCAAAATTACAGTTCTAAAGGAAAAAAGTAATTCAAAACTGATCACAGTTGTAATGAATTGTCATTGTTGTTGCAATACATTTAAAATTTATCAAAAAAAATGGCATGGGTCCCCCCGCCCAGTCCATTACCAGGCCCTTTGGGTCTGGTATTAATATTAAGGGGCACTCTGAACCAAACAACATAAAAAATACACAAGAGATATAAACGACTACAAGTCTTGTAGAGTTTTCAACTGGCAAAAGTCATCAGCACCAGAAGTCACCGTGGAAACTAACACTGCAACGAACAACCCCCCCTCCCAAAAAAAAACACCTCCAGTGGGTAACGCACAAGGCAATTATGCCCAAAGGGGACAAACCCAGAGTGTGCGCACCCCACAGAGAGGGGCAACAGCAACAATTCTAACAGAAGGGGTCAGAGGGGACGTAGGGGCAGTTACCCCACCCAGAACAATTACCGTTACGATTATGAGGACCATCAACAGAGAGGCTCACCCGCTCGGTACTATGATCATCCTCCTAACTACTCAAACCCTACATACTCTAACTATTCACCCATTCCAACTCACAACCAGTATTTACCTCTACGTGACAACTATGATGACGCTATTTACCCACATCCCAATGCTGAATACGACCAAGCAACTTATGGTTATAGTCAAATAAATCATTTTCCAATTCAGGATTTTCACGGGGACCTACCAAACAGAAAAAGGGGACCCGACATAAGAGAGGATGCAGAGGAGGGAGGCGGATACAGAGACGGAAAGCGCAAAAGAACATAACCTGTCAAGGGGTTTTTAATCTAAGCAAGGTAAAACTAACTGATGATGAAAAGGCAGTATTAGACAAAGGCCTTAAATTCGCCCCCCCCCCCCTCAGAAACTAAACAAATTTGGAACGTTCATAGATGTTCACAAATTTATACAGAAGATCAATATCCAAAGATATATTATTTCCAATCCTATTAGAAATCATGCAAGAGCAGCGATGTCAGGCACAGTTCATTCTGGCCTTGCCAACCCCTCACTGTTCAACCCTCCCACCCAATTAGCCCCAGCCCTGAATATCTTCAGAGACCTGGTACTAAAAGATTTAGCCAAACTTCCTCCGAAATGCATACACCAAAATTCCCTACCTAGTGCCGGAGTAAGATCTTTGTGTGATAACAAAGACCTAGTGATCCGTCCGGCCGATAAAGGTGGTGGAATAGTCCTTTTGGATAAATCTGCTTATATGAACGAAATGTACAAGATCCTCAGCGATGGTAGTACATACAAAGAGTTACCCACCAACCCAACAACGAAATACAAAAAAGATCTCACAGAATTGGTCATTAAAGGTTTAGACTCTTTTATTCTAAACCGTAAAGAAAAAGACTTTTTAATTCCCTTAGCACCCCGGATACCCACTATTTAATACTTACCTAAGATCCATAAAGACGCAATACATTCTCCAGGACGCCCAGTCATTAGTGGCATCGATTCAGTCACTTCGAGAATCGGGAAATACATTGACCACTACTTACAACCCATAGTTCAAAGAACCCCATCATATCTGAAGGATACAAAACATTCCATCAACAAGCTTTCATCAGTAACCATAGAAGAAGATTTCATTATGGCCACCACAGATGTAGCCTCTCTATACACTTGTATCGCACATTCACATGGATTAGAAGCAGTACAAACCTTTTTAGAACGAGAACCTACCTTAATCAGAAGACAAACCAATTTCATCATGGAACTTCTGACCTTCGCAACTCACCACAACTATTTCTGCTTCAATGGGCAATTCTATTCACAGGAAAGGGGAGTTGCTATGGGGGCCAAATTTGCCCCCAGCCTGGCGAATATCTTTATGGCCAAATGGGAGGAGGATGTCATCTATGCCACAGAGAGGCCAGAGTTAAAACTATGGGCAAGATATATTGATGACATCCTCCTCCTATGGAAAGGGTCCCAGGAATCCCTGGATAATTTCTTTTCATACCTCAATAACAATGATCGAGGCATCATATTGACCCACGAATCAAGCCGTAACTAAATACACTTCTTGGACTTAGAAATTCAATTATTCAAAGGTAGTTTTAAATTCAGTACTCATTTTAAGACTACAGATCGCAATGGATTCATTCCCACTGACAGTTGTCACCATAGGAGCTGGCTCAGATCGGTTCCAAAAAGCCAGTTTCTCCGACTACGGAGAAACTGCACCGACCTAGACACATTCAAGTTACAAGCCAACACCCTACGAGACCGATTCAAAGAGAAGGGCTACAATATGCAAGATGTAGATCAAGATCTAAGGAGTGCTTTGGAAACAGATAGGACATCCCTTCTGGCAGACAAACCTCGTGCGGCCTCTGACGACAAATTCAAATGGTCCTTCCTAACCGGATACTCAGTGTAACATAAACAAGTAAAATCTATATTGGTCAAGCATTGGAACATTCTTAAAAATGACAAAGTTCTAGGCCCACTGTTACCGGACAATGCTAGGGTGATATACAAAGGGGCCCCCTCACTTAAAAGTCAAATTGCCCCCACAACCATTAATCCCCCTGTAAGACCATCCTTTTTCCACAACCTCAAGGGCTACTATCCCTGTAAGAGGTGTACGGTATGCTACTACAATGTTAAAGGGAGATGCACAACGAAAGAATTTGAATCTTCGGTTACTAAAAAAATAAGAATAAAAAAAGATACCCTATCAAGCATTTCTGTACATGCGCAACTACCCACGTAGTATATTTAATAACTTGTCCGTGTTCTAAACAATATGTTGGCCGTACCATACGCTCATTCACGACAAGAGTCTCTGAACATATTACTAAAATAAAAAGCAGAAGCACTAAACACACTGTGCCAAGGCATTACCGCCAATTCCACAACAGAGACCCCAGAGGGACCCAGTTTTAAATTATTGATAAATTTACAGCACCATGGAGGGGAGGAGCCAAAACTAGAGGGGTCTCACAATTGGAAACTTTCTGGATTTACCAATTGCAGTCCCACTCCCCACTGGGTATGAACATAGATTGGGACATAAACGCATTTATAAATAAAGCATGATATCTATCCTTAATGCGATTTTAAAGAAACACATATTTTTTTAACTCTATTCGTTCATATACACATCTTTTATAGACAAATAAATAAAACTTTTTCTATATTTTTTATATTTTTATGCATATATTCTGATTATAAAATTCACTTTTTTAGGGCATTTTATTACATCTCTATATAATATTTTATATATCTATATAATTTATTTTTTATAAAAAATCTCCAATATTAAGTTCTTAAATGCCCCATGTAATATATGTATTGCACATTGCACTTATATGCATATTTTTGCCCGCCGCACTCCTATGTATCTGTAATATACGAATTATATATGTACGAGTGTAACCCCATTGTGCACTTGTTTACCAAAAAGTGTCCACACTTCTGCCAAATTATAAATAGTACATACATTTTAGACACTGAGATTTAATGTCACTTTATAATTTCCTAAATGTGCAGTTTTAGCTATGATGGGCTTTGGGATTCCCTGCTTCCGCCTTTGGTGTCAGCAGAGAACGTCCCTCTGTGAATCATGTGACCCGGTTATATGTTAGGAGCTCAAAACCACTCGGGACCGAAAACGAGGCTTGGTTCCGTCCTAACAACTTCCGGGATATGACGCAATCGCGTCACGCCGGCCCCGCACCAGAACGAGGCTTGGCATACAACAGCAGAGCGTCTATGCACTGCCGCCCCATCTGATCCACAGTGAGGCCTGGTTTCAACAGGCAGTCATGTGTGCTATGGAGCGGCAGTGACACGATGACGCTGTAACACAGGGTCACTCTTATCCTTGAGCACTAAAAACTGCTAAAAAAAGGGGAATATAATTATTCAGATATTATTATGATCTATTATGACTAAGATCTAAATAAATTTTATGAGAAATTAGTAACATTTTCGCCAGTGATGTCACTTCCGGTCTGTACATACGAAATTTCACTTTGGGGTCATACTCCCTATAAAAGCGTGCTGCTGGTGCATGTAGTCCACACCCCAGACGACGTCTATGAAGACGAAACGCGTCGGGTGGACTTCCATGACAGCACCACGCCATCTTTAAATCTACAAACAGGCCTGTTTTAAACCTTCAAAATGTGAGTGTTTTTAATCTGTTTTTACACTATTAAAAACCTTTCCAAACGGTATTATACTATGCAAGCTTTTCTTTTATCATGATCTATTAATACGTTTGAAAACGCGGACCATTGATGCCCATTCCCCAATCCGCTGTCCACCTTCCTGCTGACCACTTATCCATACGGCATCTGAACGAGCCGTGGAGCCATCGTGTGGAGCAAGGACCCGCCAGCCCCTTAACATTAAGCTTTTACGACTTGTGAGGCATATGCCCCTTCAAGTCCATTACATCTGGTAAGCCTTATTCCTATAGGCTCGTGAGCCATCAGACAACAATCACTCCACCTAGCACACTGAACAGGGTCACCTATTGGAACAGTGCCATCCACCCGATCACCAGTCATTTTTATGGACTTCACCACTATGCACTCAAGTGTATAGCTTTCTCACTCAGCACCAATTATCTCAACCGTTGACAGTTTATATTGTCACTATTATTTATTCATATTTGTATTTATATATCTGTCACGATATATTCACTACGTAAACAAATCACCTGGTATTAATTCACTACTTTTAACCACACGTGTGTTTTTACCTTACATTTGTTTTATCCACAATGGTTTTTATTGTATAATAATTGTATACAGTTTTAATTAGGTTTTCATCTTATTTTTATGTCATAAGGTTTTATGCTTTTATTTCTATAATTTAAAGACAGACATAGGTTTGGAATCAGGTCACACCTGGAAAACCATCCTCCCTCTTTTTGCATACACCTTATATATGACATTATACCTAATTATATAACAATAGTACCTTTCCTTTAAGGACTATTTTCTTTCTAGCGCTGCATTTACATATACACTGATCTTGTTCCACCGATAATCTTTCGGCAATGCTAGCTGCTCCACTTGTATAACTATAACAGCGCAGTATTTACCCCCCTTTTTTTACCAATACTAGATCTGGGTCTTTTGCTGGAGGAAGCCAAGCTACACTGATTGGTGCCAGAACTTCAGAAGTACGGGAGCCAGAGGGTGCAGAACCAACACAGGGGTGCTTATACACTACACCAGAAAGAATGCAGACCTATTTCTGGTAACTGAGCACAGCATCAGTGAAACTGAGTCTTTGAGAGATTGCTGCCGAGCTGGGACCAGAGCTGAAAGGACCTATTGCTGTGAGTATCTCCTCAAAGGGAGAACCAGCGAGTACCAGAGCTTAGTGACTGAGCCTTGTGAAGACCTGTTTGTGAGGACCAAGTTGTCGGGTCCTGGGTACCCGCGGACAGACTGCCAAGTGACTTGGACCAGATTTGAGTGGTGAGCTGAACCATTTGTGTTTATTTCAACACTGACGCAGTTAATGCAATAAAGACTGCTCCTTTTTTAGCAGCCCATCAGCCATCCAATGCACACTCTTAGGGGGGGGGGGGGGGGTACATGTTCATCTCCCTGCAGAAGGACCCCAATAATAGCTGGCTAATATTGACACCAGTTTTAACTTGGATTAGCATCACAACAGTTCAGTGATTGCGATTTTATGGGTCAGTGTTCACATTATTTAATATAGCATCTTTAAACCTTCCATTTTCAAGTTTGATGATTCATGCATTGTTTAACTGCACTGCCATATTAAATTCTCTGAGTCTACTATACAGTTACTTGTGGTCTATTTTCTTTGTGCTCTATTATAGAGTGGTAGCATACTAGCATTTAAATTACATAAGTGTGCAGGGGGAGCCGAGCAAAGTCATGGCAGAACAGAGAACTCATCATATCCAGTGATTCTTATAGGGGTAAGCACTACACATAGAACTGGTGGATAGATCTTATCATTTGGATGCTGTGTTTGTCTTTTAAGTAAGACACCACATCTAATGGACTGTAATATATTGGTCCTGTTCTTCAGTCATCTTCACCTTTTGGACGTATCTCTAAAGCAGAGGTCTCAAACTGGTGGCCCTCAAGCTGTTGTGGAACTATAAGTCCCATCATGCCTCTGCCTGAGGGAGTCATGCTGTTAACTGTCAGCCTTGCAATGCCTTTATGGGACTTGTAGTTTTGCAACAGCTGGAGGGCCGCCAGTTTGAGACCCCTGCTCTAAAGCCTCAAACACACGATCGCAGAAAAAAACTCTGACTTTTGTCTGTAGGCGTATGCCTGGATTTTGTCTTGCATACAAACAGCAAGGAATTGTCGGCCAAAAATCACAAACGTAATGACGTACTACTTGTTTTTTTAGCTCGTTAGCGCCACCCTTTGGGCTCCTTCCGCTAATTTCGTATTAGTAGAAGTTTGGTGAGTGTTGATTCGTGCTTTTCAGTTCGTGCTTTTCAGTTTGTTTCTGAACAGCCGTTCATCAACCAGACATGTTGCGCAATCCGAGGAGATAACGTGTTATTTATTATTGGCCTTGGAGTTAATGCTTTGACCCAAGTCCAGTCCAGAAACAGGAGGATGAGGATTTCTTGGACCAAAAATTGGTTGCTTTATTAATCCTGACCAATTATATCATATGCCTTTGCTGCGGGAGCTCCAGGAGAATAATCTGGATGATTTTCGGAAATTATCTCCGGCTGACAGACCCCTGCTTTCACCAACTCTTGGCATTGTTGACCCCTATTTACTAGGGGGGGGGGCAGGGAAAAACAGGCAGGACACATGCATGAGGCTTTTATTTTATTTTTTGGTTGAATAATGATTTGATTTGGTATATTTTCTATATTTTTGGATGCATAGAATGCACTTTTTGTTAAGTTCTATTGGCAGATAGCATGTCTAATATTTTATTTGTTTTCTTTTTTTAAAGCACAATAAAAAAATTGTGTAGAAAATTGTGTAAAATTTACAAGGAACACCAACATACAGTGGTGTGAAAAAGTGTTTGCCCCCTTCCTCATTTCCTGTTCCTTTGCATGTTTGTCACACTTAAGTGTTTCGGAACATCAAACCAATTTAAACAATAGTCAAGGACAACACAAGTAAACACAAAATGCAATTTGTAAATGAAGGTGTTTATTATTAAAGGTGAAAAAAAATCCAAACCATCATGGCCCTGTGTGAAAAAGTGATTGCCCCCCTTGTTAAAACATACTATAACTGTGGTTGTCCACACCTGAGTTCAATTTCTCTAGCCACACCCAGGCCTGATTATTGCCACACCTGTTCAAAATCAAGGCATCACTTAAATAGGAGCTGCTTGACACAGTAAGGTCCACCAGAAGATCCTTAAAAGCTACACATCATGCCGAGACCCAAAGAAATTCAGGAACAATTGAGAAAGAAAGTAATTGAGATCTATCAGTCTGGAAAGGGTTATAAAGCCATTTCCAAAGCTTTGGGAATCCAGCGAACCACAGTGAGAGCCATTATCCACAAATGGCGAAGACATGGAACAGTGGTGAACCTTCCCAGGAGTGGCCGGCCGCTCAAAATTACCCCAAGAGTGCAGCGACGACTCATCCAAGAGGTCACAAAAGACCCCACAACAACGTCCAAGGAACTGCAGGCCTCACTTGCCTCAGTTAAGGTCAGCGTTCATGCCTCCACCATCAGGAAAAGACTGGGCAAAAATGGCCTGCATGGCAGAGTTCCAAGGAGAAAACCACTGCTGAGCAAAAAGAACATCAAAGCTCGTCTCAATTTCTCCACAACACATCTTGATGATCCCCAAGACTTTTGGGACAACATTCTGTGGACCGATGAGACAAAAGTGGAACTCTTTGGAAGGTGTGTGTCCAAGTATATCTGGCGTAGAAGGAACACTGCATTTCAGAAAAAGAACATTATACCAACAGTAAAATATGGTGGTGGTAGTGTGATGGTCTGGGGCTGTTTTGCTGCTTCAGGACCTGGAAGACTTGCCGTGATAAAAGGAACTATGAATTCTGCTGTCTACCAAGAGATCCTGAAGGAGAATGTCCGACCATCTGTTTGTGTACTCAAGCTGAAACGAACTTGGGTTCTGCAGCAGGACAATGATCCTAAACACACCAGCAAGTCCACCACCGAATGGCTGAAGAAAAACAAAATGAAGACTTTGGAGTGGCCTAGCCAAAGTCCTGACCTGAATCCTATTGAGATGTTGTGGTATGACCTTAAAAAGGCCGTTCATGCTCGAAAACCCTCTAATGTAACTGAATTAGGACAATTCTGCAAAGATGAGTGGGCCAAAATTCCTCCAGGACGCTGTAAAAGCCTCATTGCACGTTATCGCAAACGCTTGGTTGCAGTTGTTGCTGCTAAGGGTGGCCCAACCAGTTATTAGGTTTAGGGGGCAATCACTTTTTCACATAGGGCCATGATGGTTTGGATTTTTTTTCACCTTTAATAATAAACACCTTCATTTACAAATTGCATTTTGTGTTTACTTGTGTTGTCCTTGACTATTGTTTAAATTGGTTTGATGTTTCGAAACACTTAAGTGTGACAAACATGCAAAGGAACAGGAAATGAGGAAGGGGGCAAACACTTTTTCACACCACTGTAGTTGTATCTTTGATCTTAAAAACAACGGGATAATGGTGTTGTAGTAAATTGCCTAAAAAAAGCATAATAATATTATTCTTGATATCACTAGAACATAAAAGCCTTTTAAAATAAGTTTGCCATAACTCCATAAGTATCACCAGCAAAGCAGCTTCATTATTATCCCATTAAATAAAGAAGAAGAGAATGTGCGCTGCATTTTGAGATTTCATAATTTGCCACATCACAAATGTTTATTCTCCATTACGAACGCTAGTTTACAAGACCGAACGCTTCCAGCTCATCCTTGCTTCCGAGCATGCATGTTTGTACTTTAGACTTTTGTCCGACGAACTTGTGTACACACGCTCAGAAAATCCGACAACAGACATTTGTCCGCAGAAACTTTTAAAGCCTGCCATCCAACATCTGTCCGCGGAAAATCCGACAACAATTGTCCGATAGAGCGTACAAACGGTCAGATTTTCCGACAACAGCCTGTCATCACACATTTCCCGTCGGAAAATTCAATCGTGTGTACGAGGCTTTAGATGTATTGTTTGAACCACATTTACAAATTAAACTTCACCTTTTTATGTGTCCATCTTTAGTACTTATAAATTGAGAGATAGAGGTGGTTGTATACTAGACATGTGCAATTTGTTTCAGTCCGAATACAAATTCAGACACATTTTTGGTTATTTTGAAATGTGAATGTATCTGAATGTCCGAATGAAATAGTAACGAATAGTAACAAATTTCATTGAAATTCATTAAAATTTGTTTTGTTTATTAGTTTTCTAACAAATTCAATATTTTCAGACCCATTAGAATTGGGATCAGTCAAAAAATGATCGACAGATTCAAATTTTGTGTGAAGACTTGGGAAGCCGGCTGCCATGTCCTTAACAACCGATGCTCTGTGAAGAAAAAACAAGTACACATACCTTTTCTACAGGCAATCCTACCCGATCTCCAGCGGCGGAAGCTCTGAGCTGTCAGCCGCAGCTTCGCTGTGTGGGTAGGGGCAGAGGACACATCCGTCAACCGAAGCCCCATAGTAACTCTATGGGTGATGTCACTTCCGTTTTCGGACGTGTAGAAAAGATGTAGCTGGATAGCCGCACTCCAAATTATTCAACTTTATTTCAAAAATATAATTAAAATCATAGCATCTAGGCTTGTATACAGACTAACTGCACAGCCGCTGACATGTTTCACACCGAACACGGTGCTTAGTCATAGCTGATGTCACTTCCCATTAATTTCACAGCCGTTTTCGGACGTGTACTGATCAGGTCGGATCGCCTGCAGAAATGGTATGTATACAAATTTTTTCTTTACAGGGCTAGAGAGGTTAGTGTTAGAATGTTGGTGGCTATAGATGCAGGAATTTCAGTTTTTGCATGGACTTCCACTTTAAGTATTTCAAATGCTTGCAGTGGTTTTCCTTCCCACTGCCTTGCAGTGTGACACTGACCTTGCTAGCAAATTCTACTATGTTATAATCCTCTCCTCTTGTGGGAGAGTGTCAAATTATTGTCTGTGCTGGCCCAGCTCCTCAATCCCTTCCCACAGGCTGGGTTTACATATGCTGCAGCCGCGGTTCACAGCATGGGGTCCGGTGCATCTCTGTTCACTGATTCAGGTACGAATCGAGTCCAAAATTTTTGACTGCATTCGCACCTGAATCAGAACCAAAGACACACAGCACCCTTTTTAAATGCGGACCCCGGCCACCTCGAAGTTGTGTGAACCAGCTTCGTTGAGAGCCAGTCACACTCTTCTGTCATTCAAATTGGATGCGGGGAAACCTGCAAATCGCATATGTGTAAACCCCACCCTAAAGTCGTTTTCAGGAGAGGAACAAATGGGAATTCTCTAAAGTGCCACCTGAGTGACAGCTCTGAGTCTACTGTGTCTGTTGATATCACATCCAAGATGGCTGTGCCCAGCAGAAGTCTTGGGGCTGATATCAACATAAGGAAGACTTTTATAAATAAATAGCTTGCTTATAATACTTTAGATGTGCATATAACCTTTAGAGAAGATTCTTGTTAAAATAAATTGTCTGGCAACAGGGTTTTTTTCAGCAGTATTAACAGGTACTTTACAATCAATAAATTGTGACAGGTGGGGGGGGCCCCCTGATGTGTGATCTGCTGATGCATCCTGCTGTGTGCTGCCCACTGAGTGTTCGCTGTCAAGCCTGATTTTTGCTCTGCTGCTAGGTGCTGCTGCTGATCCCTTGCCTGTGATGTTATGTTCTTGCCTGATCTGTGCCCCTGCCTGCTGATCTGCTCTGATCTGTCTCTGATCTAGTTGCTTGTGCTTGCCGCTGCTGGCTGCTGTGACTCCTGCTGTTTGCCTGCTCTCTGTGCTGTGTTGCTGTGCTTCTGCTGTTGGGCCTGATGTCTGTGTGATCTCTGCTCTGCTGGACTATGGCTGCTTTCTGCCCTGCCTCTGATTGATTGCTGCTGCCTGCATCTGTGTTGCTGGAGGACTGCCTGCTCTTGCCCTGCCTGCTGTTGCTGGCGGTAGTGCCTGCTGATCCTGATCTGCTGTGACCCTGCCCCTGCTGCCTCTGCCTTGCTCTGATTGTTGTGTCCCTGACTGGGGCTGTTCCTGTTCCCTGCTGTGATCTTGCTGTGCTGATTCTCTGTGTTTGCTGATCTTATGCCTGTGGCTGCTTGCTGAATGCTGCTGCTGTGCTGATCTGTGATCTGCCTTTGCTCCTTCTCTGCATGGCTCTTGCGACTGTGTGTGCAGTGAGCCTTGCTGTTGTAACTGCTGTGCTGCCTCCTGTGCTCGTGCCTGCTCTGTAGTGCCCCTGCTGATTGATGCTGCCCTGCCTGATGTGTGTATCTCTGTTGATACTGATGTGTTGACTGCCCTGATCCCTGCTGTTCCTGCTGTCTGCTGTGCTGATTGTGATGCTGCTCCGCTTGTGAATCTTGACTTGTTTTGCATGGCTGCTGAGTTGTGTGCAGTACTCTCGCTCCCTGCTGGCTTGATTGTTTGCTCTGATCTGCTCTGCTATGTCTGTGTGCTGCCTGTGCCTTGATTCTGTGTGTGCGATATCATGTGTGTGTGCTGTGCTGCCTGCTCTGCTGTGTGTGTGCTGTGCTGCCTGTGCTCTGCTGATATCAACATAAGGAAGACTTTTATAAATAAATAGCTTGCTTATAATACTTTAGATGTGCATATAACCTTTAGAGAAGATTCTTGTTAAAATAAATTGTCTGGCAACAGGGTTTTTTTCAGCAGTATTAACAGGTACTTTACAGGGTCTGTCTATAGGAGATGTCTGCTGTTGTTTGTCTCTGATAAAAGGAATTCCTTCTAAAATCCTATTTCTTCCTTTTGCCAGGTGAATAAACCATTTTCTAAAGCTGGGTACACATGGGCCGAATGTCGGGAGACATTTGCCTAAAAAAAAACAATAAAATTATTTTTTATACATTATATTGCTACTGCAGTATACCAACAAGGCAGATATCAATGTCCTCTTACAAAAGCAGATATGTAGCCAAAAGGGATAGCGTAGCCACAACAGAGATATAATATGTTTCTCTAGTTACCTGGACTTCGCTTCTCTAATGTGCATAGACATTTGAAGGCAAGAAGCCCAGCGCATTGCGCTTGATACTTACAAACTGGCAAATGCCCACACACACATAGAGAACATGTCTCCAAGCCCATGAGAAGGTTTTCATACTGACGGTTTTACTGCTGGTCCCGATTCAACCCAAGTGCAGGGAGACAGATGATAATCTATAAAACACACATCCTAGAATAAAATGTCCACATGAGTCCATATAATAAAATCTCCACAACAAACCTGATCTGGACTATTTTCTAAGTAAGGAACAGTATCTGGAAAGGGCATACAGGAAACTGCTAGAATACATTCAGCAGCATACCAGAGAATCGGCAGTGGAAACTCCAGAGATTGCCGTCTCCAAAGCTGAAGTGCTGACAACAGGGCAGAGCTCTGCTAACCTCTGCCCAGCACTAACAGGAGCTTCAGCCTCCCAGAGAAAAGAGGCAGTCGGCCTTTCTCCCACACCACTGACAGGGACATGGGATTTCCTGCCAGCAACATCTGTGGAGCTACCAGAAACTTCTTCAGCTGAAGCGCTGACAACTGGACAGCAGGTCCAATACCTCTGCCCTACACTTATGGCAGTTCCAGAGGCCCAGGGTGAGAAGGTGGCGGTCTTTCCTCCCCAGCAAGGATCCATGCACCTGGGATATAGTACCAGAGACATGTCATCCAAGCAGCCAGATGAGGGTAAGTGAGGTGAAGCAGCCGTCTTCTCTTCCCAGCAGCAGATGGTACCCCAGAATGATGCCAGCAACCCAGCAGAAGGGCTGGCAACAGGGCCAAGTGCTGCTGGCCTCTGCCATCAACTAAAAAAAGATGTCTCCATCTGTATACCCCAGGGATGCTGGGCAGGTGACCCAGATCCCCAACAGCATGATGAAGTGAGCCCAACCACCCTGTCTTCTCTCTTCTGAAAGGACTTCAGAGAGAAGGGCCAGTCCACACTTCTCCCCAGCAGTGGGTATGTTCTCTGAGAGAGGCAGAGGTTGGTTGGGTGAGTAATACTATGTTTGGGACAATTTATTGGGGGTACTGTGTGGATACCGGCATTGGTGGACTGGAACTACTGACTAACTTCGGAGTCAACCTGTCTGGGGTCTCCTCCTGTGTTAGTCTGCTGCCAAAAGGGGAGAGATGTGACGGGAGGTTGGGAAACCCTTGTTTCAGCTCCCCATGCACCTTCTATGTCTAAGTCACCCTGTGTCTCTAATAGGGGCACAGAGTGACCAAGAAATCCAGTCTGATCTGTACTAATCAGACAACCACACTGGAATGTTGTGTGTTTGTGTGTGTGTGTGTATGTATGTATATATATACACACATATATATATATATGTAAGAGGACAGGGTGTAAATGGACAGGTGATCCATTTATATCCGACCACCCATAGAGGAAAGGAGGCTGTGTCTGCCTGCTCAGCAGAGATTCAGCAGACAGATACCCTGCTGAGCAGGCATGTGGAAGGGGCCTTATATATATATATATATATATTGCACACATATTACAAACATTATAAATACTGTTCATTACGGTTGCATGAATGATGAAGCATCTGCAAAGTATTTTTATTTTTTTAAAAAGATCCTATAATATCATCTAATTGTCTACATAATATTGTCTATACGTTTATCCATATCAAGATGTGCGATTTCTCTGTCCTAAAGCTGACAACATTCCCTGCCTTCTGTAAATATAATGCGTTTTAGGTTGAACAGTCATTATTCTGGCAGTAGCATTGGTTTCAGTTCTTTCATGCCTGTGAAAGATTAGTTTAATCACCCTTCTATGTAGTTGGCAGTCACTAGACTCAGAACAAAGACAGTGGTATAGACAACTCTATCATCCGTGGAAAACAGAACATTAAACAATTGTAACTGGATAATATCATGTCTGAAATAGTTTAGGTAAGTGCTCTTTTGATTACAATTGATTGTATAAATGATTACATACATGTGTAGGTGTATATTCACTTTACTAGTAGCATTTTCCTGTTACAGTTGAAAAAAGCATTCATGTTTTCGTCAGTGTCCTTTTATTCCTTGTGAAGTCTTTTTATTGTCAGAAATAAATTAAACTTGGTTTAATGACTTAAAGCTTTGAAGACTACAATCCATTTATAGCATTCAGTGTATATACAATATCTGCTATGAAGTTTGTTATAACACAGACCTTAATACAACCTTTAAGTACAATTCAACATCATTTTTTAGTTCATAAGGAAAGTAGACAAATATTATGTACCTTATTACAATGCTGTTTGCCTAGACAAGGCTTTAACTAAAGTTTTATGACTATTTACAGGACCGCTATTGCAAAAATATAAAATTCTGATAACTAGTTCAATTTAATACATGTAAAATAAATTATTTTTGCTTGAGTACAGTGGATATCAGTATCAAAATAAAACAAAATAAATCTTAAGCCCCTTTCACATGGACAGACTTATTGGGTCCACCTGTCAGTTTTTTTTTTTTTAAGATCAAACCCTCCATTATCCTCTATGAAGTGGCGGATATAAATGGTCTGTTTACACCCACTGACATCCAATCCGATCCTCTAAAAATAGCAGAATGGATCAGGTGGAATTCGGATGTAAATGGCGATCCATTTATATCCGACCACCCATAGAGGAAAGTGGGCTGTGTCTGCCTGCTCAGCAGAGATTCAGCAGACAGATTCCCTGCTGAGCAGGCATGTGGAAGGGGCCTTAACATGATAGGCTGTGGACTTGACCTTCTGTCAAGATATCAAGTCTAAAGCTGTCCATAGATGAGTCAGTGGGTTGAGCAACAAAAAAAACTGACCTGATTCCCTACCCACACATGGTAGATGGGGGAATCCTCCCACTGTATCATTGTATTCGGACAGCAGGGAGACTTCCCTGCTGTCAGAATACACTGATCAATTTTGCAAGCTATAGCCTGCAGAGCTGATCGGGAAGAAATTTTCCAGCAGGGAAGTTGATCAGTAGATTGACTGTACAACCATATTTACCATACATGAATCAAAAATATTAAAAATTTTCTGCTGAATTTACCAATTTTCAATCCATCTAGGGGCAAAAAATACATGAGATGAAACATATCAAAGTTGTAAGCAAATGTGAGCCTTCTGTACCTATCAAGTACACATGTAAATAGTCCCAGCAAAATCCAGCACACTCTACCAGTTTAGTAGAACTCATAGTTACACTGTGGAAGAAACAAATAGGGGACAATAGATCAGCAGCACTGAGGTTCAACAAAGGATAAATAAAGAGATACAACAAGTATTTTAAATGATAAACAAAAAGGTATTTCAGTAAGGGATTACATCTACTTTAAAGTGGTCCAAAGGCCGAAGGTTTTTTATTCTATGCATGAAGGTAAAAAACCTTCTGTGTGCAGCCCCCCCCCCCAATCCTTATCTGAGCTCCCTTCGATCCAGCGATGTTCACAATAGCCTTAGCTGTCCAGGGACTCTCCCTCCTCATTGGCTAAGAAAACAGTGGGAGCCCAGGGGCTCCCACTTCTGTCAATCACGGCCAGTGAGCCAATGAAAACCAAGTGGGGGGGCGGGGGCCGAGCCGTGGCTCTATGTTTCTTATGGATGCTTAGAGCAGGAGCTTGGTAACAAGCATGCAGCGGTGCCCCCAGGTCAAGGGGCTTTCTCTCGGGGCACTGCTTGAGGGGGAGGGGCCAAAAGCACTGGCAGGGGACCCGAAAAGAAGAGGATCTGAGCTGCTCTGCACAGAGTAGGTTTTTATAAAAAAACAAAAAAAAACAAAGCTTTAATACCACTTTAAACTATAGTTCAACTTTTGCAGTTATATTTATATGTTTGTTATGATTCACACACCATGCTTAGATTTTTTTTTATATTTTTCTTACCTTTTAGATGTTTCTCAATAGATGCCATGTCTGACTGTAAGGTTTTTTAACAATGTCAGAGTCACTAGTCACTAGCCTCTAACACTTTAATCCCTTCTTAGGACAGACAGGGGGTCATTTACTATAGCGCTGCATGCTAATTAGCGCTCAAATTACCACTATCGCTGTAATTAGCGGCCAAACAGAATCCACAATAGCCCTGGGGCAAAAATACTCCCAAAACCAAATTTAGTATCGCTCCCAGACAACAGCTGGGTCCCAAACCTTTACTCTTGCTAGGACCTGGAGAATTGCACATGGAAATAATGTTTAGAGCATGATATGATCACATAAATTGTAGTGAAATATGGGGTATATTGTTTAAAGATAATCTGCTTTTAAACTGTGTTAGGCCCCTTTCACACGGGACGAATCCGTAATGATCTGCCCCGTAAACATCCGCTTGCTTAGCGGGGATCGTTCCGAAATCCCTGCTGAGCAGGCGGATGACAGGGCGGTCCCTGTCAGATCTCTGCTCTCCTCTATGGAGGATCGGATGAACACGGATCGTCTGTCCGTGTTCATCCGATACGTTCTGCAGACGGATAGAAAAATAGTGTTTTCCTCCGTCTGCAGAACCGGAGACGGACGATATCAGTTGTCAGCAGATGCTCATCCGCTGACACCCGCTATCCCATGGGGATGCATGTATGTCCGTATTTCATCTGAAAACGGATGGGTGAAAGGGGCCTTAAAAAGTCTGAGAAGAGATAAATTCCTGTCTCTTTACAACTAGGTGCCAGCAAAACTGAGCATGCTCAGACATGCAAACTACTCTCATTTAAACTCCCATGCCTTTTCTTACCAAGAGTTATAGTACATACCATAATGAGCGCTGGGTTAAAAAGTGTCTTTTGACAGTTAAAACTAGTTATGTAGCCCAATGCAAGTTTCAGCCATTGATTCTAATGGTACAATTGTAACTTCCCCAAATAAATACTTTTCATGTTGAGATGAAATGTATCTTTCTCTTAAAGAAATTGTCCTTACAACAATGTTGCTTCTTCTTTATCTATTTTGTTTTAAAGGGCCCTTTCACACGATAAGCCTGCTAGGATCCGCCTGTCCGTTTTTCAGGCGGATCCAAGCGGGCCCCCCATTGACTCTTATGGCAGGCAGGTTTCAGCGGAGATGTGTCCGCTGACACCTGCCTGCCATCCAATCCCCTCAAGACAGACATATGGCGATAGTTCTCCATCTATCTGGCAGATCGGACCAGATGGGATCTGATGAAAATAGACATGCTGTCCGTTTTCGTCCGATCTCCCCATAGAAATCAGCGGGGCTCTGACAGTTCCCTCCCTGCTCAGTGAGCATAGACAGACTTGTCATCCGCTGGCTCAGTGGGGATCAACAGAGCGATCTCCCGCTGAGCTGACCCGCCCAGTGTGAAAGAGGCCTAAGAATGCTAGAATGTGGAACGTTTTCATGTTTTGGTAAAATATATTTTTCTCTGTATCTCTCACTTGTTGCTGTCCATCTCACAAAAATCTTTACCCAAACTCACACAGGTGTCTTTACAAACCACAAACAATACCATTGCTAATGCAAATTTTAAATTCACAATTTTGTGTGTTTTTTATTATTTCTAAATGATCATAATTTGAGCTCAAAAAATGTGATATGTGTACCAACATCAGAAATCAAAATGTCACTCCCAAAAATTAGAGGGGAACATCACTATTCTATACTCACACACCAAGAACCACCACATATCACAGAATAAATCTGGAAGAATAACTCCTGAGTAATGTAATTCCACCATTTATGTGTAGAAGGGTTCCACATGTGGCAGCACAGTGGTGAAGAGTTAAGCATCTCTGCTTAGCAACGCTGGGGTTGCTGGTTTGAAACCCAAACATGCCACTTCATATAGAGAAGTTGTCTGCTCTCCCTATGTTGTTAAACATAACTCCTGGCTGGTCCTTACATAAATTATGTCTAAATGTAGTGTTTATATGTAGAAGGGTTCCACCACCATTGCAAATCATGTCATATGTTTTCCATGGGCAAGGACTACAATCAGCCTTAAAATTTCCCCACCAGTACTAATTACAGTCTCTTACCAAGCCAAAACCCACAAAATGACAGCTGCATATCTATCAGCATGCTGACAGTAATCAGCCATAACCAGCCTTCAAAACAGAAACAGGTTGTTCAGTGTCTCTCTGGTCTTCCACAGTACATCTGCATTGATTGACTTATTGCACCCCTGGGACTTAGGTCAGTTTGACACCACAGAGATGCAACCAACAAACATGTAGCAGCACATTGGCTAACAGGTTAGCACTTCTGCCTAGTAACACTGAGGTTCTTGGTTAGAATCTCAATTCCGCTACCTGGTTAGAGGTTTCTATGTTCTTCCTTTGTTGTGCTGTAAAACTTTCTTTTTCACCAGTGATGACATTTTTGATGGGTTTCACATAATGGAACACCAAGAAATCACATTACAAATCAAGCAAGTGTGGGTTTGCACCAAATCTAGAACTGGGGTGTTTTGGTCCAGATATGGATGTATAAGTCTGGTGTGATCCTGCACAAATATTGTAATGTTGTATGCTTATGGTGAATGACAAATGCTCTTTGTCACCAATTTGTGTGAAGCAGCCCTCACAAAGTTGTAATTTCCTGTGTTGGACCCTCCACATACCCAACAATGTACACCTGTGGTCATCAACCCTGTCCTCAGGGCCCACCAACAGGCCAGGTTTTAAGTATTACCTTTGGGAGATGCAAACTAGAATACTGCAATCACTGACCAGCAAATGATATCACCCGTGATGTATTTCAGTTATCTTGCAAACCTGGCCTGTTAGTGGGCCCTAAGGACAGGGTTGATGACCATTGACGTACATGTTTGATTTGGAGACTTTTGGGATCACTGATCATGGCCAGAGCCTTGGACATTTGTTATATTGAGGTTTACCCTGCACAGATATCTATGCTGATGCATTTTTATATGTGTAAAGAGTGTGTATTCTAATGAACAGGTGTGAGCACTTGAGGCTTACATGGAGATACAGAATCAATTACACTGGTGGGTGTGTCCTTTACTGTGTGGGCGAGCAATCCTAGCTAGGTTATTTAAAGGCCTGCATTTGTGGCGGGTGTTTGGCCTAAGAACAGGCCTGAATCTTTGCAGTGTGTATATTGGGTTACAAAAGATATGTGTTTGTGTTTTTTCTTTTGGGGGGTGTGCATAATTCCTGACTAGGGATGAGCCGAACACCCCCCCGTTCGGCTCGCACCAGAACCCGCGAACGGACCTAAAGTCCGTGCGAGCTTTAGAACCCTATTAGTTATAATGGATGCGAACGTTCGAAATTAAAAGTGCTCATTTTAAAGGCTAATATGCATGTTAATGTCATAAAAAGTGTTTGGGGACCTGGGTCCTGCCCCAGGGGACATGTATCAATGCAAAAATTTTTTTTTAAAAACGGCCGTTTTTTCAGGAGCAGTGATTTTAATAATGCTTAAATTGAAACAATAAAAGTGTAATATTCCTTTAAATTTCGTACCTGGGGGGTGTCTATAGTATGCCTGTAAAGGGGCGCATGTTTCCCGTGTTTAGAACTGTCTCTGCGCAAAGTGTCATTTTTGAAAGTAAAAAAGCTATTTAAAATCACTCGCGGCTAATGTTAATTCACGGCTCCCGTAACACAGAGAACAGTGATTCATTGAAACTCATTCATAAAAAAAAGTCATTGATAAAAAAAAAAAAAAAAATGAAAAAAAAAAAGCGTAGGGGTCCCCCCAAATTCAATAACCAGGCCCTTCAGGTCTGGGATGGATATTAAGGGGGATCCCAGCCAAAAAAAAAAAAAAAAAAATGGCGTAGGGTCCCCCTCAAAATCCATACCAGACCCTTGAGGTCTGGTATGGATTTTAAGGGGAACCCTAGCCAAAAAAAATGGCGTGGGGTCCCCCTCAAAATCCATACCAGACCCTTATCCGAGCACGCAACCTGGCAGGCCGCAGGAAAAGAGGGGGGGACGAGAGCGGCCCCCCCTCTCGCCTGAACCGTACCAGGCCACATGCCCTCAACATTGGGAGGATGCTTTGGGGGTCTAAGACCCCTAAAGCACCTTGTCCCCATGTTGATTAGGACAAGGGCCTCTTCCCCACAACCCTGGCCGGTGGTTGTGGGGGTCTGCGGGCGGGGGGCTTATCGGAATCTGGAAGCCCCCTTTAACAAGGGGACCCCCAGATCCCGGCCCCCCCCCTGTGTGAAATGGTAAGGGGGTACAAAAGTACCCCTACCATTTCACCAAAAAAGTGGCAAAAATGGTAAAAAGGACAGGAGACAGTCTTTGACAATTCCTTTATTAAAATCTTCTTTCTTCTTTCTTCATCCTTCGGATTCTTCATCTTCTCCTTCCTTCATCTTCTTCCATCTTCTTCTTCCATTTTCTTCTTCCTCCGATCCGCTTCTTCTTGCGCTGGTCTTCTCGTCCTTCTCGTCCGGCATCTTCTTCCGTCGGCGTCGGCGTCGGTGTCGGTGTCTTCTTGGGCCGCTCCGCGCAATGGGAGGCTCCCGCTGTGTGAGGCTCCGCTCCATCTGACAGGTCTTTTAAAACGGAGGGCACCTGGTGACCCCGCCCCCCTCTGACATCATGGGGAAAGCCATCATGGAATTCCCCATGACGTCCCTGTGCGTCAGAGGGGGCGGGGTCACCAGGTGCCCTCCATTATAAAAGACCTGTCAGACGGAGCGGAGCCTCACACAGCGGGAGCCTCCCATTGCGCGGAGCGGCCCAAGAAGAGACAGAGACACCGACGCCGACGCCGACGGAAGAAGATGCCGGACGAGAAGGACGAGAAGACCAGCGCAAGAAGAAGCGGATCGGAGGAAGAAGAAAATGGAAGAAGAAGATGGAAGAAGATGAAGGAAGGAGAAGATGAAGAATCCGAAGGATGAAGAAAGAAGAAAGAAGATTTTAATAAAGGAATTGTCAAAGACTGTCTCCTGTCCTTTTTACCATTTTTGCCACTTTTTTGGTGAAATGGTAGGGGTACTTTTGTACCCCCTTACCATTTCACACAGGGGGGGGGCCGGGATCTGGGGGTCCCCTTGTTAAAGGGGGCTTCCAGATTCCGATAAGCCCCCCGCCCGCAGACCCCCACAACCACCGGCCAGGGTTGTGGGGAAGAGGCCCTTGTCCTAATCAACATGGGGACAAGGTGCTTTAGGGGTCTTAGACCCCCAAAGCATCCTCCCAATGTTGAGGGCATGTGGCCTGGTACGGTTCAGGCGAGAGGGGGGGCCGCTCTCGTCCCCCCCTCTTTTCCTGCGGCCTGCCAGGTTGCGTGCTCGGATAAGGGTCTGGTATGGATTTTGAGGGGGACCCCACGCCATTTTTTTTGGCTAGGGTTCCCCTTAAAATCCATACCAGACCTCAAGGGTCTGGTATGGATTTTGAGGGGGACCCTACGCCATTTTTTTTTTTTTTTTTTTGGCTGGGATCCCCCTTAATATCCATCCCAGACCTGAAGGGCCTGGTTATTGAATTTGGGGGGACCCCTACGCTTTTTTTTTTGTTTTTTATTAATGAATGACAGCTCTCTGTGTTACAGGAGCCATCAATTCATTAGCCGCGAGTGATTTAAATAGCTTTCTTCCTGCAAAAATGACACTTTTTTGCAGGGAAAGTTCTAAGCACAGGAAACCTGCCCTCCTTCACAGGCTACCTATAGACACCCCCCAGATGTGATACTGCAATGCTGTTCTAACAGCATGCACACACATATCCCCAGAAATAAAGAACATATTGTTGTCAGCAGTCAGCAGCACACTGACACGCTGACACTGTGAGTGAAACATAATATGCGAGGCCGCCGCCGCGGCGGCCTCTTATACCGTGGGGCGTGTATTAAAGCCCCTGAGCTATAATTGGCTACAGGCATCCTGCCTGTAGCCAATTATGGCTCTCCTCGCTGCCGGCGCTGTGATTGGCCAAGCATGCGGGGTCACAGTGCATGCTTGGCCAATCATCAGCCAGCATTGCACTGCGCGGGCCGCAATGCATTGCGGGGCCGCTCGCATCACACGAATTTGATGCGAGCGGTCCCAATAGTTCTGGGCTCGCCGAGCGAGCGAACACCCGGTGCTCGATTCGAACATGGGTTCGAATCGAACACCGGGCTCATCCTTATTCCTGACACACATAATTCCTGACCCACTGAAAAAGAAAGGTTCCTGCTAATTCATTCCTGCTGTGTGTCAATGTAGTTTGTGCGCTGCCTTTTTGGCTTTTGTATTCATTTTGTCTGTTTGTGCTTATGATAATCCTGGCATTTAACTTTTTTGGGGTTTGGGGCGAGGTCTTCTGATAACCAAAAAGGTTTGTCATAGGTGTTATTAGCTTGAATTGTATCCCTGCTTTTCTAATGTGATTTGTTTAATGTGTCTCATTTTTAGTGTCCTACCCTTGTAGATTGTAAGCTCTTTTGAGCAGGGCCCAAGTACACAAATGTCTATACTAATTTTGAAATGTTTTGCAGACTCAAAATACATATTTTATAAGTGCAAACTATTAATACCCCTTCAAATCTGTATTAAATCTAGTTGCATACAAAAGTATTTGGTTGTGCCAAGAATGCTCATCCTTCTGTTGCCGTCGTCGCCGCCTTCTGCTTCTTGTTCTTCTTTCTTCATCCGATGTTGACACAACGCTCTCTCTGGCCGTAATGGCAGAGACACGCTGTGATGTGACTTATATAGGGACAAGGGGCAGGTCACATCCTCTGGGACTGTGACATCATATGGGGGCGAGGTCACCGTGTGACATGAGCATGTGACCCGCCCCTTGTCCCTATATAAGTCACATCACAGCGTGTCTCTGCCATTACGGCCAGAGAGAGCGCTGTGTCAACATCTGATGAAGAAAGAAGAACAAGAAGCAGAAGCAGAAGGCGGCGGCGGTGGCGACAGCGACGACGGCAATAGAAGCCCCGGCCACCAGCAAGAACAGAAGAGACCCCCGAAGTCGGAACAAGACTCCCAGACGGTGGCGGCGACGAAGAAGAAAGCCGCTACTGAAAGAGCTAGTAAAAGAGCAGAAGATAGTGGAGGAGTCTGGCGAGAAGACCCCCCAATACGGAAGAAGACCCCCGGAGCTGTGCAATAAAATATTTTTAAAAATTGTGTCGTTTTTTTATTTACACTTTTTTCCTTAGGTGAATGGGTAGGGGTACATCGTACCCCATACTCATTCACATAGGGTGGGGGCCGGTATCTGGGGGCCCCCTTATTAAAGGGGGCTCCCGGATTCCGATAAGCCCCCTGCCCACAGACCCCGACAACCAAAGGCCAGGGTTGTCGGGAAGAGGCCCTTGTCCTCATCAACATGGGGACAAAGTGCTTTGGGGTGGGGGGCCGCAGGGCCCCCATTTCCCCAGGGCACCCCCCATGTTGAGGGCACACGGCCTGGTACGGCTCAGGAGGGGGGGCGCTCGCTCGTCCCCACCCCCTTTCCTGACCGGCCGGGCTGCGTGCTCGGATAAGGGTCTGAGATGGATTTGGGGGGGCCCCCACAAAGTTTTTTCAGTGTAGGGATTCCCCTTTAAATCCATA
The DNA here is from genome assembly GCA_028564925.1 of Lithobates sylvaticus. Classification (NCBI taxonomy): domain Eukaryota; kingdom Metazoa; phylum Chordata; class Amphibia; order Anura; family Ranidae; genus Lithobates; species Lithobates sylvaticus. The sequence continues at coordinate 119,720,151 of CM053035.1, read as the reverse complement.
CCAGGTGACGGGCTGGCGCGGCGGCATTCACTGCCTTCGCTAGTCCCGTCTACCTGGAGTCACGTTCTAAATTAACGGACTTTCCTCCGTGTGTGAGGCAAGTTCGGACTAGCACACAGACGGCGGGATTGTCCGCCGGACTGCCGAGTCCAGCTGACAATTTTAAGTCTAAACTTAAAACTTAGTTCGCTGGACTTTTGGGAGGAAAAAGTCCGCCGAAGCCCACACATGGCGGACAATCCCGCGGGAAAGTCTGCTCGTGTGTACGTGGCCTTAAAAAACATAAGGGGCGGGCTCTCCTAGTGACATCATCGGATGGCCACGCCCCATGGCTAGATAAGAGATAACAGACAGCGGGCGACAACACAATGGAGGAAGACAGCCACAGAAGAAGAGCAGCTTTTTTTTTTATTTAGCGTGTAACCGGTGGTGAGGGAGAACACAGCAGTGGGAGAAGACCAAGGCAGGAGGGACAGCATCGGGGGAGACGACACCAGGAGAGACAGCGGCAGGAGAAGATGGTTTGAGGAGAAGACAGCTCAGAGCTATTTTACAATAAAGGACTTGTTATTTTTTTTTACATTTCACTGCTTTTTGGGGTGAATGGGTAATGGTTAGGGTTGAGCGAACCCAAACTGTAAAGTTCGGGTTCGTACCAGACTTTTGGGTTTTTGAGTCCCGAACCCGGACAATTGACTGTATGTTCGGGTTCGGGTCCGGTGTTCGGCGATGTAATTGCGCATTGTTAAAAGCTGCAGGGCAGCCAATTAACATTCTTTTAACTGGTGTGCCCTTAGAAGCCATCACAGCCATGCCTAATAATTGTGATTGGCCAGTGCAGCATGTGACCCAGCCTCTATATAAGCTAGAGGCACACAGCACAGCACGTCACTCTTATTTAGACAGTGTAGGGAAAGGTTCCTGGCTGCTGTTGCTGTGAGGGAGAGAAGTACATGATAGGAGTCAGTCCTGATTATGACATGTATTCTAATTAGTCAGCAATCTACATAGATTTAGTTGTGTGTGTGCAGTGCACAAGCTTTTTACACTGCACTAAGAGAAAAGATAGGCAGTGTAGGGCAATGTTTGAGGGAGAGAGAATTATCTAGGAGTCCAGATTCAGAAATCTATTCTAATCACTCAGCGATCTACATAGATTTACCTGGTTGGGTTGCAGTGCACAGTCTTTTTACACTGCCATGAGCCCAGTGCCAGAGAAAATATAACTTTTATCTGCAAGCTCAGTGCACCAGCACTGCATATGTTACTGTGAGATACACCCTGTACATACTGTGGGTGTATTCTGCACCCACATTGCAAAAACACACATTTAGTGCAAAAAAAAAAATCGCAGTGTTTTCTACATATCTGGAGTTGGGAGATACACAATTTATATATTTTTCTTCTATTGTGCTATTCAAATAAAAAAATTTTTAGGGCAAAAACTTTTCTTTTTGAATAGCATTGTCTGCATTTCTGTAGATGTGAGATAAACCGTTTACATACTGTGGGTGTATTCTGCTATTGCACAAACACACATTTAGTGCAAAAAAAAAAATTTGCAGTGTTTTCTGCATATCTGGAGGTGGGAGATACACAATTTATATATTTTTCTTCTATTGTGCTATTCAAATACATTTTTTTTAGGGCAAAAACTTTTTTTTTGAATAGCCTTTTCTGCAATTCTGTGGGTGTGATATACATTGTTTACATACTGTGTGTTGCCTTATGAGTTTATGTGAAATCTCCCTTGAAGATCTGGAAAATATTGTAATTATGAATATATCTCTTTTGGCTTGCAGCTATAATAGTGGTGCCAACCTCCTTCCTCCAAGCTCTTGTTAATGGCAGACAATGCGGGCTGAGGCTTGTATATACAAACAATGGAGAGCCAATTCCATTGTTTGTCACCTATTCACTTCAAAGGACACCATGCTGGGGTATGCAATGAAGTAGCCACAAGGAGTGGCATGAAAGGGGGCTGACTTAGGTAGTAGGTCCTCCAATCATTATCCAAGCTAGGCTAGCCAATGAGACATCAGCCTGGTTTTGATATCCTCTGAGGAAAGGGGAGGCAACTTCCTCTTTCGGGGGAAACCAGCCAGCATGATGGAGCCTGGGTAGGATGGCAGCTAGCAGGGAAAGATATGCCTTGCTACTTGTAACTAAATATGCTTGTAGATCACTGTCTGAAGGAATATACTCGGACCGAGCCACCAGCACAGCAGAAGAGGGTAGCAGGGTGCAAAAGCGGAGCGTCCGTCCCCTAGACAGTACGTCTGCTACTGCCCAACGCAGCAAGGGACCGAGCACACCAAAGCCAGGTCCAAGGAGTTCCCTAGCGTGGCAGTTCTTTAGACAGTGTGCTGATGACAAGACACGAGTGGTTTGCATGCTGTGCAATCAGAGCCTAAAGCGAGGCATAAACGGTCTCCACCTGAGCACAACCTGCATGACCAGGCATCTAAGTGCAAAGCACGAACTGCAGTGGAGTAGACACCTCAAAAACCAAGAAATGTCTCTGGCTCCTCCTGCTTCCTCTTCTGCTGCAGTCTCGGCCTCTTCATCCACCTCTGTAGTGACAGTGGCACCTGCCAACCTGCAAACAGAGGATCTGCCAGCAACACTACCACCTGGGTCACCAACCATCTCCACAATGTCCCATGGAAGTGTTCAGCTCTCTATCTCCCAAACACTTGAGCGGAAGAGGAAGTACCCCCCTACCCACCCGCGATCCCTGGCCCTGAATGCCAGCATTTCAAAATTCCTCGCCTTTGAAATGCTGCCATTCCGTCTGGTGGAGACGCATACGTTTTAAAAGCCTGATGGCATTGGCTGTCCCACAGTACGTCGTGCCCAGCCGCCACTACTTTTCCAGGCGAGCCATCCTTTCCCTGCACAACCAAGTGGGGGACAAAATCAGGTGTGCACTGCGCAACGCCATCTGTGGCAAGGTCCACCTAACTACAGATGCGTGGACCAGTAAACACAGTCAGGAATGTTATATCTCCCTAACAGCACACTGGGTAAATGTAGTGGCGGCTGGGCCTGAGGCGGATAGCAGTTTGGCGCATGTCCTTTCACCACCGAGGATTGCAGGGCGCTTCAGTTTGCCTCCTGTTGCTAACTCCTCCTACTCCGCTTCCTCATTCTCTATCGCATCCTCATCCGGTCAGTGTAACACATTCACCACCAACTTCAGCACAGCCAGGGGTAAACGACAGCAGGCAGTTTTTAAACTTTCCTGTTTGGGGGAAAAAACCCACACCGCGCAGGAGTTGTGGAGGGACATGGAACAACAGACCGATGAGTGGTTGGTGGCAGTGAGCCTCAAGCATGGCCTGGTGATAATGGGCGAAATTTCATAGCAGCTCTGGGCCTAGCCAGTTTGACGCACATCCCTTGCCTGGTGCATGTGCTGAACTTGGTGGTCCAGAGGTTCCTTAAAAATTACCCCGATATGCCAGAGCTGCTGCAGAAAGTGCAGACCGTCTGTGCACACTTTCGGGGTTTTCCCCCTGCTGCTGCTCGCCTGTCAGCGATGCAGCGTAACTTCGGCCTTCCCGCTCACCGCCTCATATGTGACGCGCCCTTGCACATGCTGGCCAGACTGTGCGAGCAGCAGCAGGCGATAGTGGAGTCTCAGCTGCAGCACGCACGCGTGAGACGATCTGCGGAACAGCACCACTTCACCACCAATAACTGGGCCTCCATGCAAAACCTGTGTGCCTTGTTGCGCTGTTTCGAGTACTCCACCAACATGGACAGTGCAGATGACGCCGTTCTCAGTGTTACTATCCCAGTTCTATGTCATAAAATGCTTCGGGCGATGATGGAAGAGGATGTGGCACAAGAGGAGGAGGAGGAGGAACCAGGATCATTTCCAAGGCTTTCAGGGCAGTCATTCACAAGTGGCTACGACGGTGGGTTTCTGCACCAACAAATGCCAGGTACACAATTGTCCGGCAGCAAGGGCACAGTTCTGGAGGATGATGAGGTGGAGGATGAGGAGGAGGAGATGGAGGAGGAGGAACCATGTTCACATGGATTTATTATGGCAAACACAGCTGCCCAGACCCTCATAAACAAAGAGAACTATGTAGTAATTTTCCTTGCTAGCGGGTTCAGAAAATAAATCTAAGAAAAGTAAACTGAACTGTAATTTTTTTTTTTAAAGTTATACTATGTGAATGGGGGTGGGAGTGCCAGTTCACACCTTTATGTAATTACAGACAGCTATGTGAAAACATGAGTTTGCAAACATGCTGCATAATCTTTGATCAGCACATGGGTCAAATGTGATGTAGTTACAACAGGCAATCCACTTTATACAAAATCATGGATCAATGGCTTCTTTTTTAATTATTTTAAAAGTTATTATTGTAACTGAAGACTACTTTCAGTCTGTGGCAGGAAGAGCACATTATGGCATATGGCAAACGCTCTATGTGATAATTTTATCTGATCCATATTGTGGTAACAGGACACTGTTTAAAAAGTCATTTGGCCTAGTAGTAAGGTCCTTTCAGAACAGATGTTGATTTCACGGCCAAAAGAGCCTTAGCAACTCATGCTGAAATAAAATTTGTCTCGGTCAGCCAAAACAAGGCAGGAATCACCTTGGACACATGTTAGTAACGACTGGGCCTCTCTGTTCCCATTTAGCCTACTGGTGACAGGATGCCATATCTGTAAGCAGCAAAATGGACAAGACAAAATACAAAGTATACTCTGAATTAAATCATTAATCCCATGTTGAAATGACTGCAGCAGATGCTGTTGTTAAAGCATTTTTTTTTTGTGTAGGAATAAATATTTTCTCTTGCCTGCTGTTGAACGGATGCCAAGTGTTCTTTATTTTCAAGGTCAGCGCATTTATTTTCTTAAATTTGTATTACACATTTATTATATTATAAGTACTAGTGACTGAGCTTTGAATGAAAATGTTGTGTATAGGTAATAATAAAATATAAAAAAATCCTTAATCAGTAATCTTAAATAATTTTTAAGCTGCACCATGTATTATCATAAAAAGGCCCATCCCTTTCTGCCACACTGTCTGATCTGTTCCTCATTACAGGTTTGCTATGTCTTGTTCTGCATTATACCTCTTTGTGAAGGTAGCCACCTAGGTAGAAGCTTTCTCTGTCAGAGCTTCCCTCTTAATGGAGGGAATAGTGGAGAAAATGTCAAGAGAAGCAGAGGAGGCGTAAAAAGCACAAAATCCACAAAATGGATGGGCGCAACGATTCACAACAATTATTTACATTATATGAAATTTAGGAACGAAGTATCTGGGTTTACTACCGCTTTAATTTATTTATCACCTTTAACCATAAAATGAATTGAAAGTTTAGAAAAAGCATCATTTAACTATAGGTGCGGTTTCAGAAGCACCTTTGTTTTACCTATAGACAACTCATCAGCTTTTGCACTGCAAAAGTGCACTTGAAACTGCACTTGTAGTGCAAAGTGGATTTGCCTTTAGTAACTAACCCACATTGTCACTGTAAAAACCAACTAACTACAAATATTTCTATTGCGCATTGACAGAAGAAGCCACACATTGTTGAGTAGGAAACATTTTACTCAAAGCACACATGTGTGTTAGAAAAGGGTTTTGGAACAAACCAACATCTTTGGTGTATAACTTTTTTTTTCACATTGTAAATATCCTTTTTTTGGTTAAACAGGCATGTTTCAAACATAACATACACAACTCAGGAACTTACAAAGTTCAACTTTGATAAAGTGAAGTCTATATCAAACATGAGTATGTCCAAACTGTGTTGATATTGCCTTCATCAGATGGGGTGATGTCACCCCTGTAAAAGCCAAATTTTGAAGATGCACACAAATTGGGATTCAAACTGGGAATTTCCCTTCTGATCCAATGCCTAATGTCAACATGTGCTAGCTCCCATCATGGGGGATCAATGGACGTGTTTTGAGGGTGCAACCCCTTCCTCTGACCTAATTGAGTTGCGAGGAAGGGGTTGCACCCACAAAACGCATGCATTGATATCCCGTGATGGCAAATAGCACATGTTGACACACCGTGTGCATATTCAAAATTTGGCTTTTAAAATACTTTAGAAATGTTTTTTCTAAGCAAAAATACACAATAAAACTGTACAATTTGTGTGCGTCACGTCGCATGGCGTCACGTCACGTGACTTCATCAGAGGATGATCACGTCACATCACGTGACGCCACGCGTAGGGACACAGAGAGGCATTCATACCTAGAGAGGAAACGAGCACGGCGCTCGTTCGAGATAAGCAAAATATTTTTATTTATTTGTGAGTAATACTGTGAGTTTCTATTTTAATCTGCAATGCTCTAATAAACTGTTTACCAAGTTATTGCTAAACAATACTACACTATACGGCTCCCCCTTCATTTATTTCTCACCTACCACTGCCATGAGAGATAAGGCTAGATATACCAGGAGCCAGGGATAAGGAAGAAGGAAATACATACCCTCCCAGGCAGACCAGCACGTTAAAGGAAGAAGAAAGCAGACCCCATATCACCATTTCTATGCGGTTAACCCTTTACCGCAAGGTAAGGGTCCATTGCTTACCATAGTGTGACCCACACGAAGAGGAACGCCCCCCACTATTATATGACACCTCACTGCACGAATACCACCCTTGCTTAAGGATCACACCACCCCCACCAGGAGATATTATAATCACAGTTATTAACTGTCAAGGACTATTTTTTATATCACGGACTCATGTGCATGCAGCTCAGTCTGCTATCTGATTTTGGTCACGTTCATTCTTATATGAGTATTTGTTTTTAGTCACGCTCTTTGTAGCAGGATATCTCTGTGCACTTTCATTTGGATTTTTTTTTCTGTCTAATCGCATTCTGCGATTTTCTGGCAGTTTTGTTTTCTGCATATATATATATATATTTTTTTTCTAGTCACGCAGACTAGTTCCATTTTTGCTCCACTATCTGCACTTATATTTTGTTGTGCACTTATACTTACCGTTCAATTATTTACGTCAGTGCATTTTATCCTTTGCACATATTTCTGTTCACCTACTATCACATTTTTTAGTTAGTGATATTAACAATTGTCAATATCTACACCTTATCGCCTAGTCAGTGTAATTATATATACCGGCACTAGCACATCACGGTTATATATTTATTCTCTGCACTATCTACTATGCACTTTATATTTTATATTTATTTATACCATATGTTCACTTAATATATGTTTCATATATATATATATATATATATTATTATTTATGATCTATATTTATGATGTTTTACTAGCTATTATATGTATGGGCTATTAGTTATTTTAACACTCTCGCACTTATTTATTCTATATATTTATTCATCAGCAACTACTATTATTACTATTATTATCATATTTATTGATCACATTATATTCCGCTTACCACAAAGGAATCATTTACCTCTATCTTAGAGCTTGGATTTAACAGATAGACCAGTCACTACTACTGTCTCTCACTGTTGTTTCTATTAGGGGTTTTTACGTCTTCACCCCGATATTGAATATAAATACATGTTCCTTATTGATGTACCCAAATGTATTTATATATATTTTTTCTCTTTAATTCTTAACATCAGTTATTGTGAAGTAACATTAATCTATACGATAAATCAATACAATATACTGTATGTATACAAATATGCATAATCTTTTTGTATATTCTTTATATCAACATACATCTATATATTTTATTATTGCTACCTCAATTGTTTCTTGTAAGACATCCTATTTTCAATAAAAAGTTTGTAATAAAAAAAAAATATATACTTGAAAGAAGCCTCATCTGCAATCCCAATGTGAAAGCCCGAGTGCTTTCACACTGAGATCTCTTTCACACTGGGGCATTTTATCATTAAAAAAAGTGCCTGTAAAGCGCCTGAAAGAAGCCGGAACTGCAATCCCAATGTGAAAGCCCGAGTGCTTTCACAATGAGGTGCTGCGCTGGCAGGGCGTCAAAAAAAGTCCTGCAAGCAGCTTCTTTGCAGTGATTTTGGAGCGGGGAATACACCGCTCCTAAAGCGCCCCTTCCCATTGAAATCAATGGGAAGCGCCTGCAAAACGCCTGAAAAGCGCCTGAAAAATGCCAGAAAAGAGCCTTTGGCAGCATCGCTTAGTGGGCGCTTTTAACCCTTTATTTGTCCACTAGCAGGGGTTAAAAGCACCCCACTAGCGCTCGAAAAATGCTGGTAAAGCGCTGCTAGTTTAAGCGGCACTTTACGAGCGTTTTTCAGGCGCTGGCAGTGTGAAAGGGCTCTTAAAGCACTTGGGCTTTCACATTGGGATTGCAGATGAGGCTTATTTCAAGCGCTTTACAGTCGCTTTTTTAACGCTAAAGCGCCTGAAAAATGCCTGAAAAACTCCTGAAAAACGCCCCAATGTGAAAGGGGTCTAAGGCTGGGTTCAGACTGCTGCGGTGCGGCAACGCTGCGAATCTACAGCAGGTTCCCGCATCGCATGTCTCCCGCCGGCAGTTCACACTGCCCTATGCAAGCTGCTGGGAGTGTCAGTGAAATGTTAATGACACCCCAATATCAGCTCGCATATCGCAGTGCGATCTGCAAACTCCGACAGGAATCGGATCGCATGGTGAGAACACCATGCGATCTGATTCTGCAACGTACCGAAAAAAAGGGTCCTGTGCGAGTTTGGGCCGAATTCGATGCAAATTCAGCCATACTATCTGTATGGCTGAATTCGCATGGCACAGAGATCGCATATGATTTGAACTGCAGTGCGGTGCGAATCATATGCGATCTCCCGCACCGCAGCAGTCTGAACCATGCCTTAGTGTAAGCAGCTCCTGGCGTTTTTCTTTTTTTTTTATTATTGGACCAGAGAGATTGCTGTAATATATGAGAGCCTGTCATCTGTAAATAAAGATAAGTAGAAATGTTACTTGTTATTATTCCCTAAAAAGGTAAAAAAAAAACGACCAACATTCTGCCTGTATGTATGTTGGTCGACAGACCCCCGACCAGCTCTCTCAGCCAACGGCAGAGAGCACTGATTGGAGTGTTCTGGGGGGGACACACAACAGCTCATTGGGGGAGATCGCTGCACTAACCTAGCCTGGTTAGTACAGCGGCTCCCGACCAAAGCTGACAGTTTTTTTAACTGTAGTGTGTACCCGGGTTTACTCTCCCATTGTCATGTGGACAGAATGTGATGGAAAATCCCAGGTTTTTACTGGAACTCAAGGAGAGGAGGAATCCTTCAGTTAGGATGATTGTTGTTTTCCCGACATTTGTGTTTTTCTTACTGTCTCAGGGAGTGAGAGAAAATCTACCCAAAGTGGCACAAACAGCAATAAATAAAATGTTTCCATACGCTACCCAAATTGTAAAACATTTTTGGATTTTAGAAATATTTTACACTTCACAATATCATTAAATTTTTCCATTGCAGTCTGCAGAAAGCTGTGGCAATTTTCATGTTGTTTTTATTTGTTTTCAGTCTGTTTCTCTAAAAATCTGACAAAAATAATTTAGAGAATTGATTTAAAATACACAAAAAAAACAACTATTGAAAATAAGAATTAAATAATGACCAAAATAGGTTAAATTTATATGTAAAATTGAATAAAAATTTTAATTTAGAAAAATGGGTCAAATAAGGATTAGGTATGCAACGAACAACTTGAGTTCTTCAGTTTTCTTCTCTGAACCGTAATCATATTTATTTTTGGTAAAGACAAGTTCCTTTTTACTGAAGAAGGTGAAACTCCAGCAGATCCTTTGAACTTCAGGGAATTCAGAATTAAAACCTGCACCCTGGAATTACCTGTGTAGACTCACGAGCATCTGTGTCCCTTAAATCCTTTAAGTAACACTGACTTGTGTTTAGAATTAATGAACTGAAGGTAAGAGACTCATGTCTGAAAAGGCTTAAATCTACAATATAATTTATTTGCAGTAGTCTACGGCGAAAGAACAAACCGTAGTAAAGGAATAAAAATGTGAAATATTGTACCTGTTTTCAAAGACTGGAAAATCACAGGATATTTGATGCATGGAAAATCTTCTATATTTTATTTCTTGCTAGATTTTAACATTGCTATACACAGGGGACAAATTGTAAAAGGCTCACTGCAAGTTTTTGAAGCACGAAACTCAAAGGAATACAGCTGCAAGGCCTAACAGACAAACAGCATTAAACCATCCCTGCACTTTTATGTCCAGCTGACAAGCTTCAAAGTATCCACAGTAACCCACGCAGCAAGGATTTAACAGACACTAAAAATAAGCTAAAAATTTCGAAATGGAAGAAAAATGTAAAAGTTTGAGCACTGGGGGAAATATCTGTATTCCCATATGGTTCATCAAAATGCCTCAACTCTTGGTGTCTGGAAGAAATGTCAGTGGTAATTATATTTGTGAAAAATAATGTGCCAGAATGTGTTAGCTCATTGAAATATGGGGTCAGCTGCTGTAATGCAAACAAAATATGGGGCCTAGTTATAAAGATCAGCAAAATTACTGGTTGTCTTTTCTCAGTCTTTTTATTACTCATCATTTTGCTACTAATTGAATTTCTTCGGTTTGCAATTGTCTAAAATGAAAAGTTGTAAATGTTGAAGGGAAATGAAAAAATGGTGAAAAGATGACAGAATTAAAAAAAGTCTAAGAATTGGCAAAAATGAAGATTACAAATGAAGATTTATGCTTGTCCTAGGGTCGCTAAATCAATGGAATTTCTACAAAGCAAAAACAGAAAGTCTATAAGCGATTATGCTATCTGCTGAAATATTTTCACTTCAGTTAAATGAAAATCAAATTTGTCTTTACTTTTCTTTTTGAAATATATCTAATTCCGGGCTGTATTTTTTCTTGTTATGAAGCGAGCAGGGGATGTTGAAAACCCTGTCAGGTTTTCTCCCTTTGGTGATATTTTTCTTTACTTCTTGTCTCCAAGATACAAGATCTCTCCAAAGGAAGGAAATCCTCTCTTATGCCGCGTACACACGGTCGGAATTCTTGTCGGAAAAAGCTCTGATGGTTTTCTCGTCGGAATTCCCACGGAATTATGCTCAAACTGTCTTGCCTACACACGGTCACACCAAATTCCTATGATAAATAACACCTCGACATACAACACGTTTGAGGCCACTATAAAAGGGAAGTTTAATGCTTCCGAGCATGCGTTGATTTGTTTCCGAGCATGCATCGGAATTTTGCGTGTCGGAATTGCATACACACGATTGGAATATCCGGTAGAAAGGTTTTCCATCGCAAAAATTAAGAACAGGCTCTGAATCCAAAGTCCGTCGGAAATGCCGACAGAGAAAGACCGATGGGCATACACACGGTCAGAAAATTAGATGAAAAGCTCCCATCGGACTGTTTCCATTGGAAATTCCGACCGTGTGTACGCGGCATTAGAGAATTGGCAGCAGAGCAAGTGCCCCAACTAGAATATATCCCCTCTATTCCTGTCCCAGCAACAGCTCACCTTTCTGGATTTTGTCTCACTATTGGTACCAGTGACAGTAGTCATCAGAACTAATAGTTAGGGAAAACTCCCCCTGTTGAGTTGATGTCTGTGTCACCACTGAGAAATCCAAAATTTTGGCAAACAAGTGCAATCAGGATAACATGTTTTAGCAATGGTTAGGCAGTCTCCCAGGTAAGTATTATAGTCATTTCCAGAGCTGATATTTAAAAACCTCTCTGCCCAGAATAATTTCAGGAAGCACTGGAAGTTCTGGCAAAGATGCTGTGAGCACCATTGAAAGTACTGGCAGAGATTCTGTGAGTGCCCTTGGAAGTAAGGGCAGGAATTCTGAAAGCACCAGTGGACCTGGAGGTCCTGGGAATCCTGGATTTGCAGAGATGGGAGGTAAAAAAGCATATTCTGGAAATGTGGAGATGGGCAGTGAGACACACTCTCAACAATTGCTCATGGAAACAGCGCTTCATAGTGATAGGCCTATAGGAGTATGTGTGGGTGGTATGTAAAACCAAACTCTCTCACTACAGGTAAGTCCTAAAATTCAGCTGCAAATGCAGGCTTTTGGAGAATGCTGAAGGTATGTGCAGCCACCTCTAGGTACCTGTACTTTTTTCCTGTGGCATGTTTTTCTTTTTCTTTTTTTAACTGTCAGAATCACTTTTGGATTATTAATGTTGATAATTAGACTGAAATGGACAAAACATTGTGCAATTTTACCCTTCCCTGCCCTTATTCTGTATTACCATTTCTCTATTCTCTATTTATTTGATCCATGTTGAGGAAACGTTAATACAGTTTATGTCCCCTAGTTTCAGAGCCAGCTGCATACATTGCCTTATTTTGACTGTATTCATCTGCAGTTTCGTCTACCTTCTAGGGCATCTATCAGATACAGTTTCACATATAAAACTATTTTCATTATTATTAATTTAAGTAAAAAAAATGGGATACTTTTTTGGTGTTACGCTTTTGTGCATTAGTCAGCCTATAATAAAACAGTTTTTTTTTTGATGAAACAGTAACATTTTTTTTTCCATGTTTCCTTAAATATATGTATAAAATGATATATGTGTGTAAATTTTGGGACTTTTTAACCCTTTATATTATGGAGACGGGAGAGTTGGTGAGACTAAGTAGTTTGGCAGAGAAAGAGAAAACTGGACAGGTATAACAACACTCAGGCTCACAACAGGACTTGGATGCATGTCTGTCACATCAACAGGTATTCTTTTTGCATGTATTGCAGAAATGTAGTGCATTTTTTTTTTTGCCCTGACATAAACTATAAGTTAACCAACATATGCTAACACTGCTAAATTTGACTCCAGCATATATCCATTAATGACCTCTGGTCACAAAAGGATTAGCAACCAGAACGGGAAATCTAGTAGACAGCAGGGACTTTTATAAGAAAATCGACTTTTGTGTACACTTTCAGTACAGAAGGTCACGGCAGTAGCTTACTTCTTGTAGACACACAAGAGCTAGGCTGTATATGTTGTGCATTAAAGATGACTATGCCATGTACTTAAATTAAACCATGTTGTGTCATCATACACTATGCTGAACAAAAGTTTTTTTGTAGGATCCCATCTTGATTATGTCTATACAGAACAACTGTGATATGAAAATAACTCCTATACTGAACTTTTCCATGCTGACCACATGAAAACAAGATGGGACAACAAACATCAGTTATACAGAAAAAATATAATCACATTCTAAAGGCAGGTGTTTTGAAGTTGGGTCACCTTTAAGGGTAACTCAATAAGCCCCCGTACACACGGTTGGAAATTCTGACCACAAAATCCGCCTGATTTTTTCTGACGGATTTTGTCCGACACTGGTGTTGCATACACACGGTCGGACAAAGTTGTTGGAAAATTCAATCATTCTAAACGTGGTGACGTTTGTTGCGTACGACGGAACTACGTAGAGGCTAGTAGCCAATAGCTTTGGTCTCATAATTTGATCTGAGCATGCGTGGCACTTTGTCTGTCGGAATTCTTGACACACGATTGGAAAAAGTCTGATCGGATTTTGTTGTCGGAAAATTTTAGATCCTGCTCTCAAATTGTTTCCGTCTGAAAAAGTCTGATGGAGCCGGGTGCCGGATTTTCCGACAACATGGTCCGATCGGACATTTTCCGTCGGAATTTCGGACCGTGTGTACGGGGCATTAGGCTTTTCCTCTTTTAACACAAAGAAGAGTACAGTAATATAAAAAAGGCTCAATGGGAGTGGAGCATGAAATCTAATGCCATCCATGGAGGTGGGTGGGGGTAGATGAAGAAGGGGCGTGTCCCCAAAACATGTAGTGTCTCCAGTCGACTCTCTTTGCTCCCTTGGCATCGGCAGTTCCTAATTGGCCCCAGCAGTTCCTGTGCCTGCAGTTTCTTTCCCTCTTCATCGGACCCCTGGCCTTACGATCCTGCACGGGCCCCCACCAGCGGTGCTCCTGTGTTCTTTGTCCAACGGCTTTGTGCTGGGTTTCCCCCTGTGTCATCCATGCGGCTCCAGGCTCCAGCCTCCAGGTACTGTCAGTTTTTTAATCCAAGTCTCTGCATGACCATCAATTGACTGCTGTATGCCTTGGTAAACATTTTATAATATTTTTACTTTGTCTCTGAGGGTCCTATTTATGTCTGCTGATCAGCACTGTTCACCCTTTGATTATATCTTCTGTCCTCATTTGTCTATGAGTTTTGGACAGCAGCGGCTACAGCTACATTTAATTTTTCTTTTTTACTTTTCACTTGGCCTCTGGTCTGTGTGCCTGGATTTTTGTTTTTAGTGTCAAAATGCACCAAAACAGTGAACTTATACTGTAGCTGTGATAGTGGTAGATTGGAATTCAGAGTCTGTGCAAAGTCCATAGATTGCTGAGTTGGGCTTAATGCTAATTAACTGAGGGCTTTAAATATGGCTGGTTGAGAGCACTGGTTCCAAAGTATAATGGAAGGTGGGCTATGGAAATTGGGGAATGGAGGTGTTGCATAGCCGCATAAAGCAAATGTGCTACAATTTACTCTTGTCATTAAAGAGAGATAAACCAGAATTTTTTTTTTCTCTGCTTATCGTGTGTAAGAGGAACTGTGAGTGAGGGATTTTTTCTCATGTGGCATTGTGATAAAGTAAGCATCAGCTCTGTTACTTGTTACGTGGTCACTGGTAGTTATTCCCTCCCATGCCAAAAAAAAATCTTACTGTGTCCAGGGAAAGAAAACTGACAGACGTTTGGCAACAAATCTAGAGATATATCTTTCTCCCGTATCTTCAGAAAAGCTTTGTACGCTGGCAGGCATTCCAAATCAAAGAAACTGTGCCATTTCAAACAGAGTACTTCTCAACACTCCCACTATCAGTAACTGAGAAGGTGTAACATTTAGAACTGTTCTCCACCTCTCTCAGTTGTAAATGTTATACCCCAGTGCAAGATGTGGATCAATTACTCTGCAACTTCTTGTAAAGCTTGAATCATTCTTTCAGAATGTGTAGTGGATTGAGGCTATCCCGAACTACAGTGAAGTGGTTGAACATCCTACTGGAATATAATTCACGTATTTCTATGATGATCTGTGTCTGAAACTGCCTGCTTTCCTATTAAATACTAGAAAATTGCAAAATCACTTTGTAGTATGTTTTATCTGGCAAAATATAGACTTCTGCATACTTTAAAAAAGTTGGAAAATAGTTTATAGTTAGTAAAATGCACACCCTGAAATTAACTTTATCATTTATCCATGATTGCTTGGGGTGCCACATCATATGTAAATAAACTTAATTGGTGTTCAGCTGTTTTTTTTTTTAACCCATTCCCACCCACCGTGACCCTTTACCTGGGTGTTAAAATAAGGGGGATCGATTTACTTCCTGATCAAGTGGCCACAATGTTTGGCTGTTACAGTGGTCATGTGATCGGGAGCCTGATCATGACTAGGAGATGGCTCAGTCTGTGGCTCCCAATGATATCTATAGAGACCAGGAGCTGTCAGTGATAGTTCGGTCAGTGCTGTGAGAGGGCAGTGAGTGCCACATATGTATGGCATTTTGGAGTTAAGGCTAACACTCCTTGCCACCAAAAATATGCATGACATGTTAGGCAAGATGTTAAAGACTTTGCAATTTTCTACCATCTGTTTATTGTCTTTTGGCATACCAGCTTAACATGTTATTCTTGTCTTTTGTCAGAGAGCTGAATGCTAAGAAAATCTGTAGATATCTTATTTAATACTTTACATTTGAAACCATTTGGTACTACAATTCTGTAGTATGCCACTGGCAATTGCAAGTGAATGACACAGAGACTACAAATGCCCAATCAGCAGGGACCATGAGATTTGCTGATTGGAGAAGTCTTGCTCTGACCTAGCATGTAGTGTATTGGAGCTCTGAAGAGAGACCACTGCTTCCACACAGAGAATAAGGATCCTTCTCTACAGCATGCTGGCAAGGAACAGGCTTTTCTGCTCGACTCTGGCAGTTTTCTAAAATTAAATAAACTGTAATATAATATCTTTTTTGATTTTCTGAAACATATTTAGTTTATTTATATATATTTAAGGGTAAGAAGAAATGCTAACTCTATTTCACGTTTCATCAGGGTCCCTCCAGTAATTCGTCTGGCCCCCCACAGCCTCCTCTCTAAGCCGTTACCAGTCACATGATCGCCCTGTCTACATATAATGCAGGGTTTGCCCTACATTGCATGTGATGATGCCAAGAGATTGCCTACAGGCCAGAGCTTCGGGGAGAAGAGGGCGAATAGGGCACCACTGGAGCTGGCTGGAGTGGGGGATAGGATAAGTAATAATGCTTGTTCCTATACCCACTAGCGCACATTTAACCCCTGTAGTGTGCACAATATTACTCTACCAGTGCTGGTTTCAGTGGATGCTGAAACACTTTTCAAATCTTGCCATCTCAACCTCCTCAACATGTCCAAAATATGCCCCTTCCTAACAAATGACACCAAAAAACTCTTAGTTCAGTCCCTGGTCAACTCCCTCCTCACAGGATTAACTTTACATAGGCTATCCCCACTTCAGTCCATCTTGAATGCTGCTGCCAGGCTCATGCACCTTACCATCCATTCAGTATCTGCTACCCCTCTCTGTTAATCCCTCCACTCCTATTTCTACTCACCCAACAAATGAAATTCAAAATTCTAATAACAACTTACAAAGCCATCCACAACTTGGCCCTTGACTACATCACTAACCTAGTCTCAAAACACCAACCTACTGGTTCCCTTCATTCCTCCCAAGACCTCCTATTTTCTAGTTTCCTCATCACCTCCTCGAATGCTCACATGCAGGACATTTCCAGAGCCTCTCCCATCCTCTGGAACTCCCTATCCCAATCTGTCCGACTATTTCCTACTCTGCTTGCTTTTACACACTCCCTGAAAACCCTCCTCTTCAGAGAAGCCTATCCGGCCCCACCTTTTACTTTCTCCATCAGATCATCCCCCACAGTTATTACCTTTTGTATCACTTGACCCTCCCGTAGGGCCCTCTGATTCCTCCTGTATTGAATTATATTGTAACTGTACTGTCTGCCCTCCTGTTGTAAAGCGCTGTGCAAACTGTTGGCGCTATATAAATCCTGTATAATAATAATAATAATATCTTCATCTTTTAAAAATGGGAAAGGGGTTATAGTTATTGTAAATACCCTGCAGAGGGTTAACTGTGAAAATTTAATGATATTATATGACAAGCAGGCTTTTTATTCTAAAGGTACTGGTCTATTTATTTTAATAATCTGGGACTTTGAGGCTTTTATATATTTTCTTCCAGGTCTTTGGCTGCAGCCTCAAAAACACTGCAGTTGGTGCAGTCAAAGCAGGCCTGTACCTCCAGCTTAGTCAATCACTTAACAGACTTAAAGAGGAGTGCCACGTTAAAAAGAAATATTAAAAGTCAGCAGCTACAAATACTGCAGCTGCTGACTTTTAATAAATGGACACTTACCTGTTCCAGGGTCCAGCGATGTCGGCAGCAGTTGACGAGCAATTGATCGTCTCTCGGCTGCCCCCACCGTCATCCTCTGTCAGGGAATCGGGAAGTGAAGCGCTGAGGCTTCACTGCCCGGTTCCCTACTGCGCATGCACGAGTCGTGCTGCGCGTCTTCACTGGTCCCCGTTGTGTCCTGAAAACTGTGTGTTTCCCAGAACACAACCGGGGGCATCTGCGGCTATCTGCTGCTAGCTATTCCCGGAAGTGGGTGCAGATACCTGGATTATACAGGTATCTGCACCCCCACCCCCTAAAAGGTGCCAATTGTGGCACCGGAGGGGGAAGGGTTCCGATCAGCGGAACTTCCACTTTGGGGTGGAGGTCTGCTTTAACTTAATTTTTGCCTATAGGATATACTCTATATAGGATAGGAATATGCCTATAGAAATATGCAGTGATCAGAAACCTAGGATGCATGGGGAAACAGAGCGATTTACATTCTTTAGTACAGTGTAGCAGTGGTCCAGTGTGTATTTGTTGCTAGCCGAACATGTAATGTGCTGTTTGTATTTTGGAAGTTTGTGGTTAAGATTTTGTTCTATTAAAATCCCCAAGTATATTGAGGAAGCAGTCTGCAAAGATCTATTCTATGCTTATTATCTATTCAACCAAATGTTGTAATATCTCCCTGACACAGTCTTAAGATGAGGAATGTAAACACCAACAATAAAAAAGGAGGAAAATTCCCAAGGTGAATGAAAAGGCTTGCAGTTTATGAAGGGAGACTCTGCATAAGGCGTGCATATTTTCTTTAACACTGTGACATTTGTACACCAACCTCTGCTAATGTACAAATAGATTCCACCTCACTTTTCTTTCCCTGAAAGCTCCATTACACAGCCCACTTGGTGGAGTTAAAAGCCTGATCACCTAGTCAGACATTGGTAAAGCAGAGTACAGCAGTTCTTGAAAAGTAGGTATTTACATTGTTGTGGAGTAATACTTTTTTTGGCCATTTTAGTTGGCCATTACGCTAAGGTTTGCCAGATTAAACCAGAGCAGAGTTCAAAATCTCTGTTGTCTGTGTTTCACTTCCACCACTGCCATCTCCTGTGTCTCCGCAAGAACACATAAACAGTAGAGCTGCAGCTTCTCAAGTTAAGTTCTCTGCAAAATAACTAACTTCATTTGAAAACAGACAAAAAATGTTGTGGGGTGAACTGATGTATGTTTGACAGCCCTTCTCTGGTGTATTTGATCAAAAAATAAGAGCTGGAAATTGGACAGACAAAAAAAAAACACACACACCACCTGTGGCACCTTCATAAAGTAACTATGAATTTCAACTTAATGACTTAAACACACACTCAAATGCACACACTAATATCTATGCTGCCACCACAACAACCTACAGGCTTGTGAGGATCCTTGACCTTGCCCCTGACATCTTCAGTTAGTACACTCTGCACTCAAGCATGATAGCACTCAGGTTTTCTCAGACCATACATACTGCTCTCACCAGCATCTATAGGTCATCTAAACCAGCCAATACCACTTATAAGCATAGTGAAACCACACGCTTAGAGTCATTTACCACCAGCCATCCCTAGAGGGAAATTAACAAAATGTCAGGGCTGGGCTCAGCCCTTTCATTCTCTGAGCTGGCCGCTCAGCTGTCGGTTAATTGCCAGCTCCCATCTCTTCACAGTGACTCACCTGTTGATGATATCCTGCTCATCAGTCCTGCCTACTTAAGCCATCCATTTCAGATGATCTCTGCCTTCGCCTTGGTCACATCTCTAGAGATGCTCTCCTGTGTTCCTGTTAGAGACTTGCTTTGCTAACATTCCTTCTGGCTCCAGATCCTGCTTGTGGTTCTACTACGCTGTTCTCTGGCTCCCTGACGTTTTGGCTTGTCTGACTATCCATTCCGGTTCCTGAACTCTGGCTATGTTTTGACTATGTTTTCTCTGTTTACCTTTTTATTATTATTATTAAACAAGTGTGATTTAACTGTACTTCTGTCTCGGTCTGATTCATGGTTTCTGACACAAAATCCAGCTAGCTAGACTCACATAGGCAGATGCAGTTCTTACTTAGTCTGGAGATTGCTTAAGGTTGTGCAACAGCTAAGTTATTCCCACCTTCTTTTGAAAATCCCCAAACTATCCTGTGAAATTGCATCCTTTCACAGTGTTCATTACCACTGACCACACATAAAAAATACCAAGCACAGAGAAACCTGTCTGGCAAAGAGATCCATCCCTGCCTATGGCACAAACAATAACTTACACACACTGGTATGAAACTGCATGCATTCAAACTCACCATCTCCTTCTCTGTAAACCAACTACTGTAGCACAAAAAGATTACACAAAATAAAATTATACAAATATAATAAAACTAACATCACTGTAAAAATAAAAAGTTAGCCTAACTTTAAGTGGTTCTAAAGGCAGAATTCCAGCATTAAGGTAAAAAAACCTTCTGGGTGCATACACCCCCCCTTACCTGAGTCTCGATCTAGCAATGTGCATGAGAGCAGCAGCTCTTCCGAGTCTCTATCTCCTCCTTGGCTCTCACATCAGTGGGAGCCATTGGGTCCTGCTGCTGTCAATCAAAGTCAGTGAGCCACGCTCTGTTTGTGAAGGGACAATGTCACAGGATAGAGCCTGCTTGAGTACCCCCATAGCAAGAGGCTTGTTATTGGGGGCACTCGATAGAGGGGAGGAGCCAGAACAACCGGCTGGGGACCCAAAAGAAGAGGATCAGGGCAAAGTTTTCCACAGAGCAGGTAAGTATAACATGTTTGTTATTTTAAAAAAAATCCTTTAGAATCACTTTAAAAGATAGCTTCTGTGATAAACTTGCCATTCACTTTCATTCACAATGTTTTCATGTTTTAAGAGTAATTGGTCACCTCCACAAGTCTGATGCTGGAGTATGTAGGGCATTGTACAGAGGCTGGTAGTTTGTAGGGCAAGTACAGGGGTCAGCAGTTTGTAGGGCAGATCACACCAAGTCTGAAAAATAGGCCAGGTCCTTAAGTGGTTAAATAAAAAAGATCTTCTACTTATCTGCTCCTCCTCTCCCGAGTGTGCCTTCATAGCAAGCCACTTGCTATAGGGGCATATGTGTGGGTGTGCTCCCGAGCTGGGCTGTGTTCATCTATGGACACACAGTGTGGCTCGGCCATGCCCCCGCTCCATCCTTTCAGGATTTGATTGATTGACAGCAGCAAGAACTAATGGCTGCCACTGCTATCAGTGCAGCCTGTGAGAGCAGGGAGAGGAGAGAGAAGAACTGCAGCAGAGCACAGCTCTAGATTGATACAGGACTCAGGTAAGTGTTAGAGAGGGGAGTGGGGATAACTGGCAGTGGAGAGCTTTTTACCTTCATCCAGAGAATGTATGAAGGTAAAAAAGAGTTTAGAACCACTTTGATATCTCCCTCATAAGTTTCCATAACCTTGGCATGTTTGACTTTTCTAACATCTCATCTCTGAGCAAAAAGATTTTTGCGGGAAGGTTTATAATTATGCACTGTATGATATGGGAGTTATGAGTTATTACATTTTTCTGAATTTTGAAGATTGTAATACACAAATTTGGCTCATAAGATGAGGAAATTAGGGTGACTCTCTCCATTATTTACACATGTGGGTGCAGCGTGCGTGGTGCAGTAGTAATAATTCACACACAGTTGAGATGCAATCATTATAACTTGTATTGCAGAAAAGGAAGAACTTGTATTGTAGTCAAGGCAAACAGTTCACAACAAACCGGGAAGGAACACCAAAAGCATGTAGCGGCTGAACTGACAGTGTCTGTCTAGAGGGGAAAAATGCGGCCTGGCTGTCTCGTACCCAAATGGTAAGATGTCCAAAGCAATTTTGAGCCCTAAGCTTTCCCTTCTCCTCTGGAACTTCTCCCTGCCACTAATACTGTCCCTGACAGACGGGAAACCTGTCCCTACACTACCCACATGCAAATGCATGCCAAAACCTGGGGAGCAGAGACCTAAAAAGACTCTTTTGATTCAAGATGGTCACCAAGGGTCACCTGGAGGCAGCACAGCCAATCACAACGCTGCCTCGAGGGATCAGGAAACCGGGGAGAAACCAAGTTTGCCTTGACTTACTCTCCAGGCTGTGATGCCCCTCTGGTCGGGCACCACTTACAGTGGAGGAAACAGACTACAAAAAAAACCTTTTCTGCTCTATCCAAGATTAAAAAAAGTTTGGCTTTAGATATGCTATAAGGAAAGGAGCTGTCTTGGAACTGGAATTAATATTCTACTACCCCTTTCTCCACCCTCTGCTTGAAACAATTAGAAATTATTTTCAGAACTTTGATCATTTCTGTCATGTATACATGTTTTACTCTTTTAGACTTATTTACTAAAAACCTGACAACAAACCACATTGGAAGATTTAAAAATATGTAAACTCGAATTGAACTTGAATTATATGTTCAAACAAAATAACAATTGATCCTGCCAAAAATCTGTTAAGCTGGTAACTTCTTGTGCTCTCTATGTTTGCTGTGCTGTTATTGGTTGGAATTATTCCTAGCTTTCTGTGTGAACTACTGTACATAACAACTCTCCCCTATGTTATGGAGATGAAGCTGTTTTGCAGAGCTAAAACATTTTGGGGGAGATTTACTTTAATTGATGCACACAGAATCTGGTGCAGCTGCGCATAGTAACCAATCAGCTTCTAGGTTTTATTATCAAACCTTAATTGAGCAAGCTGAAGTTAGAAGTTGATTGGTTACTTTGCATAGCTGCACCAGATTTGGTGTGCTCCAGTTTTAGTAATTCTGGTGCAGCCTTCCCATCTAAGGACTGGCAAGCTTCAAAATATTAAAATAAAATATTCAATTTGTTCTTGGTTTTGGATTTGTTTTAAGATTGCAAGTATCAGGATATAGTTATAGTATAATCATTTTATGAGTGCTTATGGATTTCAGAATCAAGTAGGTTGAGTGTGAGCAGGGTAATTTGCTAAGTGCTGGCCAAAAATCTGTCATTAATTAGCCATTGCATAGCAAGAACTATTCAGGTAAAAACACAAAAACAGCAGGGGCAGACAAAATACTAGTGTTAATATCATTATAACCTATTTAATTAAAATGTTTTAATTAAATACCATCAGTGGCATCCTATTTAAAATTTGGTCAGGCAAAGTTGTTGTAAATGACTGTCTCTCTGAGCTAATTTGGCCATAATTCTGGCCATAAGCTTGAAGAGATTTGGCTGGTGCACTGGATCTCTTGGAACATTGTCCATATTTGTTAACGAACATTTCAAAGAACAACAGAACATTTAAATAATATCAACATATTCTGACATACAATTGCCTTTAAACAGATATATTTTCTATCTTTACATTAGTATAATTTCAAATATTATAGACTCATAGGAATTAACTATAATTTCACCCATTAGGTGAGTATCAGAAAGTTTAAAGTCCATTCATTAATCAATGAGCAGTAGTGTCTTGAATAACATGCAGTCATCCTAAATATGCACTTATTTTTGCACAAGCGCTTGACCATTCTAAATAAGGGGCTCTCCAATATGCAGATCTTGACTTCTGACAAGAAATCAGAGGTCTACCATCACTTTGCACCTCCCCCAGCTACTTAAAGGAAACTTAGGGGTTGATTTACTGAAGCCAGACAGGCTGATCCCTTAACCCCCGATGAAGACACATGACCCTATAGTGTAATGCGTAGGGGAGGGGCTTGATGAGGTCACAACGCTCTTCAGATGAGACAGTGTGGTAATTATACCAGCGAGTGGATTGTACATTGATGACCCTGTATGTGTTTATGTATATTGCATGCGAGGCATAGTTTGGTACCCTGGTAGCACCCTGATCAAATGAGTGTACACCTGCAAGTTTGTATTTTTATGGTTAATAAATTAATCTCAAGGATAAAGCACTGTGTTTGGCGCTTACCCTTTCTTTATGTACAGGTGAATGGAGACATCCACAAATGATGCAGCAGGTTAAGAAGTTTTTGTAAAACCCTATGATCTGGAATATTTTTAGTCCTCTGAGAGAAATTTAAGCCTACATAGACCATATTTAAAAGTGTGGTCATATATCTGAGGTGAGAGCACATCTGGTGGAGGGAGCCCAAGTCGTGGATTTGTTTTTGAGCTTGTGGGAATCATTAAGGAATCACTTAAAGAGACACTCTTTTTATTTAAGCAATTTAATGGACTTTTTTTAATGAATCTAGTTTTTTATATTTTTTAAATTTGTTATTTATTGATTGTATGGTCTTTATTTTTATATGAGCATTATTTAGAATATTGTTTCTAGATATTGTAGGGCTATTGTACAATTTTGGTTGTATGTGTTTTTCTGATTATGGTGAAGTAAGGTATGGATTCTTTTTTATAACTTGCAAGGGAATTTTCACTTTGCAATAAAATTTTCCCTTAGGTTAGTGAATGCGGTGAAGCTCCGCTGACTTCTGTCTTCCAATCATATTCAATCAAGTAAAAATATTGTTTTTGTATTTTCTTTTCATGTGATTGGATATTCTTTGCTATGTGAGTGTTTTACCACATTTACCAAACTAAGTGTAATTTCCTTGAATGTGAACATCTTATTTGCCTTTAATAAATCAACACCTGTTAGCCACCTATCAACTTGAAAAATCAATTACAAGTTGCAGAAAGTGGGACGGATAGGTTCAGTCCACCGCTGTCCCCACATAAATTGAGATACTGCTCTGTCAGATTTTTTTGCCTGGATGTTTCAAAAGACTGCAGTAAAATCTATTCATCCATTTGGGTATTATCTAAAGAGACACCCATTAAGGGCAAGGTGACTGTTCGCGTAAAGGGCACCCCAACCAATCTACTAACCTTGCAGGTGTTCCTGTGCCGTTGGTTCCTCTACCTCAACTTAAAAAAAACCCTGTACTTCCAGGTATGAGGGAGCATGTGACCTCCTCCCGTGTGACAGTGTACAGGTCTAGCAATGAAATGAAATATAACAGAGGAAGTACTGAAACACTAGGCAGTGACATTACTGCTCTCCTTAGTGTCCAGCACCAACCAACAGTGAGGATTCTGATTCTTCCAGGAGGAAGGAGCAACAGGGGTTGGTTGCCAAAGTGATAGACCCTCTTATTTTGCCCTGAATTGGCAAGGTGAGGGTGTCTTTTTAACTATATGTAAAATAATATTCCTTCTTCTCTTGATGACAGAGTACAACACTTTGTATTTCTTTTGTTGTTAATCAACACTCTTCACGTGTTCTATGCAGCTTTGGCATATGGGTTGCTACATTCATTTCAAATGTGAAATAAAAGTATTTTTTGATTCTTGTAAGAAAAGACATTGAACATACATTAAAATGAAATGACTCAGAGACAAATGGCAAATTATTTATCACACCCACAAAAATTATATTCTGTATTTGAGACAGCAAAGGAGAAAAAGCAGCATATTTATTTCTACAAATACCTATATAATAGATTGTAACAGGTTTTGCTTTTTCTTACTGTATGTGTCTTGCTGTGTTTTCCAGTTGACAAATGTGGTATTATAGAGGTAGCAATAACTGCAGCTAGCAGGCCATCATTAATGTTTCACTCTAAATGGGTTCTTGCTCCGAGACAACTGACACTAAACAATATCCATGACACTAAGATCTATTTATCCCGCCTTGCATTTTCCTCGCCGATCTTGCTGCTGAAACCGTCTCAGTTTGTGTGCCCAGACATCACGCCAAGGCAGTGACAGGCTGTTCTTATCCAGTATCACACGAGCAGGATCTGGAGATTCCTCATCATTACCGATGATCAAATAAGACTTTCCTACTTGAACCCGGAGGCAGTCACATGCCAAATCTTGATCTGGAACCCATATTGGTTGATCACCACGTTTGATGGGAACCCTCCGCTGTCTATATACTGTAAGCACGTTAGCTGTAAATTGCCACCATTCTCCAGATTTCTCCATAGACAGTAGCTGGGCCCGGAGAACTGTAAAAAATAAGGTAGACATAGCATCATCTCATGTTTAAATTGATAGACTGGTAGAATGCTTACTAAACTGGTATCCGTGGTATAACACAGATCTCTACCAACACAGGGCACAAAAATCACTGTCTTTACTTCTCTCTGCCCCATTTAAGCATCTTCTTTATTTATTCATTACAGGTACTTATACAGAGCTGTCAATTAATGCAGCACTTTACATATTTTTTATACATTCATATCAGTCCCTGCCCTCAAGGAGCTTACAATCTAAGGTCCCTAACTCACATTCATTCATACAAATACCAGGACCAATTTGGACAGGAGCCAATGAACCTACCAGCATGTATTTGGAGTGTGGGAGGAAACCTGAGTAACCAGAGGAAACCCATGCAGGCACAGGGAGAACATGCAAATTCCAGGCAGGTAGTGCCATGGTTGGGATTCAAACCAACGACCCCAGTCCTGCTAGACGGAAGTGATAACCACTTAGCCACTGTGCTGCCTCAAAATATCATCTTGATACTTTGTCAGCTAAAAAGGCTTTCATACTCACAAGTTTGTCCTGATGAGTGATTATCTGCAGGGTAGTTATGTTAATTACAACACCTTTCATGTATGACAATGTCAAGACTGATACAGAGTAGGGATGAGCCGAACACCCCCGGGTTCGGTTCGCACCAGAACCTTCGAACGGACCGAAAGTTTGCGCGAATTTTCGAACCCTATACGTTATAATGGACGCGAACGTTCGAAATCAAAAGTGCTAATTACGACGGCCAATATGCATGTTAATGTCATAAAACAGGTTTGGGGACCCGGGTCCTGCCCCAGGGGACATATATCAATGCAAAAAGAACTTTTAAAAACTAACGTTTTTTCGGGAGCAGTCATTTTAATGATGCATAAAGTGAAAAAAAAAAAAGAAATTTTCCTTTAAATATGGTACCTGGGGGGTGTCTAAAGTATGCCTGTGAAGTGGCATGTGTTTCCCGTGTTTAGAACTGTCCTTGCACAAAATGACATTTGTAAAGGAAAAAAAGAAGCCATTTAAAACCACTTGCGGGTTTAGGTTTGTTCTTAAGTAGAATCTGAACAGGTACATTATGAAGTGTAGCTCCATCCCAAAAAAATCTATTTTTAAGCTTTTTGGAGAACATAGGGAGGGGTTATCACCCCTGTAACATTTGCTGTCTTTGCACATCTGTTCAGAACATGTCACCTCACTTTCCGTCCCAATGACAAATGTTTTTGGAAAAGTGGGGTTTTAATTGAAACAAGGATTGGTGATAAAGTATCAGTAGAGAGGAGATACCTTTTTCCCAAATTAAATCTAACAGGATAGAATTTCCCTTCCTAGGGGTAGATTTCCTCTCACTTCCTGTTTTCTTTCCATTTGCAAGTAGGAGTCGTTTGTAAGTTGGATGTTTGAAAGTAGGGGCCTGGCGTATATACTCTGCAGAAATTTGCCCTATTAGATGTTGGTGTAGCCACAAGACTGGTGGGCACAGGAATGGGCCCTGCTGTGAGTTAATAGATCAAGATTTGTAATTGCATGCACCTGTTGAACAGGGCAGAAAAATTGGGGGTGGTGGTGGACGGTGTTGCCACAAGACTGTAAGCTCTCACAGTTACTCTTGGTGGGTGCAGGAATGGGCCCTGCTGTGAGTTATTAGATCAAGATTTGTAATTGCAAGCACCTGATGAACAGGGCAGAAAAATTGGGCCTTTGGCGGTGGTGGTGGACGGTGTTGCCACAAGACTGTAGGCCCTCATAGTTACTCTTGGTGGGCGCAGGAATGGGCCCTGCTGTGAACTATTAGATCAAGATTTGTAATTACCCGCCCCCTGTTAAACAGGGGCTGAAAAATTGTGCCTTAGGCACTGGTGCTGGTGCCACAACACTGCAACCCCTCACAGATACTGTACTTGGAGCACAGCAGTCACACGTGTTGCGAAGCATTTTTTAAAAAAATTGTAAGTACACGCCCCTGTTAAACAGGGGCTGAAAAATTGTGCCTTAGGCACTGGTGCCACAACACTGCAACCCCTCACAGATACTGTACTTGGAGCACAGCAGTCACACGTGTTGCGAAGCATTTTTTTAAAAAATTGTAAGTACACGCCCCTGTTAAACAGGGGCTGAAAAATTGTGCCTTAGGCACTGGTGCTGGTGCCACAACACTGCAACCCCTCACAGATACTGTACTTGGAGCACAGCAGTCACACGTGTTGCGAAGCATTTTTTTATAAAAATTGTATGTACACGCCCCTGTTAAACAGGGGCTGAAAAATTGTGCCTTAGGCACTGGTGTGGTGGCATGGATCATTGAGGAGGAGGAAGAGGATAGTCAGTGAACATAAGAGGACAGTCACTCAGCATCAGCATAGGCAGTCTTGAAGGGATGTGACATTATAAATTATTCCGTTATATCTGCTTCAGGTGCCTGGTAGCTGGTGGTGATCCAAGACTGATTCATTTTGATGAAGGTCAGTCGATCAACGGAGGCGGTGGACAGGCGCACCCTATGATCGGTGACAAATCCTCCAGCAGCACTGAATGTGCGTTCGGAAAGAACGCTGGAGGCTGGACAGGCCAGTAGCTCAATTGCATACTGTGCAAGCTCTGGCCAGTGATCCATCCTCAGGACCCAGTAAGCCAGAGGATTTTCGGTGGGAAAGGTGTCCAAGTCTGACCTTGCCCCAAGGTATTCCTGCACCATGTATATCAGACGCTGGCGATGGTTGCTGGAACCGATCATACCTTGGGGCTGCGGACTAAAAAATTGTCTGAACGCATCGGTCAGACGTCCACCTTCCCCACCGCTCCTTCTGCTACTGACCGAAGCCTCAGCAACTCGTCGCCCAGGACCAGGAGTTTGTAACCTCCCAGTTTCTGGGAACGCGTTGCACAGACCTTTCTGCAAGGCCTCCCTGAGATGTCTCATCCTCTGCTCCCTCTGCGACGGCATGATAAGGTCCGCAACCTTACCCTTGTACCGTGGATCAAGGAGAGTGGCCAGCCAGTAATGGTCCCTCTCCTTGATCCGAAGAACACGAGGATCCTTCCGCAGGCTTTGCAGGATCAGGGAGGCCATGCAGCGTAGGTTAGCTGAGGCATTCGGTCCGGAGTCTTCTGGGTCACTGAGGATGACATGATCGCCAGCCACCTCCTCCCAGCCACGTACAAGTCCACTGGTTTGTTGGGACTGTACATCATCCCTAAAAGACTGCTGCTGCTGATGCTGAGTGCCAGGCTCCACCTCCATGCTCACACAATCCTCCTCCTCCTCCTCCTCCTCCTCCTCATCCTCTTCCTGTGTGATGGGTGGGACAGAAGGAACACTGTCCGGATAAAGGGGGCCTTGAGAGGCAAGGAAGTCCTCCTCTTCCTGCCTCTGTTCTGCCTCAAGTGCCCTGTCCATTATCCCACGCAGCATATGCTCCAACAGGTGGACAAGAGGTACAGTGTCACTGATGCATGCACTGTCACTGCTCACCATCCTCGTGGCCTCCTCAAATGGTGAGAGGACAGTGCATGCATCCCTGATCATGCTCCACTGACGTGGGGAAAAAAAACCAAGCTCCCCTGACCCTGTCCTGGTGCCGTAGTCGCAAAGGTACTCATTAATGGCCCTCTGCTGCATGTGCAGTCGCTGCAGCATGGCCAACGTTGAGTTCCACCTGGTGGGCATGTCACATATTAGGCGGTTCTTGGGCAGGTTCAGCTCCTTTTGCAGCTCAGTCAGCCGAGCACTGGCATTATAAGATCGGCGGAAATGCACACAGACTTTCCTGGCCTGCCTCAGGACATCCTGTAAGCCTGGGAACCTGCCCAAGAACCGCTGCACCACCAGGTTGAGGACGTGAGCCATGCAGGGCACATGGGTGAGCTGCCCCTGTCGCAGGGCGGAAAGGAGGTTCGTGCCATTGTCAGAAACGACCATTCCTGGCTTAAGCTGACGTGGCGTCAACCACCTCTCGGCCTGCCCCTGCAGAGCTGCCAGAACCTCTGGCCCAGTGTGGCTCCTGTCCCCCAAACACACCAGCGCAAGCACGGCATGGCATCTTTTTGCCTGCGTACTTGCGTAGCCCCTTGTACGCCTACGGAGCACCGCTGGTTCCAAGGACAGAGCACTGGAGGAAGAAGAAGAGGAGGGGGTGGAGGAGAGGTGTGTCACAACCAGTAGCAGTAGTAGCGTTTTGGAGGCGTGGTGGCGGAACAACCTCCAACACTACTGCACCTTGTCCTGCATCCCTCCCAGCTGCCAATAGAGTGACCCAATGGGCCGTGAAAGAAAGGTACCGTCCCTGTCCATGCCTGCTGGACCATGAGTCAGCGGTAATATGCACCTTACCGCTGACCGCCCTGTCCAGTGAGGCATGGACATTGCCTTCCACATGCCGGTAGAGAGACGGAATCGCCTTCCGTGAGAAAAAGTGGCGTTTGGGAACCTGCCACTGAGGAACCGCACATTGAACAAACTCACGGAAGGGGGCCGAGTCTACCAACTGAAAAGGCAGCAGTTGAAGTGCTAGCAATTTAGCCAAGCTAGCATTCAACCGCTGGGCATGTGGATGGCTGGGAGTGTACTTCTTTCTACGGTCCAGCAGCTGGGGCAGGGAAATTTGCCTGCTGCAATCGGACGTCGGTGTACTGCAAGTACTTGGTTGTGACACACCTAATTCT
Source organism: Lithobates sylvaticus (assembly GCA_028564925.1). Taxonomy (NCBI): domain Eukaryota; kingdom Metazoa; phylum Chordata; class Amphibia; order Anura; family Ranidae; genus Lithobates; species Lithobates sylvaticus. The sequence continues at coordinate 119,690,004 of CM053035.1, read as the reverse complement.
ACACCTTCAGTCCTCTCAGAGCAGCTTTCAGAGAGCACTGAAGGTGTAGTGGGGATGGAGATCCCAGCTGATGAGGAGCAAGGAGAGGTCCGCTTAGTTCTTTGGTGTGGGTCTTTTATGTGTGCCTGCCAACGAGCTGCATGGCAGGTCGACATATGTCTGGTCATGCTTGTGGTGCCCAAGCGGCTGATGTTTTGGCCACGCGAGATACACTTGAGACAAATATTGCAAATAGCAGTGGTGCGATCTGATGCACTCGTCTCAAAAAAGGCCCACACCAAAGAACTTTTCTGATAACGTGCAGAGGCAGCGCCCTGCACAGGCGGAGCTCTGCGGTGTTGTACAGTTGCTGTGCTGGCCTCTACCTGGCCTCCAGGGGGCATCCTGCCTCGTTGGACATGTGACGCCGCATCCTCCTCCTCCTCGTCCTCCTCCTCATCCTCTCTCCCTTCAGGCACCCACGTGGAGTCAGTGACCTCATCATCCCCTCCCTCTTCACCACTAGAGCAAACCTGGCAGTAAGCTGCAGCTGGTGGAACAGTACTGCCAGATTCCTCAAGCTGGGTATCATCATCCGAGCCTTCGAATCGTTGGGCATCCTCCTGGAGCATGTACCCAACACTGTGCTCAAAGAGTTCGGGGGACTCCTCAGGAGGACATGGTGGGTCTAGGGAAGGGGTGGCTGATGATGCCATTGAGTACGCGTTGGCAGCTGCTCTGCCAGTACCCTGAGCCTGGGTGAGAGAGGATGAGGAGGATGAGGAGGGCTTGGTCATCCATTCTACCAAGCCTTCAGCATGATGCGGCTCCACATGTCCAGCTGCCAAAAACAAAGACGCGCGTGTCCCATGGCCACGTGCTGATGACGATGCACGACCACGTCCACGGCCACGTCCACTAGAAACAGAGCCTGCCTGCCCTGTGTTCTTGGCTCTGCACGCTCTGCCTCCCCTTGGCGGTCTTCCAGCCATTGTAGTCGGTAGTCCTGTGGGTGCTGCTGAGAAGAATATATAGGAGCTCTGTGTGATGCCACTAACACACTAGAAGTCCTATGGGTGCTTCTGCAAAGAAAATATAGGAGCTCTGTGTGATGCCACTAACACACTAGAAGTCCTGTGGGTGCTGCTGAGAAGAAAATATAGGAGCTCTGTGTGATGCCACTAACACACTAGAAGTCCTATGGGTGCTTCTGCAAAGAAAATAGAGGATCTCTGTGTGATGGGACTAACACACTTCAAGTCCTATAGGTGCTTCTGGGAACAAAATATAGGATCTCTGTGTGATGGGACTAACACACTTCAAGTCCTATAGGTGCTTCTGGGAACAAAATATAGGTCTGTGTGATGGGACTAACACACTTCAAGTCCTATAGGTGCTTCTGGGAACAAAATATAGGATCTCTGTGTGATGGGACTAACACACTTCAAGTCCAATAGGTGCTTCTGGGAACAAAATATAGGATCTCTGTGTGATGGGACTAACACACTTCAAGTCCTATGGGTGCTTCTGGGAAGAAAATATAGCTCTGTGTGATGGGACTAACACACTTCAAGTCCTATAGGTGCTTCTGGGAACAAAATATATGATCTCTATGTGATGGGACTAACACACTACAAGTCCTATGGTGCTTCTGGGAAGAAAATATAGCTCTGTGTGATGGGACTAACACACTTCAAGTCCTATAGGTGCTTCTGGGAAGAAAATATAGGATCTCTGTGTGATGGGACTAACACACTTCAAGTCCTATAGGTGCTTCTGGGAACAAAATATAGGTCTGTGTGATGGGACTAACACACTTCAAGTCCTATAGGTGCTTCTGGGAACAAAATATAGGATCTCTGTGTGATGGGACTAACACACTACAAGTCCTATGGGTGCTTCTGGGAAGAAAATATAGGTCTGTGTGATGGGACTAACACACTTCAAGTCCTATAGGTGCTTCTGGGAACAAAATATAGGATCTCTGTGTGATGGGACTAACACACTACAAGTCCTATGGGTGCTTCTGGGAAGAAATATAGCTCTGTGTGATGGGACTAACACACTTCAAGTCCTATAGGTGCTTCTGGGAACAAAATATATGATCTCTGTGTGATGGGACTAACACACTACAAGTCCTATGGGTGCTTCTGGGAAGAAAATATAGCTCTGTGTGATGGGACTAACACACTTCAAGTCCTATAGGTGCTTCTGGGAACAAAATATAGGATCTCTGTGTGATGGGACTAACACACTTCAAGTCCTATAGGTGCTTCTGGGAACAAAATATAGCTCTGTGTGATGGGACTAACACACTTCAAGTCCTATAGGTGCTTCTGGGAACAAAATATATGATCTCTGTGTGATGGGACTAACACACTTCAAGTCCTATAGGTGCTTCTGGGAAGAAAATATAGCTCTGTGTGATGGGACTAACACACTTCAAGTCCTATAGGTGCTTCTGGGAACAAAATATATGATCTCTGTATGATGGGACTAACACACTACAAGTCCTATAGGTGCTTCTGGGAAGAAAATATAGCTCTGTGTGATGGGACTAACACACTTCAAGTCCTATAGGTGCTTCTGGGAACAAAATATATGATCTCTGTGTGATGGGACTAACACACTTCAAGTCCTATAGGTGCTTCTGGGAAGAAAATATAGCTCTGTGTGATGGGACTAACACACTTCAAGTCCTATAGGTGCTTCTGGGAACAAAATATATGATCTCTGTGTGATGGGACTAACACACTACAAGTCCTATGGGTGCTTCTGGGAAGAAAATATAGCTCTGTGTGATGGGACTAACACACTTCAAGTCCTATAGGTGCTTCTGGGAACAAAATATAGGATCTCTGTGTGATGGGACTAACACACTACAAGTCCTATGGGTGCTTCTGGGAAGAAAATATAGGTCTGTGTGATGGGACTAACACACTTCAAGTCCTATAGGTGCTTCTGGGAACAAAATATATGATCTCTATGTGATGGGACTAACACACTACAAGTCCTATGGGTGCTTCTGGGAAGAAAATATAGCTCTGTGTGATGGGACTAACACACTTCAAGTCCTATAGGTGCTTCTGGGAAGAAAATATAGGATCTCTGTGTGATGGGACTAACACACTTCAAGTCCTATAGGTGCTTCTGGGAACAAAATATAGGTCTGTGTGATGGGACTAACACACTTCAAGTCCTATAGGTGCTTCTGGGAACAAAATATAGGATCTCTGTGTGATGGGACTAACACACTACAAGTCCTATGGGTGCTTCTGGGAAGAAAATATAGGTCTGTGTGATGGGACTAACACACTTCAAGTCCTATAGGTGCTTCTGGGAACAAAATATAGGATCTCTGTGTGATGGGACTAACACACTACAAGTCCTATGGGTGCTTCTGGGAAGAAAAATATAGCTCTGTGTGATGGGACTAACACACTTCAAGTCCTATAGGTGCTTCTGGGAACAAAATATATGATCTCTGTGTGATGGGACTAACACACTACAAGTCCTATGGGTGCTTCTGGGAAGAAAATATAGCTCTGTGTGATGGGACTAACACACTTCAAGTCCTATAGGTGCTTCTGGGAACAAAATATAGGATCTCTGTGTGATGGGACTAACACACTTCAAGTCCTATAGGTGCTTCTGGGAACAAAATATAGCTCTGTGTGGTGGGACTAACACACTTCAAGTCCTATAGGTGCTTCTGGGAACAAAATATATGATCTCTGTGTGATGGGACTAACACACTTCAAGTCCTATAGGTGCTTCTGGGAAGAAAATATAGCTCTGTGTGATGGGACTAACACACTTCAAGTCCTATAGGTGCTTCTGGGAACAAAATATATGATCTCTGTATGATGGGACTAACACACTACAAGTCCTATAGGTGCTTCTGGGAAGAAAATATAGCTCTGTGTGATGGGACTAACACACTTCAAGTCCTATAGGTGCTTCTGGGAACAAAATATATGATCTCTGTGTGATGGGACTAACACACTTCAAGTCCTATAGGTGCTTCTGGGAAGAAAATATAGCTCTGTGTGATGGGACTAACACACTTCAAGTCCTATAGGTGCTTCTGGGAACAAAATATATGATCTCTGTGTGATGGGACTAACACACTACAAGTCCTATAGGTGCTTCTGGGAAGAAAATATAGCTCTGTGTGATGGGACTAACACACTTCAAGTCCTATAGGTGCTTCTGGGAACAAAATATATGATCTCTGTGTGATGGGACTAACACACTTCAAGTCCTATAGGTGCTTCTGGGAAGAAAATATAGCTCTGTGTGATGGGACTAACACACTTCAAGTCCTATAGGTGCTTCTGGGAACAAAATATATGATCTCTGTGTGATGGGACTAACACACTACAAGTCCTATAGGTGCTTCTGGGAAGAAAATATAGCTCTGTGTGATGGGACTAACACACTTCAAGTCCTATAGGTGCTTCTGGGAACAAAATATAGGAGCTCTATTTGCTGCCACTGCCTGCCTGCCACGAACACACTACAAGTCCTATAGGTGCTTCTGGGAACAAAATATAGGAGCTCTGTTTGCTGCCACTGCCTGCCTGCCACGAACACACTACAAGTCCTATAGGTGCTTCTGGGAACAAAATATAGGAGCTCTGTTTGCTGCCAGTGCCTGCCACGAACACACTACAAGCCCCTCTTTCTAAATGAATCTTTCTAACTAAATCTCTCTAACTAAATCTTCCTAACTGAATCTAGCAGAGTGACACAGAATGATCCTGCTCTCTCTAACGCCGGAACGCATGTGACCGGCGCCGACGGCGTGGCGGCCTTTTATAAGAGGGGGCGTGTATTAAAGCCCCTGAGCTGTAATTGGCTACAGGCGTCCTGCCTGTAGCCAATTATGGCTCTTCGAGTTTCCGGCGCTGTGATTGGCCAAGCATGCGGGGTCACAGTGCATGCTTGGCCAATCATCAGCCAGCAATGCACTGCGCCGGCCGCGCCGGCCGCAATGCATTGCGGGGCCGCTCGCATCACACGAACGTGATGCGAGCGGCCAAAAATAGTTCTGGGCTCGCCGAACGAGCGAACACCCGGTGCTCGATGCGAACATGGGTTCGCATCGAGCACCGGGCCCATCCCTAATACAGAGACATAAATCAAGTGTGACATGGTGCTACAGGCGATTTCATCTGATCAGTGCCACAGCAAGAGCTCTTGGCTGCTATGCTGGAGCCACTGTCTCAAGCAAATTTGATTCGCTGAACCCTATTGACCTGTGTATTACACTGGTAACTGGTACACAACTCTACTTTTACCAACTATCACAAAAATTGATAAATAAATAATTGTAATACATTTTATCACAGCATATGAAATGGATTACTAGACTTGCAAAACCATTCTGATACCCACATTCGCCAAACATTAGTGGAAAAGTTAAGTTTTGGAAAGATAGCTTTACTTTTAACATATACAACTTTCTTACTTAAAGCTAAAAAGCATACTATTTATAAAATATTATCTAATATTTGATCACAGATCTTCAGATCTATTGGAATACTTATGAAAATGTATTATCTTGTGACGGAGCATGTCTTCTCAGTGTGCATATATATATATATATTCATAGAAGGCAGTTGTTCTATAGAAAGCAATCATAGGTGGTTCAATGACAGTGAGTCAAAAATTACACCTGTCGATGAGTTAAATAGTAGGATAATCGAAAAATTATTTTTAGTATTTTAGAAATAACAAGGTAAGTCTGTGTTATGTTGTTATTAGGCTGCTTGCAAACTAACAGATTAACATATGCATTTGCAGCACCACTCCAGCAAAAACATGCCTCAGAATTAATTCCGTACCAGAAAATAAACACCAGACTGGTTAATGTTAAATGAACTCAGCGTAATATCCACTTGCCGACTGCCCTATAGCAGTTTTACTGCTACAGGGCAGACGTATATATGTGATCCTGCACTTCCGGGTATTGGGCGTGAGTGTGTGCCAACAGAGGCTCGCTTCTGCTGTAATGCTACACAGCAGGAGCCCATCAGTGGGTCCCACAGACTTGATGTCTTCTGGCACCCGCTGATCATTTGGTACACAGGCAGAACAGCAGTCTGCCTATGTAGGCAAGGCAGATTGCCATTCTGTCAGTAAGGAAGGCATGGATCCTGTGTTCCTGCAAAGTAGGGACATGGATCCATACAGGAACACAGTAAAAGCACCTCCCACACACACAGGTGGTCAAATACCACCAAAAGAAAGCTCTATTTGTGGAAAAAAAGGACAAACGTTTATCTGGGTACGGTGTCGCAAGACTGTGCAATTTTAAGCTAAAGTAACGCAGTGCTGTATCGCAAAAAAATGGCCTGGTCATGAACGGGGGGTAAATCTTCCAGAGCTGAAGTGGTTATAATGGGTTGAGGTAATTGCCAGTATGTATATAATGAGCAAATAGAGAAATAGGTCAACCACAGCTCATTAAACAATTTAATCACTAGGTTATAGCAGTTTAAAATAGAGTTCCATATTGAATTCGTTTTTTAACTGATAATCTATAAATCAGCAGTAAACAATGCCATAGATAACAGTAGTGACAATGGTAATTCACACCGTACACTGTACACTGTACATTGTTACCCTTAGGCCCCTTTCGCACGGGGATGGATTCGCTCAGCGGAGTCCGCCAGCTCAGCGGGAGATTGCTCCATTGATCTATGCTGAGCCGGCGGATGACAGGTCCATCTCTGCTCACTGAGCAGGGAGGGACCTATCAGAGACCCACTGATTCCTATGGGGAGAGCGGACGAAAACGGACAGCATGTCCATTTTCATCAGATCTCATCCGATCCGCCAGATGGATGGCTGAACATATTGCCATAGGTCTGTCTTGAGCGGATCGAATGGCAGGCGGGTGTCAGCGGACACCCGCCTACCCATAGGAATCAATGGGTGGCCCGCTCTGATCCACCTGAAAAACGGACAAGTGGATTTGAGAGGGCTTATCATGTGAAAGGTACCTAAGACTTAGGTCTTCATACAGAGGTTCCTATTACTCCGGATGACAAATAAAGTCCTTATAGAACAGCAATTTTAAAAGACAGTCCTTTGCTATAATTATTCAGCTGGCCAATGTTGGGGTACAGTCTTTCCGGTGGTGCACAAAAGCACATTTGCAGTAAAGTCTGCATGCAGTGAATAAGACTGTTAGTTAGATGGCTAGTCCATATGTACTCAGTCTCTGATAGCAATGATTTATATATAAGATTAATAGATGCAATGCCCTATCACTAGTCCCAGTGATACCACAACTTTGGTCCTGCTGTTCATAGCTCATATCTGCATCTGCCTAGAGTGACTCCTGTCCTCAGCACACAGGTTTAACAGCGCTCTGGATTCTGTCTCAGGCTGCAGGTTTGTAGCAAGTTAGTGTGCACTCAGGAACAGTGATGTTCCCAGCAAGAAGAAGTTCTCTTTCTAAAATCCAGAAGAAAAATTGCTTCTTTGCCCTCCTGTTAAGAGTGTATAATATGTGAAAATAATGCCCCATACACACGGTCGGATTTTCCGACGGAAAATGTCCTATCGGACAATGTTGTCGGAAATTCCGACCGTGTGTAGGCTCCATCGGACTTTTTCTGTCGGATTTTCCGACGGACAAAGTTTTATCTCCTGCTCTCAAATTTTCCGACAACAAAGTCCTATCGGACTTGTTCCGATCGTGTGTAGCGAATACCGACGGACAAAGTGCCACGCATGCTCAGATCACATTACAAGACCAAAGCTATTGGCTACTAGCCTCTACGTAGTCCCGTCGTAGACAACAAACGTCACCACGTTCAGAATGATCGGATTTTCCGACAACTTTGTCCGACCGTGTGTATGCAACACCAGTGTCGGACAAAATTCGTCTGAAAAAATCCGATGGATTTTGTGGTCGGATTTTCCGACCGTGTGTACGGGGCATTAGTGAAAATATGATGCATGCTATCCTCAAAATCAAGACTTGAAAATGAAAACATTAATTTGGATATAATTCATGCATTCCTTGAATATGAGGAAACACTTTTCTCACTAAGTACTCAATTTCAAAAGGTTATCCTGGCTTTATATTGCAGCTGACACATAAAATACTGACCATAAAATGCATGAAAAAAAAATCAGAAGACTGAATGTTGTGGTAGTTATACCTTCAAGAAATTAAACTATCTTCTTTGGAATCAAGGGAAAATGTGACTGTGGCTATCTACCGACAGAATAATGATGACTTTAATCAAACTCGGATATTTTTATCACTTATATTAAATTAAAAACAGGGCAGGGTAGAAGTGGTAAAGCTTTTTAACCTTGATTACAGAAAAAAATACTTGTGATAATGATCCCTTCCTGCAGTATTTAAATATATCTAAAGTAATTTTTATTTGTTTTAGGTAGACTATGGAAGTGTTAAAACCTGTGACAATTTTGTATTGCTATCTGCATCCAATTTGGAAGATTTGCCCTCTCTAAAGTATTGTTTTTACATAAACTTTAAGCAGTAATCATTTATTTATTGTTAAATAAATGACTAGATTATAGCCAGGAATACTCAGCTCTATTGGATCACATTATTTGAGTCATGCATGGCCACCAGTTTTTCACTGCATCATATAGATAGTTGTTTTGTGGCCTAAAAAATAAAGAAGCCTGGCCATAGAAAGGCAGATCTAATTTGCCTGCCCTCAAAGATTTTTTATTACTATGTACTAGCAGTTAAACTCTCAATTGTTGAAGCATTATATAAGATAATAATGTATCTAAGAGATTATCCAATGTGAATTTTTACACATACTAAATATTGTTGCTACTGATGCTTGTATCAGCCATATCAAGGGGTACAATAAGGAAGGATATAGTATCCCTAGTTATTCAAATATACTAGCAAGAATAATAGCTTATATAATTGCAAAAAAAAGTTGAAAATCCCTTTGGTGCCAATGCACTCAAAGATTTTTCAAACAAGAAATTTGATGCAGCTCCTCTTTCGGTATCCCACTGGGATATCAGTACTTAAATAGTGGTGGATTCCTATGAGCTAAGGTCCGAGTTGTTTCCTGTTATTCTGCACTCCTACAGAGGAAGGTTTTTAGAAACTATTTAATAAAATATATGTCTAACTTATGCCAATGTAATTTTGCATTACAATTGTCTTACAATATCTTGAACAGTCTTAGAAGACAGCAAGCTTGAGGGCTCTGTAGCATTGCTCTAATGTATACATACACCTTGGGTGGCTGCACACACTTAACCTGTGACCTCATGCCTTTAATTTGAGCTGTTGCTCTGTTGCTCATCATTTGTTTGAAGACTGTTTAGTTTTATTGGTCCTGACATAAAGACGATCAATCACAGAGACTTCTTTTCTTTGCCTCTTATTCTCTTACCACTGACTAGGGCTTAAGGGCCCCTTGTCCCTTTCTGTACAGGGTGCTTGCCCTGGAACTCACTGTGTTTTTAATGCACAGTAGGCCACCCCGAAAGATGTTTAACCCTTCATCGGAATGCGTGTGCATTATACAGTACACAAAAGATAAAGAGGTACTCAACACATTTTGCAGGTGAAGACTCATGTACATTTGTTTATGATGTATGTCTATAAATAAATGCTGCAGTCATCTTAAATCTAGTCTCCAGTCTAGCCTTCTGTTTTTACTCTTCTTTGCCCTCACTTCTTTAAAAGCAGCAAGAGGAAATCAGCTTAACTTGATAATTCCCTTTGTGCTGTTAAAAACATTCTTCTTACGCAGCGGGGCTTGGACCCGATAGTTCTATCTCATCTCTGGCTTTCAGTGCTCACTTTCCTTCCCAGCCGAACATTGCCACTTTCTCAGAAGCCATGGCTTTAACTAATCCCATGAAATGATGATCCTTCAGTCATCTTATCCCAGCTGTGCCCGTGGGATCAAGAAAAGGACCTGCTGGGAGGAAAGTGACCCAAAGCAAGCAGGGAGTAAAATAAAAGCCATGGAATTCAGTGCTTCAGCCCTACTAATTAATTTATTTGCATCTAAAAGGTCCTTCAAACTGGAGGTCTATCACATCTCATTTACTGACCATGGTTAAAAAAAAAAAAAAAAATGGCTATGCTGATAAAATGGAACCTTGCTTTTGCTTTTTACCAGTTCTGTTATATTATTGCAATGAGAAATTCTAAATGGTGGGTGACAGTTAAAGCAAGATTTAAATCTTTATAAAAAAAAAACAAATACAGGAAAATGTTCAGGGAAAGAAAGCAGCTTCATTAATTTGATGTGTATATATATGTAGAGAACAAACATCATAACTGCGCTGTATTTTGTGACAGCATTTGAGTTCAGCAGGGAGCCAGAATTGCGCCTCCCAACTGTACATATCAGAACAGCTCTGCGGAGCTTAGAGAATTCCTAAAGGAGAGGGAAAGTTAGCGCATTATTGTGACTTCTGTAGCACCAAGAAATTCAGGTTTAGTTCACCCTAAAACAGTCTGTGAATATGATGAGCCTTTTATTTTGCACACAAAGGTTCTTTATTGCTTGCAAGTTTGTTCTGGCCACAATGCAAGAAAAGGTTCTCCATAATTTATATTTATGTAACATATAATTTTGTATAATGTTCTCTATAGGCTATGTGAAATAAAGATCTCAACATGTTTGTTTATTCTCCATCATATTCTGCAAGCATGGACATTAGTAACAGGGGAGCAAAATTTACATGAACACTAATTTAAGGGGTCTATTTATAAAAACATTGTGTCAATCATTCACATAGCTGTCACAAATCAGCATCGTCGTTTGCCTAATATGTTTATTTCCTAGGATTGTGAGGCCTATCTTGTGTCAATAATGAGGTATTTTCAGGAAAATTCTGCATTACAGCCTCCAGATGGAGGTGACAAATGATATAAACATAATCGCAAATTACAGTGAAGATTCCTGTCAGCTGTGTAAATGACTGACACATTTGCATGGCAATGTTTTTATAGACACCTAAGTGTTTTCTTATATAGTACTAGACCTGAGACAGTTATTGTGTGCTCCTCCATTCCTACACATAGCTCCCAACTGGCTGGTGGGAATGCCTACATAGGATAATTATTTAGGCCTCTGAGCTCTTTGGGTTTCCACGGCTGGAGCTGCATCTCATCAAAAATAATGAACAATCTCCAAGCATTATAGCAAGCTTGGAGCTGCTTTACAATGGCCTAAAACAGATTCCCTGCTGTTCTGTGTAAGTGAGCATTCCCCAAATTTCCCTCTTGTTGAAAATGATAAATTATCACAATCATTATACATACCGTAATCCTTTTTGCAATACTTGCGTAGATTCATGTGCACACGGCTGTGATTTGGCTTACAATAAGACTGGCATTCCGAGACTAAAAAAAAATTAGATACTATCAAATCTAAATCCTGCTACACAGCAAAACTCAAATACTGCTTTAATACTATACAGTAAGTTTTATATACCTGATCCTGCTTTCCATTCCACTGGATATGCTGCTGTTGTAGTCATCTCCTCTTGAATCCCTAATTTTAAGCAAAAATAAATATGTTAATGTTAATATATTGCACTAAAATTTATTGGTAAAATGTACCAAATCCTTTGTAAATGATCAATTTTCCAGGTATAACCAGAGCCTAATTTACATAGCTGTACCCTTCAAGCACACAGTCAATGAACGCCCTAAGTTCATTCCACAACCACTAGAAACCTATCCTTTACACAGAAAAATGTATTCATTTTGTCAATAAACAAAGCCATGCCAAACAAGTAGACAAATAATAGGTCTATGTATAACATGAAATTTGATGTAGCCCAAAATAATGAAAAAAAATACTGTTCAAATGCCCCCAAACCATCATTCAGATCAGCATGTGGATAGACTGGTGCAAAACAAACAGGATCAGCTTTTCAGGCTTCAGTACACGTCAACAAAATGGAGGCCGTCTTCACACAAAAACCAACTTCCTGTTCCATGAATGTGAATAAAAAGGGTAAAAGATGGCTACAGCTCCTATTCTTCACCTGTAGAGAACATCTCAGATGCGTTTCATCTTTTTCGGGGGGGCTTAATTATAGAGGTCGCTACGATTAAGCCCAGAAAAGGACAAACTGTATCAGAAGAGTTCTCTACAGGTGAAGAACAGAAGCTGAAGCCATCTTTTACCCATTTCATTCACACTCATGCAACAGGGAGTCAGTGTATGTGTGCAGACAGCCGCCATTATAGTTACATAGTTAGTCAGTCTGAAAAAAAAAACACAAGTCCATCTAGTTCAACCAATAAAAAATAAATAAAAATCATACAATCCCATATACACAATCCTTCACCCACAGCGGATCCAGAGGAAGAAAAAATCCCAGCAAAACATGATCCAATTTACTACAGCAGGAGAAAAAATCCTTCCTGATCCCCCCGAGATGCAATCGGATTTTCCCTGGATCAACTTTACCTATAAATGTCATTACCCAGTTATATTATGTACATTAAGGAAAGAATCCAGGCCTTTTTTAAAGCAATTTACTGAGCTGGCCAGAACCACCTCAGGAGGGAGTCTATTTTACATTTTCACAGCTCTTACTGTGAAGAAACCTTTTCGTATTTGGAGATTAAATCTTTCTTCCTCTAGACGTAAAGAGTGCCCCCTTGTCCTCTGTGATGACCTTAAAGGGAACAACTCAACACCAAGTTCACTACATGGACCACTTATGTATTTGTACATGTTGATCATATCCCCCCATAATCTCCTCTTCTCAAGAGAGAATACATTCAGTTCCTCTAATCTTTCCTCATAGCTGAGCTCCTCCATGCCTCTTATCAGTTTGGTTGCCCTTCTGTGCACTTTCTCCAGTTCCATGGCAGTGGAATGCCATGGAACATGGAAAATGAAGTTCAATAGCCAGTGCGGCTCTTCTGCTTGATTCTGAGCATGCGTGGAACTTTGTGCATCAGAATTGTGTAATTTCTGACAACGGATTTTGTTGTCGGAAAATTTGAGATCCAGATTTCAAATTTTGTTTGTCGGAAATTCCGATGGAAAATGTCCGATGGAGCCTACAGACAGTCGGAATTTCCGACAACAAGCTCCCATTGAACATTTTCCATCGGAAAATCCGACCGCGCGTACGTGGCATTATAGTTTATTCAAGCACAGATCCCTGAAAGAATAAATGACACAGCTGTGCAGGTAAAGCCCCAGTTTTGCTGTCAATTTTAAATGTGACAGCAGTTGCAGGGGAAATTACTTCATGCCCGCTGTCACAGGATAGGTTTAGGTGGTGAGAGGGGGTGAGAGTCACACCCTAAATATAAGTATAACAACTAACATGGTGAACGTATCCTTTAGGTTGCAAGTGCCAGGGGTAACAACAGTAAAAATACAGCCGGGGGGGGGGGGGGTGAATATGTACTCAATCACTTCTCAAAATTGGTACATACATAGGCAGCTAAACAATTCCATGATATGGATAATGGTATGGTGATATAAAGGACCATTTAGTAAATCAAAAGGGCATTTACTATCACCATATGGTGCTCTACTGTTCTTTTATTCTGTTATTGTTATTTTTAACTTGATTATATAATTATACAGTATTTATAAATGCTGTCTAATGTCTGTTCAAATTTTAGGGCAACATACGATGAATCAAGGGTTTTGAAGACTGGATTTCTATTTTGACTGGCCCCAAATTTTTTAATAAATTTGTATCAAATCCACTCACCTTATAATAAACAGAGTGCTTACTGTATTGCTTAAAATTACTTACGGACGCAAGGCATATGTGGCGATCGGCTTTGTTGGTATCCTTGAGTGCAGCGATTGCATGTTAGGCCAGTCACTCCAGTCTTGCATGGGCATTGACCAGTTGTTTGATTGCACATGCCATTGAAAGCCCCTATTGGGTGACACTGGCAAGCTGCAGTAATAAAAAAAATAGTAACAATAGTATAAAGATTAATAGGAAAAACTTGATTTATCTGTAGTTTGTATCTATCTGTAACAGTCTCTATTTTTTAGAAGGTATGTGCTTTGTAAGACATTCTGAGTCTTTAACTGGATATTATTTTGGGATTTTTGTACATTTACATGATTAGCAAATATATTATAGAATAACTAGACCAAGACTGTATTGTTTTAGAAAGTGCCAAATATTCCAGCCATCTCAGATGTGCTGCCTGCTCGGTGCTCCAAAGCTCAAAATCCTCTCTGCCAGGCAATCTCTATTCAGTTCTATCGAGGGTTCATACTTCATATTTCAAAGGTGTATGAATTCTCTATAGGATTGAAATGAGGGAACAGCACACTTGCACAGGCCATGTGGAAGGAGTTTTTACAAGCAAGCAGTGGATCAGGGAAAGGTGAGAGGTCTCAAAAATAAATGTAACTGTACTGAAATCTGAAGAATCCTTTATTTCCAGTACTATTCAAGTCTGTTTAAAACTTATTCAAGCTGACTGGAATATCAAGAGTAGGACAGATGTGCAATCACAATCTGAATGCAAAAATATTGTTCTTCTGAAAAGTCTTCCGATAAACATGCATTATTGGATTATTCCAGTTTGTTTGCTCAAAGCTATGCAGGCAGTGGCATATCTAAGGTATAGCAGCCATGGCAAGTGCCATGGGTGCCATGGGGGGGGGGCAGCAAAAAAGCCACCCCACGCACGAAAAATAACCCCCACCGTCCTCCCGCGGCCGGCTCTCACGGCCACGTCCTGCACTAATATAGCCCCTGGCACCGCGGCCAGCCTGCTGGAGCACGGCTTCGGCATGGCACTTGATAATGGTTACTTGGCCTGGGGAGGGGAGCGACAGGCGTGTGCTCCTCATGATGGCTGATGACTGGCCAGACCAGGTCCACGTAGAGGGTAGGGTAACTGGTGGAGGCGGAGCCTAATGCTCCACCTACCCTCCTCTGTGCAGCCGGCATTATTTTCTCCCCAGAGCATGTCTGTGATGTCACATGACGTGAGAACGAGAAGAGACGAGTCACGAGAGAGAGGGAAAGAACCCCCAGGCAGCAGCAAGGATTAACACTGCAGCCTAGCAGGTACTGATCTTGATCATCATCATCATCATGTGCTTGTGTGCCTGGATTACTTCCCACTGCCAAAGAGAAGCAAGCAGTCAATCAAAAATAGTGCTGAATATGGATTAAATAAATATGCATAGCCATTGATATAATAAATAACGTGTAATAAAGTGATTTGTGCAACAGCAGGTACTACGTCTAATTAAAAGTAGTACCTGTTGTTGCACAAATCACTTTATTACACTTTATTTATGATATCAATGGCTATGCATATTTATTTAATCCATATTCAGCACTATATTTGATTGGCTGCTTCTGCTTGGGCCTGGCACACACGCACAATCGTACATGATGACGATGACTTAAAGTTATCATCATGTGCAATTGTGCGTGTGTGCCAAGCAGAAACAGCCAATCAAATATAGTGCAAAATATGGATTAAATAAATAGATATCATAAAAAAAGTGTAATAAAGTGATTTGTGCAACAAGCTCATTAAACTGTCCACATTCAGTGAAAGTACATGTACTGCAAACTCTTACATGCACTTTCACTGAATGTGAACAGTTTAATGAGACGGATGAGAAGAGAGGAGAGGCTGGCGGGGAGCAGCATGTTGTGAGAGGTCTTATTATTACAGGCATCAGGTGAGGCTGTGTACTTTTTATTTTTTACAAGAGTCTAGAGACACCAGGGCTGCCACCATGGGGGAGGAGGGGCAGCCAGTACAGATGAAGGGAGCCTGGGCCCCAACAGGACTGCAGGAGGCCCCATGATAGTCTCCTGGTGCCCCCCAGTTTCCGCCTGTGCCCCCACCCCCACACAGTGTCCCCCCTGGCATCCCCCTGTGTCCCCTGTCTGCACTGCATCCCTCTCTGTCCTCATCGCACTGCATCCCTCTGTCTGTCCCCAGCATTTTCGCTCTGTTCTGGTCGCACTGCGTCCCTCTCTGTCCCTGCCGTCCCTCTCTGACCTCATCACACTGCGTCCCTCTCTGTCTGTCCCCAGTGTGCCTCCCTGTCCCTGGCATCCCTCTCTATCCTCGTCGCACTGCCTCCCTCTCTGTCTGTCCCCAGTGTCTCTCTCTGTCCCTGGTGTCCCTCTCTGTCCTCGTCGCACTGTGTCCCTCTCTGTCTTCATCACACAGGGGCGCAGTTTCAGTGCTTGCCATAGGCACCTGTCAGGAATGGTGTCATTTCTGGTTTCACTTTCTGGGGGCACTGTTACGCTCAGCACCAAAGCCGCGCTGAGCCCAAGCACATTGCTTAAGCATTCCCTCTTCTAGCCCTTGTCCCTGCCTGTACCTGCTTTTGTTCCTGCTTGTTACTGCTTGTTCCTGGACCCCGTTCCGTGAATCCTGTCCTTGAGACCTGTTCCCTGTTACCTGCTCCTTACGGTCTGCTTCCTTATACCTGGCTTCTGTTCCCCTGTTGCTTTTGTCCCTGCCTTGTTTATTCCATGTTTGTTTCCTTGCTCGTGTATATATATTAGATAGTTAGTTAGGTGGTTTGGGGGTTTTCTGTGTTTTTCACTTATTTACTTGTTTATGGTTTGCACGCGTGTCCTTATCTTTAATAAACATACTTTTTTCATTTACTTGTTTGTCCCTGATTCCTTGGTGCAGCCCAATGTTCTGATCACCTGTATTGGATGTTCGAGTATAACATCCCTGACAGCGCCATTTTCACTAGATATGCCTCTGTATGCAGGACATACAGGGAAAAGCAAAGAGATTATCCTCTTGCACCACCTTATCCAAATTGGCCAATGCCATCTTCTTTAAGATTGGTTTGTTAGGTTGATTTGGACGATTTGCTGGTTCTCAGAAACTTAGGAGGCATTTTCTAATTAAACAATCATTATGTTCAAATTGGACAAGCTAGGGGCCTCGAAGATAGAACTAGGGTGAGTATAACTTGCCAGATAAGAAAAAATAAAAAAATTGGACAGTCACCTCACAACTGAGGGTACCTTTATAAAATGATTGCCTTGGGTATAATTAAATGATGGACACAAAAGTTGCTTGCTACACATTTTTTAGTGTGATAAATAATAAAGAATCATATGTTATTCAACCTTTGTAGGGCTTATTGTCGATATAAGACTGTGGTCATAAGACTGGTAAAATAGTCTTTGTCTGGAGTGGGGCTTAAAAGAGAAGTAGAGCCAAAGCTCTTTTGGATCTACTTCTACTGTGGGTCACAGGAGTGCACTTAGTTCTGCACTCTTGTTATCCAGACTCAGCTGACACAGGCAGCCCCCTGTTGGCTGAAATCACTCAGCCAGTCCAGACTCTGGAAGAATCCAGACTTCAATGTCGGCATCTATCCAGATGTCTGAGCGGCAGCTGGCTCAGCCTCTCATTTTGCTGCTAAGAAAAGCCTGAGCTAGCTGCTTCCTCCATCCACAGTCCAATGCTCCAATGAGCCCTGGAGGGGCAGAGCAGAGAGCCAATTAAGGAAACTGAGAACAGAGTGATCAGCGGTCTTTGGTTGCTCAGCATCTCAGAGGCGACAGGGGACTGATGCTGCACCCACCTAGATGAGTATGATTGTTTATTATTTTGAAATCCCACACTCCTCTTTTAAACAGTAACAATCCCACTTATCAAAAAATACAAAAAATTGTTTGCAAAATACATATAGGACAGTGCCAAATGATAAACATAATTCTAGCAGATGTGGAAAATCTTTATACATCTTCATTTTGTATAATTGTTCGATTATGTACATATGAAAAAATGTAATTGCAAGAATTATGTTCCTTAACAGAAAATGGTAAAATAATTCCAGCTCCACCAATAAGTTATTCAAATACTCTCAGAAAACTTTTCCCCCAAAAATTCTTCTTAAATTAAGTGTTTCTTCACACTGTTATCTGATGTCTTTGGGCATTTTATCATTGAAAAATCTTGCCTAAAGACTTTGACTACAACAAATGTCTTAACATAAATCCAAACAGTGAAAAATTACATCTGTACTTACGCTTACAGGCTTTTCGACTGGCCATAGCTTTGCTTAAGTCACGTTTGTAACCCTGTTTACAGTAGTGACAATGGCGCCCGGCAGTGTTATGACGGCAGTTTAGGCATATGCCTCCACTCTTCCTACCAGACAGCTTGTAGAGTTCCATGTTAAAGCGACAGCGATTAGAATGTTGATTGCATTCGCAAGCTAAAAGGGAAGATCCAAATTCATTTATATTCTATAGTATTTATTATTATTATTATACAGGATTTATATAGTGCCAACAGTATCACTAATATGTTATTTGGACAAACATGAATATACAATTAGATAATTGGATATAACAATGCAAAGAATAAAACAACTTTTAAGAAAACACTTTAGCATTTTGTGTCAATTTTACTTTTTAGGACATTTAAATTGAAATCTGTTTTTAACAAACAAGGGGAATTCTTTGTTGGTGTTTACATATATACTGAGGGTATTTGCACCTAAAAAAAATATCGTTAGGTAGAGTCTCATGTGTTAGTGTAGTAAGTTTTTTTTTTTTGTTTATTATGGTAAAAAATGTATTTGCTTATTTAACTTTTTTAGTCAGGTGCACTTTGTTTTGCAAATAATTATTTAATCATTGATAAATGATTTCTAGAGCACTGAAGGTTACACAAAGAGACAAGACAGCAGTCATCCAATAAAGAATGAGTCAGTGCTCTGACTCATTCACATGTGTGTGTGAGTGTGTGTGTGTGTTTGTGTGTGTGCTAATTTCATCTTGAGCTACTGACCTCTAAAACAATATCATTTTTACAAAAAGAGGGCGAAGGAATTTTTAAATGAAAACTAAACTCCACCTGACATCTGGATAGGAAACTACATACTATTTGTGTGAAATATTTAATGGTTAGGGCTGGGTTCATATATGTGTGCCCGCGGTTTCCAGCCTGGGGTCTGGTGCGTTTCTGTTCACCGGTTCAGGTGCGACTCAGGTCTGAACTTTTGCCTGAAATCGCACCTGACCTGAACCCAAAAACGGACATGACCCTTTTGGAAACTGCACTACAGCCACCCAGGACATGTGTGAACCAGCTCCATTGAAAGCCGGTCACACTCGCATGCCATGCGAATAGGATGCATTAAAAACTGAATCTAATTTGCAGATATGTGAACCCGGCCTAACTGTCTAAAAAAAAAAACTACATTTTTGCTTTGTATATTCTGAGAATATTAAAGCGTAACTCCACTTTTGTTGACAAAAAAACATTCCCCTCTGGGTGATCAATGTACACTGCAAGGATTATAACAAACTTTGTTGTAGATTCCTACCTTTTGTTATTCTGAAGAAATCCATATGTGTTTGTTTGTGCCTCTGTTCTGTGAGTAAGTCTAATGGGAGTGGTTTCATAATTAACTGTCAGGTGTGGAGCTACAGGCACTAATGAGGAAATCTGCTGGGCCTGCATCCCTTTAGACGGGTTCATATTGAAAGTATCTCTCAAAAAATGACATTTTTGTTGCAAGGGATGTCTGAAATCTGACTTGTATCTTAGGCAGACTTCTGGGAAAATTGATGAGCCAATCAAACAAGCAGGAAATTATGTTTCTGGGGAGTGGTCAGTACACACTCTGTGTACAGAAAACTCCAGGTAGCCATATTCCAATGTATTCTCAGAAAATTACATGGCTACAGATTGAAAAGGAAAGGTCATTTTTAATAACATTCAATTACAAAATGATTAGTGTCACAATCACATATTATTTTTTCTTTATTTGCAATATTTTTTTTCCCCACGAAAGTGGAGTTACCCTTTAACCACTCCAGCCCCGGAAGATTTTCCCCCCTTCCTGACCAGAGCACTTTTTACAATTTGGCACGGTGTTGCTTTAACTGACGATTGCACGGTCACCCACTTTCACCTCTCTGCTCTCCTCTGTCCTCCTCCCCCTCCCTGCCTGTCAGCTAGTGACAGTGTCCGCCCCTCTACTACTGTGGCTAAAATAACTTTTCGATTTCCATACAATCCTCTCTGTTTTCTAATCCTGTGTGCCCCTGTGTATATGCTTTATTAAAAAAATGCTGTCTATACCTTATGTTTGAGCGCCGCTCGGCGCTCACCTGAACAGCCACCTCTCTCCACTTCTCCTCCCAGCTGACCTCAGCAGGGGATTATCAGCCTCTTCCGTTGCAGCTGTTAGATTGAGAGAGGAGAGAGGCGGCCAGTCACGTGAGCAATGAGCGGAAATCAGGTATAGACAGCATTGTTTTTAGAAAAACACACACACAGGGGCACACAGGATTAGGAAACAGAGAGGAATATATAAAAGGATATAGTGGTTTGACAACCACTTTAACTTTAGCAGTTATTATAAAAACACATTGAAATATATTGGCTTATTAACTTAAACTTTTACACAGGAACGAGTTGAAATTCACTTTGTGCAGCTGCAACCATACAAATAAATACAAAATTACAGTTAATGAACTTTCTGAAGAGAAGAGAAATAAAAAGAATGAAGCCCCTAAATCCTGCAGAGTGTGCCATTATATGGGCAGTGGCACTGTGCTTGCCCCATCTACCCTTATGAATGCTACAGTAGCTGTGCTACACAATGTAGCCTCTCCTTTTTCTGTAAGCCCAAGTACCTCTCAACTTTATCAATTTACAGAGAAAGCATTACTACTTCAAACCTATCTGCAATGTTCTTCAAGTGTGGAGAAGCTTAGTAGTAAAGTAGAACTATATGAAAAACTTGTTTTTTTTCATTTTGGATAAATGTAAGGGTGCAAGGGTGGGTTTTAACCCCTGTCAATTTTTGTTTAACCATCGGTGTCCCACTGCAGAGATTTACCTTCACTTCCTGTCCCATAGCCAAACAGAAAGTGAGAGGTAATTCCTGAAATTTAAAGAGGAAGTAAAGTCTTATTTTATTTTTTTCCATAATGTTTTATTAACGTATTTATGCAAGTACAGGTCAAATGAGGAAAAAACAAAGAACAGTGGAGGTTCACCATTAGGAAAGCAACTAGTGGAGTTGTAGGCAAACATTAATGCTAAAACAGAACATATCAATACAAGTAGAGCGGTAAATATAAACTATGCGCAACTAGGCGTGGAAAAGAAAAGGCAGTGGAGGTTGTCGGTACTGAGATTTTCACACATGTTGATGGTAAAGAGTGTAAGGGAAGGTGAGTTATCCCAAGATGGCCCTACGAGCATGGATTGGGTTGGAGTGCCCCAGTGTTTTTGATCGTTGTGGGAGATATGATCGTGTAAAGGTGGTAGGACTAAGGCAAAGGTCCAGGGCCCCTGGGTTCAGTAAGCCAGTTGTTCCAGTTGGTTAGAAATTTTTCTATTTGAAATTGTGCTTTAGCGAACATATATTCAAGATGGCAGTATGTGTTTAGGATGGTATTAATGTCTGCTATTGTAGGTGGGTGGGGACATTTCCATTTTCTGGCAACAGCTAAGTGTGCTGCTATAAAGATGTGGGTTACAATGGTTTAAAAGTGGCAAAGCCACAAGGTAGATTCCATGCCTAGTAGAACCATCAGGGGAGTAGGGCTAAACAGTTATGGAGGTAGCCAGAAGGGCAACATCTGCCCAGAAATTGAGTAGGTTGGGGCATTGCCACCAAATATGGAGCAGAGTCCCAGTGTTTCCACAATTTCTCCATCAGTCAGATGATGCAGTGGGATATATTCATGCTAGTTTAGCAGGAGTAAAGTACCAATTATGGAAGAATTTTTGCATTGATTCCCAATGGGTAATACAGTGGGAAGCTTTAAGATTGGAGGCCAGAGCTCAATGCCATTGTGAGGTGGTGATAGTAAGGTGGGTTATTCGCTCTCAATATTGCATTGAAGAGTTTTTGATCAACGACGTTGGGTTTATCAGTAGTTTGTAGATGGATGGAATGCCCTTCGAAGATGGGTTGGGATGGTTGTAGAATTTCACTAAGTCCCAAAGTAGAGGCTGATTAGTCCATCATGTATGGGAGAGAGCTGAGCGTATCTGAAGATACATGTAAAAGTTTCTATGGTTCAGTTGATATTGCTGACATAGGTGTTGAAAGGAGCTCAGATGATTAGTGGTGAACAGGTTTCCAATGGTGTTGATACCTGCTGTGGTCCAAGGAATGAGGGATACCTGTGGGATCAAGAACTCCAGGAAGGAAGGAGACAAGTCCGAAAGAAGTTCCGGTGTTATGCCTTGAGTTTGGACTTCCAGGTTCTTATTGTTGCATTGATAGTGTCCAGGAGCGACCGAGAGGGTTGTAGCTGTAGAAGTAGGGCACTCAGGAATATCTTGGTATCAGTTGAGAGGGCTGCTCTCTCAATTTGCAGCCATATAGGCACTTGAGTAGGATTCCACCAGGCTGTCACGTACCTTACAGCAGAGCCCGAAATGACGAGGGTGGCCTATTGCACGGCCCCGGTCCTAGCACCCCTGGAGGTTGAGACAGGAACTGTTAGGGCAACGGAAGGGTGCAGGCGCCTGCAAGCAGAAGACTGAAGTCTGGGAACAGTGGAACCTCTGTGGAAAAGATGTAGACACTGATCACCGGACTTGCAGAGTCAGGAACAGGCAGAAGTTGGCAACAGACTGGCAGCAGGGTGCACAATCAGAAGGCAGGATCGTAGTCGGGGACAGGCAGAGGTTGGCAACAGGCTGGCAGCGGGGTACACGATCAGAAGGCAGAGCCGTAGTCTTAAGTCCAAGCCGAGTTCAGTATAGGAAGGAGAGGCAGACAAGCAGGCAGGGAGGATCCAAGAGAATGGTCAGAGGAAGCCGGGTTTTCAGGAACAAGGTCAATCAGGCAAAGCAGCAAACAGGAACTCAGGGACAACCCGAAGACAATCCAGCACTCACACTAGCCAGACCCTCTGTTTAAATAGTGCGCCAGGATTCATTGATGCGTGTGTGCTTGCGTGTGTGCGCTAACGCACACTCACTCGTATGGGTGCGCCATTGCGCATGCCTGATCTGGACCTCACTCGTCTCTAAGTTTCCGCGCACACGCATTGGCTTTAGGGGAACGGAGATTGCCAGCTGGCGCACGGGAACGAGCATTTGTTGTGATGGTTCTATGAAACAGGCCTTGGATTGTTCAAGAATTATAGCATTATAGTATGCTGCAACATCTGGGGCACCCATTCTGGCAGATTTTGAAGGGGTGCACAGGATATGGTGTTTGAGCCTGGATCATTTGTCATGCCAGATGAAGGATACCAGTGTCGCTTGTAGCTTGGCTAGTTGTGCAGATAAAATAGGTAGCAGGAGAGTTCGGAATGTGTATAAGATGTGGGGTAGCAGGTACATCTTTGCCAGGGCTATGCGGCCCACCCAGGAAGCATG
>CM053035.1:119624257-119666167 GCA_028564925.1 Lithobates sylvaticus | reverse complement strand
CATATATATATATATATATATATATATATATATATATATATATATATATATGTATATATTATGTGTGTGTGTGTATGTATGTATGTATGTATGTGTGTGTGTATGTATGTATATATATATATATATATACAAGCACATGAACTTTAATGGCATCCCAGTCTTAGTCCGTAGGGTTCAATATTGAGTTGGCCCACCCTTTGCAGCTATAACAGCTTCAACTCTTCTGGGAAGGCCATCCACAAGGTTTAGGAGTGTGTCTATGGGCCAGTCAAGTTCCTCCACCCCAAACTCGCTCATCCATGCCTTTATGGACCTTGCTTTGTGTCTGGTCCAAATCATTTGGCGAAGGGGGGATTATGGTGTGCTGTTGTTTTTCGGGGGTTGGGCTTGGCCCTTAGTTCCAGTGAAGGGAACTCTTAAGGCGTCAGCATACCAAGACATTTTGGACAATTTCATGCTCCCAACTTTGTGGGAGCAGTTTTGGGATGGCCTCTTCCTCTTCCAACATGACTGATCGCCAGTGCACAAAGCAAGGTCCATAAAGACATGGTTGAGTGAGTTTGGGGTGGAGGAACTTGACTAACCTGCACAGAGTCCTGACCTCAACCCGATAGAACACCTTTGGGATGAATTAGAGTGGAGACTGCGAGCCAGACCTTCTGGTCCAACATCAGTGCCTGACCTCACAAATGAGCTTCTGGAAGAATGGTCGAACATGCGTATAGACACACTCCTAAACCTTGTGGACAACCTTCCCAGAGGAGTTGAAGCTGTTATAGCTGCAAAGGGTGGGCCAACTCAATATTGAACCCTACGGACTGAGACTGGGATGCCATTAAAGTTGATGTGCGTGTAAAGGCAGGTGTCCCAATACTTTTGGCAATATAGTGTATATGCAGCTGCAGCTATGATCCTGATATAACCATTTGCATCTAAGGCCATATATATATATATATATATATATATATTATGGCCTAAGGATGGGAAGCAGTTAATTTGTGTGTGTAAAGCAACACAATCTGACTGGGCTCTATGGGTTGGTTCACACCAGATGCGGCAGGACTACGTTGGGCGGCTGCTCCAGCGCAGTCCCACTGCATAGGCAAAGCAAAATATATTGTCTGCTATGTGCTCGGTTCACACCACTGTGCTGGGCTGGTGTGAAGGCATGATGCGCTGAATGCATGGAATACTTTTTTCAGAATAGATCAGTGCGAGGCAATCCACTGCTTTGCACCGGGCGGCCGGCAATTCAACTTTATGAGATGTCTGTGTGGCATCTCAATAAAGTTTGTTAAAGAGAAAAAAAAACAGTGCTATACACAGAGCTCAGGGCTTTATCACTGCGCTGAGCTCAGTCGGGTCGTACCACACCTTAGTGGCTGGTGTGAACTAGCCCTTAAAGGCTCTTAACTGCAAGTACAAAAATGTATTATATTGCGGTTTACAAGTCTTTAGATGTTGTTGTATTGGTTTCCTTTTTTAGGCTTTCTTCCCTTTATTGTCACCTGGTGATCAGCAAATGACAAGCTTCCTGTCCCTGGGTGACTTTGTTCACTCGCCCACTGTATCTATGGAGGAAGCCATGGATGTCACCCTAGGCTGGACTTCAAACATTTTTTTTGATAATATATGGGAGATTAGTTTACAGAAGGAAGATAACATTGTTTTATGCTTCCAATTCAATTCATGGATTTAAAAGAACACTGCATTTATAGCAAGATCAATGGGTATTTACTGTACTTTTTAGCCTACAAAAAAAGGAATGCAGCCATTGCATCCAACAACTGGTAGCTAGCTGCTCTGTACTAATTTTCTGTTCTTGGGTTCTTGACCTTTACGGTTTAGGTAGGCATGATAGACGAGGAGAGATGAGGAATGAAAAAAAGGAATAGAATTAAGTAGATGGAAGGATAGTGGTAATTGTATGTTCCCTAACGTGCCACATCCCTAAATAGCTCGAAAGTTAGAAATCCTCTTGGGGTGGGACTTTAAAGGCACTCAATAGTATTTAGACATGTGCACACTGAAATATTTTGTTTTCGGAATTTCGTTCAAAAAATAAATTTATTTAGTTACTTATTTTTTTTAGTTTCGTTAAAAAATGCATTCGTCCGAAAATCCAAAATAATTAAGGTCGAATCTGTCATTGAAGGCTTATGGTGTCTGTCTAATGTTCTAAGAAGATTCGACGGAGCAGCTAAACTGTACAACACCGCAATCGTACATTTCTGGTCGAATGTTCCGCCTACAAGCTATAGTAGAATTCTAATGTTGTATGACACTAGTAATAATTATATTTATTAACCACTTAACCCCCGGACCAAATTGCAGCCAAAGGACCAGGCCCCTTTTTTAGAATCGGCACTGCGTCGCTTTAACTGACAATTGCGCGGTTGTGCGACGTGGCTCCCAAACAAAATTGGCGTCCTTTCTTTCCCCACAAAAAGAGCTTTCTTTTGGTGGTATTTGATCACCTCTGCGGTTTTTATTTTTTGCTCTATAAACAAAAATACAGCGACAATTTTGAACAAAAATGCTATATTTTTAACTTTTTTGCTATAATAAATATCCCCCAAAAAAATATAAAAAAAAAAGTTTTTTCCTCAGTTTAGGCCGATACGTATTCTTCTACATATTTTTGGTAAAAAAAAAAATCGCAATTAGCGATTATTGGTTTGCGCAAAAGTTATAGCGTTTACAAAATAGGGGATAGTTTTATAGCATTTTTATTAATATATTTTTTTTTACTTATAATGGCGGCGATCAGACACATCGGACATTTTTGACACATTTTTGGGACCATTGTCATTTATACAGCAATCAGTGCTATTTAAATGCACTGATTCCTGTGTAAATGACACTGGCAGTGAAGGAGTTAACCACAAGGTGGAGGGGAGGGGTTATGTGAGCCCTGTATGTGTTTTCTAACTGTCTGGGGGCGTGGCTTGGCATGTGACGTCACTGATCGTCTTTCCCTATGACAGGGAACAGACGATCAGTGACAGTGTCACTAGGAAGCACGGGGAGAGGTTTGTTTACACAGACCTCTCCCCGTTCTTCAGCTCTGTGACCCGATTGCGGGACACCAGGGGCGATCGGGTCTGCTGGTCCCGCGGCCGCGGTCACGGAGCTCAGGACCGGGTCGCGAGCGTGCCGGCGGCGGCGCGCGCGCAACCCACGGCTGGGCTCTTAAAGGGCAACATACCTGTACGTTGATGTGCCCAGCCGTGCCATTCTGCCGACGTATATGTGCAGGAGGCGGTCCTTAAGCGGTTAATCAGTCAACCAACATTAGAATTCTTCTACAGCCTATGGGCGGAGCATTTGACCATAAATGTCCACTAGCAGCGACTGCTTCGTCAAATTTTCATGTCGAATCTTTTCTCTCTATGTCGAATAATCTTGGACTAATAGAGTTAGGTTAGGCATATTCGACCTTTTTTGCTATTGTCTCTATAATGTCAAATCTTTTGTCTCTATGTTGAATGTTTTCTCTCTATGTAGAAAAAACTTGGACTAATAGAGCTAAGGTTTGGCACATTCGACCACAGGTTCGATGGACACAGATCGCTATTGTCAGCGTCATGTCGAATCTCCTATCTATATCGAACTGTTGTCACAACGAAAACGAAAATAAAGCATTTGTTTATGTCGGATCTTTCGGTTTTCGGATTCTGTATGTAAAAAATACCAGAAATTTGGACGAAAATGCATTCGGACGAAAACGAATGCACATCTCTAATTAGTATTACCAAAAAGTATTTAAAATCATTTTCTAGAATTAAAGTGGATGTAAACCCAATTTTTCTTTTTTTTTGATGTCATAATGTCGAGTATAAGATTTCCTATCATTTGAGCCCAGTCTTGCCACAAAGAGTTAATCCAGCTCTGAGCAATCCTCTTTTATTGTTCAGTGAGATAAATCTTGACAAACAGAGAAAAACTTTGTCAAATCCTCCCCCTTGCTGTGGGTGACAGGTGGTTTACATATCTCGTGCATTAGCCTGAGAGACATGCATTATTTTTTAATTCCCTCCCACTCCTTTCTTCTGCTGCTCTGCCAGGATTGGATGTTCCACACCTCAGCATAATTGGGCATGCTGAAGTCATGTGGTTACTTTCCTGTCTTTTCACTGGATGTTAGTGATCATAGCAGAAGTTCAGTGTAAGAAATACACAGGAGAAAATGCATATTGACAAGGGGAGTGTAGAGGTGGGCGGGGAGTCTACTGACATCACGACTCCACCCACCGAACTCCGGACAACAAACCCACCTACAGAATCTGCAGTTTTTCGGGTCTCATAACAGACAGAGGGGAGACATTTGACAGGTAAAGATACATGCAGGAGGCATGTATATCCTTATAGATAACCCCTATGGCAGTAGTTTAGAAAGTATGACATTGGGTTTACATCCACTTTAAGTAGATGGGTGGTAAGAAGAAGGTGACATGTACTGGGCATTAGTGTCTACCTAAGTAGAATAATAATAATAACATGCAATGCCAAGCTGCGGTTTCCAAAGCAAGCAAAGTCCTTTCTTGTATTAAGAGAGTTATGATCTCCAGAGAGAGAGATATCATTTTTCCCCTGTACAAATCATTAGTAAGACCTCATCTGGAATATGCAGTTCAGTTTTGGGCACCAGTTCTCAAAAAGGATATCGGGGAACTGGAGAAAAGGCAGGGTAGAGAAGGGCAACCAAACTGATAAGAGGCATGGAGGAGCTCAGCTATGAGGAAAGATTAGAGGAACTGAATTTATTTTCTTTTGAGAAAAGGAGATTAAGGGGGGATATGATCAACATGGTAAAGAAAAGGACGGGGATGTGATCAACATGTACAAATATATAAGGGGTCCATATAGTGAACTTGGTGTTGAGTTTCCTCACTTTACGGTCAACATTGAGGACAAGGGGGCACTCTTTACGTCTGAAGGATAAGAGATTTAATCTCCAAATACGGAAAGTTTTCTTCACAGTAAGAGCTGTGAAAATGTGGAATAGACTCCCTCCAGAGGTGGTTCTGGCCAGCCCAGTAGCAGGGGCGTAACTATAGGGGGTGCAGCAGTCGCGAGCGCAACCGGGCCCTGTGCTGCAAGGGGCCCATGTGGCCCCCTCTACATATGGCTGGTGGCAGCATAGGCGGTTAGGCACCGGGCGCACGGGTGACTAGAGGTGGGGGGTGAATAGCAGAGCTCCATGCTCGACTACCGCACTGGCTGCTCTTTAGTTGTGCATTCCCCACACAACCTGTGTCCTCTGCCGCTCCTCCGGATCCCCCTCTCCTGCTCCATGCAGTGCTGCTCAGTCGGTGTCTGTCCTCCCCAGCCAGAGTCCTGCCCCCTGAGTCCGGCTCACACTGCACTGCATGCTTCTCCCAGGCAAACAAACTTTAAGCACACAGATGCAGTGCAGCCCTATGAGAGCCGGCTCCCCAAAGGACACTGCAGGCTTGTCTGCCAGCACCCCCCCTCCTCCCCGTCATACACAGATGTTGACAGGTCTTTCTGGGAGATATATCCCCTAAGGACAGGGACCCCATCTCCCCTGGGGACAGGGCCCAGTTCTCCCTAAAGGACAGGGACCCCATTTCCCTTGGGGACAAGGACCCTGTCTCCTCTGGGGACAGGGCCCACTTCTCCCCAGAGGACAGGCACCCCATTTCCCTTAGGGACAGGGACTCCTACTTACGTGGGGACAGGGACCCCATCTCCCCTAAGGACAAGGACCCAATCTCTCCTGGGGACAGGGCCCACTTCTCCCCAGAGGACAGGGACGCAATTTTCCTTTCCCTTCTTCCTCTGTGTCTCAAAGGTGTAACATCATAGGTCTGTTTAGACCTCTGATATCTCACCAAAGTCCCCCAACGGGACTCCTAAAAAAAATTTTTTTAAAAACTGCTGATATCAGTGGTGGAACTACAGGGCTCACAAAAGTCGTACCTGTGACCGAGCCCTGGAGTTCCACCACCGGGCTCGGAGGGAAGGGTCTTGGCAGGAGTTGAGGGGGGCCCTTCATGGTTTCTTGCACCGGGGCCCTGAAGGTTCTAGTTACACCACTGCCCAGTAGATTGCTTTAAGAAAGACCTGAATTATTTCCTAAATGTACATAATATTACTGGGTACCAACATTTATAGGTAAAGTTGATCCGGGGAAAATCTGATTGCCTCTCGGGGATCAGGAAGGAATTTTTTTCCCCTGCTGTAGCAAATTGGATTCTGCATTTCTGTTTTCTTTTTTGCCTTCCTCTGGATCAACAGTGGGTATAGGATTGGGTATATGGAATTGTATGATATTTTTTATTTTATTTATATTTATTTTTATTTTTTTTGGTGGTTGAACTGGAGGGTCTTTTTTCAACCTGACTAACTATGTAACTATGTAGAAGACTTCTATATTGTTACCTGATAAGGTAGGAGACCCCAGCACCACAGAGTGCCAAGGCAAACACCAGACCAAACACTAGGATGACAATCGATGGTTCAATACCTAGAAAAAGAAAGGGAGTTTCAGTTATTACATACATAATATCAGGCTCAGGAGCCTTCATAGAAAATGTAATTTTATTTTATTTTACTGATTTAAATTAGGCATATGCTGTATGAACACAATGCAGAGACAACAAATGATTGTCAGGACTCCTTGTCACTCATGTCTCTATGATAGGCTACAACTGTTGCCCTGCCTACTGTGTAGAACCTTCAAGGTAATATTAGACACGGTCATGGCTCCCCTGATACCCAGCAGCTTCTGTGTTAACCCGGTCTTCTTTCTGGGTTCCAATTCCAAATCTTCAGCCTCCTGATTGGCCGGGACAAGAAGCCGTAAACCAGAAGTGACGCGATGGCGAATATTGATTTGCTAAAATCAAAAGTGGGAGGGTTCGGGGCTCTGCGCCCCAAGGACATCCTAAAACAAGCCAATTAGAGCCTCAATCTCTAATCACATGCATGTCAAAAATTGACGGACCTAATAGACACCCATTAGTCCGGCGCCCCGCACAGTGCATACACATAGAAAGATTTCTTTTGAAATAAATGATATGACTGACATTTTTAACTTTAAGTTTTTAAAAAATGGTAGTCATATTATCATTTATTTAAAAACAAATTGTTCTATTTTTAGCTTTCTTAGTTGGCAAAACTTGGGGGGGCGCCCCTGGGCCTCTTATGAACTGGCCGCCACTGGTTATGTTGCGTTTTTTCTGAAACGCAAAAACTTTTAAGATTAGGAATCCCATTAATCTCAACAGGATCTTTCATATCTGAACGTGGTGTCATTTGTCAGCTTTGGTGTGAAGCTTAAGAAAGTAGATGAGCTCTTTGGGGCAGAATTGTGCGTTTTTGGCCTCATAGACTTTAATGGGAGCTTAAAAAAACATTGTTTTTCAGGCCCTCCCATTTTTTGAAATTTAACCCCTTCCCGAGTAGCAGCCACAGTTATACTGCGGCAGGATGGCTCCCCTGCGCGGGCCGTCGTAGCTGTATGACGGCTCTTTAACTTCCCTGGCGGTATGATTCTGTCTGGAATTTTGTGCTGAAAGCGGTACAATTATTTTGCATGGAAATTTGGCGTTTTTATATTGTAGTCATGCAATTCTTATGAATAACTCACTTAAATCTGTCCGAACCAGAGTCTAGTAGACATCCCGGGTATGATAAAGTTTGAAACACAAAATAATAAATTATAATATAATAAAAATATATATAAAAATGATTCAATAATGTAATCAAATCAAAAACACTGAAATTTGCTCAGTTGCAGAATAGTCGCTGTCATTAAATTTATTGTTTGATGATAAATTGTGATTTTAATTTATTATCGCTGTTTTCTAGCTGGTCTAAAACCACTTTTGACATAAAGGGACACTTTTTGGTTGCTATGGACAATCTCCAGTTTCCAGGCAGAAAATAAAATGTTTTATTATATAAAATGACATGCAGGGCACTGGGCAGACCACTAGGGACAAAGGGGATGTGTATTTTTTGTATACAGTACTGTAATCTGTAAGATTACAGTACTGTATGTGTTTTGTGTTTTTTAACTTTTTTAAATTTGGCGCCGATCTCCGCTCCCGTGCGTCGGAACGTCGCGGACAGCTCGCTCACACAGCGGGGAGACATCGCAGGATCCAGGGGAAAAGGTAAGTAACTTTCCCCCCTGCATCCTGCACGCAAGCCCGAGCCTGGCTCGGGGTTACCGCTCCCAGCACAAAAAGCTGGACCCGAGCCAGACTCGGGATTACCGCTAGGGAGGTTAAGATGCTGTAGCCGGCAAGCGTGCACCCGCAGCGTGTCCCCAGAGCAGAGGCACGTGTCTGGCGGGCACGATGACCGCCGGGCACCCTCGATCGCTCGTGACAGGGCGAGAACCGGGATCTGTTTGTGTAAACACACAAATGAGAAAAATTAGAAATGCCACTAAAGAGTCTTAAAGCGTTTGTTACCCCAGCATTTAAAATTCCGGATATGTGCCTGCTGTGCCATGTACTTGTATGAAAAAGTATCCTGTTTGTATTGCTTCCTGTATGTGAAATTCCTGATATTCATGCCAGTCCCTCTGCTTTCCTTTTAAAAACTGACCACACTAGGCAGGAGAGCACAGCTTGGTCAGTTCCTCCAATGATCAGACTTGTCCTGACACGCCCCCGCTGCACAGCCATTCACTGGGAAAATCAGTGTTTTGTTGCTCCCCCCCCCCCCCCCCCAGCTCTTATGCAGCTGAGAACAGAGGGAACAGAGGGAATGTGAACACTTATACAAAAGGGAAAAAAAGGTATTTATAATGTTTTTTTCTTAATATCTATATACAAATGCTTTCATTTCAATTTTAACCACTTGACGTTCGCGCTATAGCCGAATGACGGCTACAGCGCGGACCTGAATTTCCGGGAGGCCATCATAGGACGTCCTCCCCTTTGCGCGCTCCCCACGCGTCCCCTGCAGGGCACACGTGACGCGCGCTGTGATCACTGAGTCACCGAGACTCAGGTGATAACTAATCCGAGTGCCGATCCCGGCCCCTTACCACGCGATCAACTGTCAGCCAATGACAGCTGATCACATGATCAAAACAAAAGCTCAGTAAACGTTTGTTTTTCTCCTCACGCTGACAACGTGAAGAGAAAAAAAAGCTGATCACCGGCTTATGTATAAGGGACATCAGTCCCGAAGAGGAAGGAGGCACATCTGCCTCCTCTGTGCCAATCAGTACCCCCTGCCAGTGCCCATGAGTGCCACCTATCAATGCCCATGAGTGCCACCTATCAATGCCCACAAGTGACATCTATCAATGTCACCAGTGCCTCATCAGTGCCACCTAGCAGTGCTGCCTTTCAGTGTAACCCACCAGTGCCGATTAGTGCCCATCACTGTCAGCTATCAGTGCCACCTATGAGTGCTACCTCTCAGTGCCCACCAATGCCCTTCAATGCCACCCATCAGTGCCACCTCTGTGTCACCTCTCAGTGCCCACCAGTGCAGCCCTATCGGTGCCCACCAGTGCAGCCCTATCGGTGCCCACCAGTGCAGATTATCGGCGCCCATCAGTGCAGATTATCAGCGCCCATCAGTCCAGCCTCATCAGCGTACATCAATGAAGGAGAAAAATTACCTGTTTGCAAAATTTTATAACAAAATATAAAAAAATATAATTTTTTTTTTAATTCAGCCTTTTTACATTTTTTCAACAAAAAAAAAAAACGCAGAGGTGATCAAATACCACCAAAAGAAAGCTCTATTTGTGGGAAAAAAATGATAAAAATGTAATTTGGGTAGTGTTGTATGACTGCGCAATTGTCATTCAAAGTGCAACAGCGCTGAAAGCTGAAAATTGGTCTGGACAGGAGGGGGGTTTAAATGCCCAGTAAGCAAGTGGTTAAACTGCATGGGTTGTTTTACAAAGTGATCGTTTACAATCACTTTAATCTTTACAGATAAACTAAAGGTAGTTTTTTTTTTTTTAAATGCTAGCAGGTTATATGGCAGAAGAGACTCTATATGCATGTGTCTTCCTCAATAGAAGCTATTTCCTGGTCTGCTTTCAACTTTTTCCTAATTACACACTGACCGCCGCACATGCGCAGCTGTGGGTACAACCCCGGCATCTGTAATGAAGCAACTCCCATGTACATGCGCAGGATTTACGTCATCTGTTGGTGGTCAATGCAGAAGACTCTGGAGCAAGAAGATCATAAGGACACTGGGAGAGGATAGCAGCGGTTACAGAGCGATAAGGGGGGAGCATAAGCCTCACATCGCTGGAAAAGGGGGCACTTTGGAAGGTAAGTGGGCCATAGTGTCTAACAATGCTATGGAAAACTTGCATATTATGGCAAGGGCAATGAAGTCCACAATTAAGCTTATTTCAGCTTTAAAGCAAACCTTTTCTTTGCCCATGCAGGGTAAAGCATGATGGTCAGTTTACCACTCCTCTCTCTGGAAACATATACATACCCTCTTTGTCCATTTTTGCTCAGGGGGTGTTGGAACCCTGCAGTTGTGGAGATCTTTTTTTGTGGAACTTGTATATATAGAACTTTTTTGTGCCATTCGCCCGGTGTAGGGACTGCTTGGCCATTGGTCTGTTATCAAGTGACCTGCTGTGTCTAAATTTGAGTGGACACACTATCCCATTAGTGACCGCTGTGGGTTCTACATATGTGTTTGTGGCCAGCAAGATGGTGCATTGTTGAAGGTCTCCCCTTAGCATGATTTGTTTAGAGATTTATGGAGCCAGATTAATGGAATGAAGCCCTGAAGAAGCGGCCTGTGCCGTGAAACATGTTGGCAAGCTCCATGTAATATGGTCGATGTTATTTCTGACCATCTACCATGCATATGTGATTTTTATATACATTCATGGGCTTCTTTGTTTGCCCCTCTCTCTTTTTGATGTATGTTTGTCTTTTATACTTGAATAAACCCTTTTTTTAATCTATATATCTGTATATTTAATCATCAGGGAACTACCATTTAACGCCCAATCATTCTACTTACCTTTATTTACTACTTACTATATAGGGCTGGTGTTCCTTTATGGTTTTTGAGCTGTCTAATGCCCCATACACACGGTCGGATTTTCCGACGGAAAATGTCGCAAATTCCGACCGTGTGTGGGCTCCATAGGACTTTTTCCGTCGGATTTTCCGACGGACAAAGTTTTATCTCCTGCTCTCAAACAAGTGTAGATGTGCTCTCACCTTAAAAGAATGGCCTGTATATTATAGAGAGAGGTAGCCTGGCCGCCGCTCCCCTCCTCGCCCGACTTGAGTGGTAAGCAAGTAAAAGCAGCCTTAGCGCGAATCATCCAGACCATGTCTCCAACAGGTTTCGCCCCACCCCCAGGGCTTAATCATGGGGATGAGGGTCTGCTGGTGGCAGAGTAATAAATACAATCACCAGCTGCCTAAATATTGATGTAGATAAACCACTCAAAAAGTAAAAAAATTAAAAAAAAATATTTTTTGCTTCAGTGTATGCATACCTCCAAACTGTCTACTAGTTCTCATTATTGCTAACACATGAAGTTATTCCTGTCTATGGTTGGTTGCTTTTCAGGGGCTTGAACTTATGCTGCACAGTGCATTTTTTACTTACTTGGCCCTTTAAATGTTTTGAATGGTTTACCTACATCAATATTTAGGTGGCTGATGGTATTTATTCCTCTGCCACCAGCAGCCCTTCATCTCCATGATTAAGCCCCTGGGGTGGGGCGAAACATGTTGGGGACATTGTCTGGATGAATCAAGCTGAGGATGCTTTTACTTTCTTACTCCTCTCTCAGCCTCCACCCTCACTGATCAGTGACATAAAACTCACCGGACCTTGAAAGACTGAGCAGGGACTCTTAAGCATTTATCATGGGTCACTGTATATTATAGAGGTCATATAGAGTTTTGAAAACCAGCTCCTCCTCCACTCACTCAGGGAAAACAAAAACATACTACATTGTGTGTACTGCTTTAAACCATATGTATTAAAAGGTTTAAAACCACACTCACATTAAAATGTGCACCTATTCCTCAGTGCACATGGGTATACCCAAGGCCAGGAAAAGGGCTGGGCAGGAGGGGCGGCTACCCTGGGCACTGTGGTATCATGTGACGTGGGGGGGGGCGCCACAAGGGGATTGGGGAGGGGGATTCGTGTTGGAAGGGGGAATTTGGGGAGCGGCAGGGGATAAGTGTTGTTCTAGGAGGGGAAATTTGAGGGCGGGGTGCTAGAAGTGGTGATATTGGGGCTTTTATGTTGGGGGGGGGGAGAAGATCTGTGCTGGGAGAGGGGATTTGGGGGGAATTTGTGCTGGGGGAACTTGAAGTGGGGGGGAGATGTGAAGGGGTAAATTTTTTGGGGGGGGAGCATTCGAGCTGGGGGGATTTGGGGGTTGGGGGTGCAAAGATTTGTGCTGAGAGGTAGGATTTTAGCATGGGGTAGATTTGCACTGGAAGGATGAGGAATTTTATGCTTGGGATGATCGGTGCGGCGGTGGGGGAAGTTAAAAGCACAGATCCCCCTGTATAGATTTAAATAAAGCAGCTGAAAGCCGCGGGAGGGAGAGGAGGGGAAGCGGCTGTCAGCTGCTTTTTTGAAATCTATATAGGGGGATCGGTGCTTGTAACTCCCCCATCGATCACCCCTCACTGTCCAAGTATCGGATCAAGCATCGAAGCATTTGCCCGAGTACAAGTACTCGGACAAATGCTCGGTATAGGCACCAATACTAGTATCGGTATCGGTGCAACCCTAGTGTTTAGGGTCGTTGTCCTGTTGGAAGATGAACCCAGTCTGAGGTCCAGAGCGCTCTGAAGCAGGTTTTCATCAAGGTTGTCTCTGTATTTTGCTGCATTCATCCTTCCCTTGATCCTGACTAGTCTCCCAAATTTTGTCGCTGAAAAACATCCCCACAGCATGATGCTGTCATCACCATGCTTCACTGTAGAGATGGTATTGGCCAGGTGATGAGCGGTGCCTGGTTTCCTCCAGACATGGGCTTGCCATTCAGCCCAAAGAGTTCAATCTTTGTTTCAGACCAGAGAATTTTGTTTCTCATGGTCTGAAAGTCCTTCAGGTGCCCTTTGGCAAACTCCAGGTGGGCCTTTTACTGAGAAGTAGCTTCCGTCTGGCCACTCTACCATACAGGCCTGATTGCTGGAGTGCTGCAGAGTTGTTCTTCTGGAAGGTTCTTGGTCACCTCCTTGACTAAGGCCCTTTTCCCCTGATTGCTCAGTTTGGCCGGGCAGCCCGCTCTAGGAAGAGTCCTGGTGGTTCCAAACATCTTCCATTTACAGATGATGGAGGCCACTGTGCTCATTGGGACCTTCAATGCTGCAGACATTTTCTGTACCCTTCCCCAGATCTGTGCCTCCACACAATCCTGTCTCGGAGGCAGTGGCAGCCCGTCCATAGGGGGCGCCCGGGCGCCGCCCCCCCCCCCTCCTTGCAGTTAAAAAAAAATAAATAAATAAATTAAAAAAAAAGTTCAAAAAAAAAAAAAAAATGTATTTAAACATGTCCCTTTAAGGGCGCCATGTCCCTTTAAGGGCGCACAGTGCAGTATGCACCGCTCTATCACCAATAGATAGATTCATGCATTGCATGAATCTATCTATTGGTCACCTCTGCCGCCCCCTATTCAGGTGTCCGGCCCCTGATCGGGCGCCGGGCATCTGAATTACAGTGGGGGGGGGTGTTGCTGGAAGCGCCCCTATTAGAGCTGTAAGCTCTAATAGGGGACCCTATTAGAGCGGTGTGCTCTAATAGGCTTCCCTAAGTGTAAACAGCGGGCGCACGGCCGTGCGTTCGCTGATTACACAGTATTGTGTTAGGGAAGCGAATACATCGCTTCCCTAACACAGACCCGCCTCTCAGCCAATCAGGTTGCCAGGTCTGTTACCTGTCACCTGATTGGCTGAAGTCACAGGCGCTGTGATTGGACGCTAGGCGTCCAATCACCTAGCGTCCAATCACAGCAGAAGAAGACAGGAGGAGCGCGGGAGAAGACATCCGACGGAGACACCGCTCGTCGCCTGACGCCGTCACCAGCTGCACACCGGGACAAGGTAAGTGCAGAGGGCAGGCAGGGGGCACAGTGGCAGCACTTAAGGGGCACAGTGGCAGAACTTGGGGCACAATGGAAGCACTTAAGGGGCACAATGGCAGCACTTAAGGGGCACAATAGCAGCACTTAAGGGGCACAATGGCAGCACTTAAGGGGCACAGTGGCAGAACTTAAGGGGCACAATGGCAGCACTTAAGGGGCACAATGGCAGCACTTAAGGGGCACAATGGCAGCACTTAAGGGGCACAATGGCAGAACTTGGGGCACAATGGCAGAACTTGTGGCAGAACTTGGGGCACAATGGCAGCACTTAAGGGGCACAATGGCAGCACTTAAGGGGCACAATGGCAGCACTTAAGGGGCACAATGGCAGCACTTAAGGGGCACAATGGCAGAACTTGGGGCACAATGGCAGCACTTAAGGGGCACAGTGGCAGCACTTAAGGGGCACAATGGCAGCACTTAAGGGGCACAATGGCAGCACTTAAGGGGCACAATGGCAGAACTTGGGGCACAATGGCAGCACTTAAGGGGCACAGTGGCAGAACTTGGGGCACAGTGGCAGAACTTGGGGCACAGTGGCAGAACTTGGGGCACAGTGGCAGCGTTTGATGGGCACAGTGGCAGCGTTTGATGGGCACAGTGGCAGCGTTTAATGGGCACAGTGGCAGCGTTTGATGGCACAGTGAGGCTGTTTGTTTGCGCCCCCCCAAAAATTTTGAGCACCAGCCGCCACTGCTCGGAGGTCTACAGTCAGTTCCTTGGACCTCATGGCTTGGTTTGTGCTCTGACATGCACTGTTAAATGTAGGACCTTATATAGACAGGTGTGTGCCTTTCCAAATCATGGCCAATCAACTGAATTTACCACAGGTGGATTCCAATCAAGTTGTAGAAACATCTCAAGGATGATCAGTGAAAACAGGAGGCACCTGAGCTCAATTTTGAGTGTCATGGCAAAGGTGAATACATGTACATGTACATGATTTTTTTTTTTGTTGTTTTTATTTTAAAAAAAATTGGCAAAGATTTCAAACAAACTTCTTTCACATTGTCATTATGGGGTATTGTTTGTAGAATTATGACGAAAATAATGAATTTAATCCATTTTAGAAAAAGGCTGTAACATAACGAAATGTGGAAAAAGCAAAGTGCTGTGAATACTTTCCAGAAGCACTGCGTGTCTAATGACGTCGCCCCTGAAGTCGCCAAAAGTAGTGCAGGAACTACTTATGTGAATCGGTGTGGCGCCGCAAAGTCGCGGTCAAACTGATTTGGATGGTGCTGTTGCCGGCAATAGGCTGCGATTTGGCATGCGATTTGACATGTCAAATTGAATGTCAAATCGGCCTGATGTGAACGAAGACTGAGCCTAGGTTCACATTGCTGCGGGTTAGAAATTGTGCGAGTTCAGCTGAACTCGCATGATTTCAACCCGACAATGCGGTCCGACTTCAGGGGCGATTTGACAGACATCTGTGTGGGTTCCTGCACAGATGTCTATACAACTCTCCCCCCGAAGTCACCAAAAGTAATACAGGAACTACGTTTGGGAATCAGTGCGGCTTCGCCGATTTGGCATGCAATTTGACATCTCAAATCGCATGCCAAATCGCTCCAATGTGAACCGATTTCATTCCCGCATGTTAGTCTCGACTTCGGGTGCGATTTCAGAGACATCTGTGTGGGTTCCTGCACAGATGTCTATGGAAATTGCACCCCGAAGTCGCCAAAAGTAGTACAGAAAGTACTTTTATTAATATGTACGATGCTGATTCGGATGCGTTGCACCGTTTCGGCTGGTCCTATTGCCCGCAATAGCCGCTGATGTCAAATTGCATGCCCAATCACTCCAATGTGAACCTGGGCTTACCCTGGGTTCACACTGAGCTGCGGGAATGAAGCCATGCGAGTTCAGCTGAACTCACACGATTTCACTCCCGCATATCAGTGCCAATTTCGGTGGCAATTTCACAGACATCTGTATGGGTTTCTGCACAGTGGTCAGTGGAAATCGTAAAAAGTAGTACTGAAACGACTTTTTGAAATCAGTGCGGCGCCACAAATACAGACATGTCAAATCGCACCAATGTGAACAAGGGCTTAGCCTAGGTTCACATTGGAGCGATTTGTCATGCGATTTGAAAGATCAAAAATGGAATGACAAGTCGCAGCCTATTGGAGGCAATGGCACTCTTCCAATCAGTGCGACACCGATATTTGCAGTGCCGCACGATTTGCAAAAGTTTATCCTGCACTACTTTTGCCGATTTCAGGTGCGACTTCAACAGACATCTGTGCATGAAGTCACACAGGTGTGTATCAAGTAGCACCGGAAATCGCGCTGACCTTGCTACTTTGAAATCACGCTAGTGAAGTAGCGCAATTTCAAAGTAGCATCAATGTGTGAGCCGTCAATGGCACCGTCCTAATCAGTGCAACGCTGCACCGATTTCAAAAAGTAGTTTCTGTACTACTTTTTGCGATTTCGGGCTGCGATTTACTTTGACATCCGTGCAGAAACCTGTAGAGATGTCTCTGAAATCGTGGCCAAAATCGGGACTGACATGCGGGAGTTCAGCTGAACTCGCACGGCTTCATTCCCGCAGCTCAGTGTGAACCTGGGCTAATGTCAGAAAAATCCTACTAGAACAGCTGAACTTTATTTGGGCTTAATCAGTCACTGTCACTGATGGCAGGTGTGTACTGACTACTATTTAACATCAGTTTGAATGTGAGTGGTTAATACTGAACACAGCTTCATCTCTAATTATAAGAGGGTGTGTAAATTTATGCAACCACATTTTTTTTTTTTTTGTACACAAAACTATTTCAGTTTGCTTTAGGCCCCTGTGCGAACTGTTCAGATCCGCCTGTCAGTTTTTTCAGTTTGGGGAACCGGGTCCTGCCCCAGGGGACACTCCTATGCAGGTATGTAATGTTCTATACCCTTCAGGGTGATATGTCTTGCCCCTAATTAGCTATCATTGTGTATCCAATATGTAGAACTACCAACATTTATTTATATTTGCAGATTCTTACCATCTATGCCCGCATTTTGTGACATTATTTGGCACTTATCGTCATAGGCATGCGCACAGGGTGTGCCAGTTGTGCCTGGGCACAACCTAATCATGCTGTGCTGCACAGATTGCCTCTGTGCTTGGCTGCAGAGAAAGGGACTGGGGAATCTGTGTCCTCAGTCCCTTTCTCTGTCTCAAAAGTGAAACATAAGGGGTCTATTTAGACCCCTGATATTTCACCAAAGCCCCCTAATGGGGCTCCTAAAAAACTGTAAATAAAAAAAAAAATACAAATACAATAAAAAATGGTTGTAAAAAATAATTGTAAAAAAAATAAATAAACCGCTGACATCAATCTCTGCCCTACCGACACCATCCACTGCTCTACTGTCCTATATACTGTCTATATATGTGTGTATATATATATATATATATATATATATATATATAGACAGTATCTCACAAAAGTGAGAACAGGAAGTTGTACACCAAGCGAAGGATACCCCCTCCAAATTTAGGAAAATATGGTCATGCTGGCTGCATTTTGTTACGTCCAACGAATATATTCAACACATAACTTGAATTACCCTCAAGTTCCGGGCAGTAGAGAAGGGCAGAACTCTGACCCCCTCCCTCCCCTCTCCTCACCTCACCCCGCCCTTCCTAAAATACTCCAAGCTGTCCCCCTTAATCCACATATCAACATCTTCATCCTCAGGTTTCTGATTTATGCCAAATTTATGTTTATACCAACGATTCTATATGGTAATGCTGGACAGTCTCTGGTAGGTTAACCCCTTGCCGACCGGCTCACGCCGATATACGTCAGCAGAATGGCACGTACAGGCATATTAACGTACCTGTACATTTCCCTTTAAGACGCAGCATTGTGGGCACGCGCGCCCGCTGCGAGCTCCATGAGTGTGGTCGCGGGTCCCGCGGACTCGATGTCTGCGGGGATACCCGCGATCGTCTCACGGAGAGGAAGAACTGATGTAAACAAGCATTTCCCCATTATTCCTAGTGACAGGACAACGATCACAGCTCCCTGTGATCGGGAATGGTGATCAGTGTTGTGACACACGTAGCCCCCCCCCCCCCACAGTTAGAACACATGCCTAGGACACACTTAATCCCGGCAGCGCCCCCTACCGGTTAACCCCTTCACTGCCAGTCACATTTACACAGTAATCAGTGCATTTTTAATGGCACTGATCGCTGTATAAATGTGAATGGTCCCAAAATAGCGCCAAAAGTGTCCTATCTGTCCGCCAGTCACGATAAAAATAGCAGATCGCCGCCATTATTAGTAAAAAGAAAATTATTAATAAAAATGCCATTCTTGACGGTCAAAAGTTCAGCGAATTTTTGTTTGACCGTATGTATGCAAGCCAAGCTTGAGCGGAATTCCGTCAGAAAAACCATCCAAGTTTTTTCTGATGGAAAATCCACTCGTGTGTATGAGGCATTACTGATATCATTTTAATTGTTGGATGGTTATTGTTTGGGGTAAAAATCTGGAGGTGTGCAAATTACATAAATGTTACATAAAAGGTTGCAGGAGAATGTTTTTAAAAATGTTCTCTATTTTTTTCCAAAAAACTAATACATAATAATAAAAAAAAAGTATAAAACTATACTGTACACATGTATACATACATACACATATATATATATATATATATATATATATATATATATATATATATATATATATATATATATATATATATATATATAATTTCCAAATGGAATCCCTATCGTCCTATCTGTCCCAAAAAATGATATAGTTACATAGTTAATAGTAGTAAGGTTGAATAAAGACACCCGTCCATCTAGTTCAACCCAAGTGAGTGTGGGTGCATGTCTTCAATTGTCCCTAACCATGTACATCGCACACTCACATCAGTCCCTACCCTCAATTCAAGGTTCCCATTCATATACTAGGGCCAATTTTGGACAGAAGCCGATTAACCTACCAGCATGTCTTTGGAGTGTGGGAGGAAACCCACGCAGGGGTATATAATATGTTAACCACTTCAATACAGGGCTTTTAAACACCCTTCCTTACCAGAGCACTTTTTGCGATTCGGCACTGCGTCGCTTTAACTAACAATTGCGCGGTCGTGCGACGTTACACCCAAACAAAATTGACGTCCTTTTTTTCCCACAAATAGAGCTTTCTTTTGGTGGTATTTGATCGCCCCTGCGGTTTTTATTTTTTGCGCTATGAACAAAAGAAGAGCGACAATTTTGAAAAAAAACACAATATTTTTTACTTTTTGCTATAATAAATATCCCATTTTTTTTTAAAACAAACTATTTTTTTCCTCAGTTTAGGCCGATACATATTCTTCTACATATTTTTGGTAAAAAAAATCGCAATAAGCGTATATTGATCGGTTTGCGCAAAAGTTATAGCGTCTACAAAATAGGGGATAGATTTATTGAATTTTTTTTTTTACTAGTAATGGCGGCGATCTGCGATTTTTTTTTTCGTGACTGCGACATTGCGGCGGACACTTCGGACACTTTTGACACATTTTTGGAACCATTCACATTTACACAGCGATCGTTGCTATAAAATTGCAATGATTACTGTGTAAATGTGACTGGCAGGGAAGGGGTTAACACTAGGGGGCGCTGGAGGGGTTAATGTGTGTCCCTAATAGGAGTGATTCTAACTGTAGGGGGAGGGGACTTAAGGGGAGGAGACCGATCATGTGATCCTCCGTACTGGGATCACATGATCGGTCTCCTCCCCGCTGACAGGACGTGGAGCTGTGTGTTTACACACACAGCTCCATGGTCCCGCACGGTCCCGTTGTTTTAACGGGCAATCGCGGGTGCCCGGCGGACATCGCGGCCGCCGGGCACTCGCACCAGGTCCCGAGCGATGCCGCGGCGCGCGCGCGCGCGCCCCCAGGCGGCCGGGAATCCGAGGACGTCATATGACGCCCACCCAGGATGGTAGATCCACCTTGTGGGCGTCATATGACTATGGCCGGGTATTGAAGTGGTTAAGGTACAAATGCTAAATGTATATTGTGCGGAACTGAGACATCTCTGAAATGTAAAGTGAAGTGAATGTAGTTCATTGAGAACTACAAGCCGACAGCCGCAAAGGATTCACAGAACGATGTGAGTGAATGACTCGGCCGACGGCCGCGCTGTTTTAAAAAAGTAACATCTTGGACGGGGAACTTCTCCCTGTACTGCTGTCACAGGGAGAGAGGGCAGAGGACGGCGGCTGCAGGAGAGGGAACATGTTATGTTTTACCCTAAAAATAGGTGGAACATGTAACATATTTCCAAACGTGAACTTATCCTTTAACCAATTCAGGAAGATTTGGCTGCTCAATGACCAGGCCATTTTTTGCGATTCGGCACTGCGTCGCTTTAACTGACAATTGTACGGTCATGCGACGTTGCACCCAAACAAAATTTTTTTTTCCCACAAATAGAGATTTCTTTTGGTGGTATTTGATCATCTCTGCGTTTTTTATTTTTTGCGCTATAAACAAAAAAAAGCGACAATTTTGGAAAAAACACAATATTTTGTACTTTTTGCTGTAATAAATAGCCCAATTTTTTTTTAAAAAAGCTAATTTTTTTCCTCAGTTTAGGCCGATATGTATTCTTCTATATATTTTTGGTAATAAAAATCCCATAAAGCGTATAGATTTACGGCATTTTTATTATTATATATTTTTTTACTAGTAATGGTGGCGATCTGCTTTTTATCGAGACTGCGACATTATGTCGGACACATCGGACACTTTTGACACATTTTTGCGTTGATTGACAATTATACAGCGATCAGTGCTATAAAAATGCACTGATTACTATATAAATGTCACTGGCAGGGAAGGGGTTAACACTAGGGGGCGATCAAGGGGTTAAATGTGTTCCCTATGTGTGTGTTCTAACTGTGGGGGATAAGAGATCGTGGTTCCTAGCTCGTAGGAATTTACAATCTCTCTTTCCTCTCCTTACAGAACTGGGATGTGTGTGTTTACCTTGTCGTGCCCGTGATCGCTCGTGGCCGGCAGTCATCGCGACCGCTGGTCACGAGCATCAGCACCCCCGCTGTGCATCGGGCGTGCGCCTGCTATCCAACTTAAAGGGACCGACGTACAGCTACGACGGTTCGCGGGATCGTTCCGACCTGCCGCAGTATAATGACGGCGGCTGGTCGGCAAGTGGTTAAAGCACAGCTAAAGGCTCCTTTGTTGTACCATGTGGTACCTTTGTTTTGTGTCATCTTCATCAATGCCCCTGGGACAAGGCTAAGCTGCTGTGG
Source organism: Lithobates sylvaticus (assembly GCA_028564925.1). Taxonomy (NCBI): domain Eukaryota; kingdom Metazoa; phylum Chordata; class Amphibia; order Anura; family Ranidae; genus Lithobates; species Lithobates sylvaticus. The sequence continues at coordinate 119,644,780 of CM053035.1, read as the reverse complement.
GGAATACACAACCTTAAGGCGGACCTCTACACTTAGGCCCCTTTCACACTGACGGACCGTTCAGGTCCGCCTGTCAGTTTTGACGGCGGACCTGAACGGGTGCTCCATGTCTATGGAGCGATGTATGTCAGCGGTGACATGTCCGCTGACATCCGACACGGTCTGATCCGCCAAAAGCAGACGGATGGCCCTACGTCCAGATCCGTCGCTGGCGGATCGGATCGGGTGAGATCTGATGAAAACGGACACGCTGTCCGTTTTCATCCAATCTCTCCATAGAAACTAGTGGCATTCGACAAGCCCCTCCCCGCTCAATGAGCAGAGAGGGACCTGTCATCCGCCGAGATCTTCCGCTGAGCCGGCAGACAGAGGCGGAATCCGTGCAAGTGGATCTGCCCCGTGTGAAAGGGGCCTTAGAGATGAACGGACACCATGTACATTGCACTGCAACAGTTCTCCAGTTAACTCTCGGCTCCCTGTGACAATGTACACCTTCAGAGTAACTTGCATTTTGGAGGGACACGCTGAGCCATTGTCCACAACCACCTGTCCAGCGTTTTCCACTACTACTTCCCAGTAATGGAGTGGGCCTCGCCTTGCACTCTGCAAGGGCTCCACATGTGCACTCAACTTGACACTTGCACTTCTGTGCCCCTGCATAGGGTGGGGAACCTGTGTAGCATAATTCGCTCCCGTTCCCATTGGCAAAAGGAGTGCAGACAACATCTCCCTCCCTGCTAGAGGCTGTGCCACCTATAATGGGTACACACTACCAACAGACTGCTTGTTAGACTTCCCTTACTCTGGATAACCACTTATGTCTTCACACCACTTCACTCCATGCTGATGTTTTCATACCCCAATGTGTTAGGACCCACAAGGTGAACCATGTGTGTGCCAGTTAGTTGCGATACACCTCATTAATAATGTCAGACCACACACGGACAACGTTTGGCAAAAGTGCAGGAATAGGCATTTCACAGTCCAACAGGCAAACCATGATACCTTCCTAGTTCCCTAACACTACAGGTGAAGTGCCCATTAAACACTGCCACTGCCACTACCTGACAAAGGTGCAGTTCAGAGTTCACAGTCCTTCCGAGGCTCTCTCATAGTAAAATTTGTTTTAAAACCGCGCTAATGTCTGTAGTGACTTCAATATAAAAGTGACAGCAGCGGCTAAACCATGTGATATATCCACAGTTCAAAATCCACTGTCCAAAAAAGCAGAGCTAGTTGAAAATGTGATATAAATTCAATAACCATTATTCCAACTGTGAAGTAATTATTATGATAAAAACAATAAAGTGTGGAATGTCCACGTGAAATAAAATAAAATAGTGAAAAAGATCCTCATCAGCAAAAATTATCTTTAAAGTTCCGACCAGTGGCGGTGCGTGCATAGAGGGCGCAGGAGCGCCGCCCCCCTCTCTCCTGCACCGCTCTATCACCAATAGATAGATTCATGCATTGCATGAATCTATCTATTGTCACCGTTGCCGCCCTCTATTCAGGTAACCGGCCCCTTGTCGGGCGCCGGGCATCTGAATTCCAGCGGGGGGGGGGGTGTTTCTGGAAGCGCCCTATTAGAGCTGTCAGCTCTAATAGGGGACCTGATTAGAGCGGTGGGCTCTAATAGGCTTCCATAAGTGTAAACAGCGGGCGCACTGCTGTGCGTTCGCTGATTACACAGTATTGTGTTAGAGAAGCGAATACATCGCTTCCCTAACACAGACCCGCCTCTCAGCCAATCAGGTTGCCGGGTCTGTTACCTGTCACCTGATTGGCTGAAGTCACAGGCGCTGTGATTGGACGCTAGGCGTCCAATCATAGCAGAAGACAGGAGGAGCGCGGGAGAAGACATCGGACGATGAGGAGACACCGCTCGCCGCCTGACGCCGTCACCAGCTGCACACCGAGACAAGGTAAGTGCAGAGGGCAGGCAGGGGGCACAGTGGCAGCACTTGAGGGGCACAGTGGCAGCACTTGAAGGGCACAGTGGCAGCACTTGAGGGGCACAGTGGCAGCACTTGAGGGGCACAGTGGCAGCACTTAAGGGGCACAGTGGCAGCGTTTGGAGCACAGTGGCAGCACTTGGGGCACAATGGCAGCACTTGGGGCACAATGGCAGAACTTGGGGCACAGTGGCAGTGTTTAATGGGCACAGTGGCAGCGTTTGATGGGCACAGTGGCAGCATTTAATGGTCACAGTGGCAGCGTTTGATGGCACAGTGAGGCTGTTTGTTTGCGCCCCCCCAAAAATTTTGAGCACCAGCCGCCACTGGTTCCGACACCAACATTAATGGGGCCTCCTTAAGTAACACCCACCACCTCAGTTAACAGGGGCGCTTACCAAATCATATGGACCTTCTATTGCTAGAAAGGTTAACCAAGCTTTAGTAAGAACCCTCGATGGTAAGCTGTGAACAGATATGCCTTCCTATGGACTAGGGATGGGCCCGGTGCTCGATGCGAACCCACGTTCGCATCGAGCACCGGGCGTTCGCTCGCTCGGCGAGCCCAGAACTATTTTGGCCGCTCGCATCACGTTCGTGTGATGCGAGCGGCCCCGCAATGCATTGCGGCCGGCGCAGTGCATTGCTGGCTGATGATTGGCCAAGCATGCACTGTGACCCCGCATGCTTGGCCAATCACAGCCCCGGAAACTCGAAGAGCCATAATTGGCTACAGGCAGGACGCCTGTAGCCAATTACAGCTCAGGGGCTGTAGTACACGCCCCCCCCTATAAAAGGCCGCCACGCCGTCTGCGCCGGTCACATGCTGTTCCGGCGCAGATAGAGCAGGCTAGATCTGTAACACTCTGCTGGATTTAGTTAGTTAGAGAGATTTACTTAGAGAGATTGAGATAGATAGATTCATTCATTTAGATTGATTTAGAAAGAGGGGCTTGTAGTGTGTTCGTGGCAGGCAGGCAGAGCTCCTATATTTTGTTCCCAGAAGCACCTATAGGACTTGTAGTGTGTTCGTGGCAGGCAGGCAGAGCTCCTATATTTTGTTCCCAGAAGCACCTATAGGACTTGTAGTGTGTTCCTGGCAGGCAGGCAGAGCTCCTATATTTTGTTCCCAGAAGCACCTATAGGACTTGTAGTGTGTTCGTGGCAGGCAGGCAGAGCTCCTATATTTTCTTCCCAGAAGCACCTATAGGACTTGTAGTGTGTTCCTGGCAGGCAGGCAGAGCTCCTATATTTTGTTCCCAGAAGCACCTATAGGACTTGTAGTGTGTTTGTGGCAGGCAGGCAGAGCTCCTATATTTTCTTCCCAGAAGCACCTATAGGACTTGTAGTGTGTTCCTGGCAGGCAGGCAGAGCTCCTATATTTTCTTCCCAGAAGCACCTATAGGACTTGTAGTGTGTTCCTGGCAGGCAGGCAGAGCTCCTATATTTTGTTCCCAGAAGCATCTATAGGACTTGTAGTGTGTTCGTGGCAGGCAGGCAGAGCTCCTATATTTTCTTCCCAGAAGCACCTATAGGACTTGTAGTGTGTTCCTGGCAGGCAGGCAGAGCTCCTATATTTTGTTCCCAGAAGCACCTATAGGACTTGTAGTGTGTTCGTGGCAGGCAGGCAGAGCTCCTATATTTTCTTCCCAGAAGCACCTATAGGACTTGTAGTGTGTTCCTGGCAGGCAGGCAGAGCTCCTATATTTTGTTCCCAGAAGCACCTATAGGACTTGTAGTGTGTTCGTGGCAGGCAGGCAGAGCTCCTATATTTTCTTCCCAGAAGCACCTATAGGACTTGTAGTGTGTTCCTGGCAGGCAGGCAGAGCTCCTATATTTTGTTCCCAGAAGCACCTATAGGACTTGTAGTGTGTTCGTGGCAGGCAGGCAGAGCTCCTATATTTTCTTCCCAGAAGCACCTATAGGACTTGTAGTGTGTTCCTGGCAGGCAGGCAGAGCTCCTATATTTTGTTCCCAGAAGCACCTATAGGACTTGAAGTGTGTTAGTCCCATCACACAGAGATCATATATTTTGTTCCCAGAAGCACCTATAGGACTTGAAGTGTGTTAGTCCAATCACACAGAGATCATATATTTTGTTCCCAGAAGCACCTATAGGACTTGAAGTGTGTTAGTCCAATCACACAGAGATCATATATTTTGTTCCCAGAAGCACCTATAGGACTTGAAGTGTGTTAGTCCCATCACACAGACCTATATTTTCTTCCCAGAAGCACCTATAGGACTTGAAGTGTGTTAGTCCAATCACACAGAGATCATATATTTTGTTCCCAGAAGCACCTATAGGACTTGAAGTGTGTTAGTCCCATCACACAGAGATCATATATTTTGTTCCCAGAAGCACCTATAGGACTTGAAGTGTGTTAGTCCAATCACACAGAGATCATATATTTTGTTCCCAGAAGCACCTATAGGACTTGAAGTGTGTTAGTCCAATCACACAGAGATCATATATTTTGTTCCCAGAAGCACCTATAGGACTTGAAGTGTGTTAGTCCAATCACACAGAGATCATATATTTTGTTCCCAGAAGCACCTATAGGACTTGAAGTGTGTTAGTCCCATCACACAGACCTATATTTTCTTCCCAGAAGCACCTATAGGACTTGAAGTGTGTTAGTCCAATCACACAGAGATCATATATTTTGTTCCCAGAAGCACCTATAGGACTTGAAGTGTGTTAGTCCCATCACACAGAGATCATATATTTTGTTCCCAGAAGCACCTATAGGACTTGAAGTGTGTTAGTCCAATCACACAGAGATCATATATTTTGTTCCCAGAAGCACCTATAGGACTTGAAGTGTGTTAGTCCAATCACACAGAGATCATATATTTTGTTCCCAGAAGCACCTATAGGACTTGAAGTGTGTTAGTCCCAATCACACAGAGATCATATATTTTGTTCCCAGAAGCACCTATAGGACTTGAAGTGTGTTAGTCCCATCACACAGACCTATATTTTCTTCCCAGAAGCACCTATAGGACTTGAAGTGTGTTAGTCCAATCACACAGAGATCATATATTTTGTTCCCAGAAGCACCTATAGGACTTGAAGTGTGTTAGTCCCATCACACAGAGATCATATATTTTTGTTCCCAGAAGCACCTATAGGACTTGAAGTGTGTTAGTCCAATCACACAGAGATCATATATTTTGTTCCCAGAAGCACCTATAGGACTTGAAGTGTGTTAGTCCAATCACACAGAGATCATATATTTTGTTCCCAGAAGCACCTATAGGACTTGAAGTGTGTTAGTCCAATCACACAGAGATCATATATTTTGTTCCCAGAAGCACCTATAGGACTTGAAGTGTGTTAGTCCAATCACACAGAGATCATATATTTTGTTCCCAGAAGCACCTATAGGACTTGAAGTGTGTTAGTCCAATCACACAGAGATCATATATTTTGTTCCAGAAGCACCTATAGGACTTGAAGTGTGTTAGTCCAATCACACAGAGATCATATATTTTGTTCCCAGAAGCACCTATAGGACTTGAAGTGTGTTAGTCCCATCACACAGACCTATATTTTCTTCCCAGAAGCACCTATAGGACTTGAAGTGTGTTAGTCCCATCACACAGACCTATATTTTCTTCCCAGAGGCACCTATAGGACTTGAAGTGTGTTAGTCCCATCACACAGAGATCATATATTTTGTTCCCAGAAGCACCTATAGGACTTGAAGTGTGTTAGTCCCATCACACAGAGATCATATATTTTGATCCCAGAAGCACCTATAGGACTTGAAGTGTGTTAGTCCAATCACACAGAGATCATATATTTTGTTCCCAGAAGCACCTATAGGACTTGAAGTGTGTTAGTCCCATCACACAGACCTATATTTTCTTCCCAAAGGCACCTATAGGACTTGAAGTGTGTTAGTCCCATCACACAGAGATCATATATTTTGTTCCCAGAAGCACCTATAGGACTTGAAGTGTGTTAGTCCCATCACACAGAGATCCTATATTTTGTTCCCAGAAGCACCTATAGGACTTGAAGTGTGTTAGTCCCATCACACAGACCTATATTTTCTTCCCAGAAGCACCTATAGGACTTCTAGTGTGTTAGTGGCATCACACAGAGCTCCTATATTTTCTTCTCAGCAGCACCCAGAGGACTTCTAGTGTGTTAGTGGCATCACACAGAGCTCCTCTATTTTCTTTGCAGAAGCACCCATAGGACTTCTAGTGTGTTAGTGGCATCACACAGAGCTCCTCTATTTTCTTTGCAGAAGCACCCATAGGACTTCTAGTGTGTTAGTGGCATCACACAGAGCTCCTCTATTTTCTTCTCAGCAGCACCCACAGGACTTCTAGTGTGTTAGTGGCATCACACAGAGCTCCTCTATTTTCTTTGCAGAAGCACCCATAGGACTTCTAGTGTGTTAGTGGCATCACACAGAGCTCCTCTATTTTCTTCTCAGCAGCACCCACAGGACTTCTAGTGTGTTAGTGGCATCACACAGAGCTCCTCTATTTTCTTTGCAGAAGCACCCATAGGACTTCTAGTGTGTTAGTGGCATCACACAGAGCTCCTATATTTTCTTCTCAGCAGCACCCACAGGACTTCTAGTGTGTTAGTGGCATCACACAGAGCTCCTCTATTTTCTTTGCAGAAGCACCCATAGGACTTCTAGTGTGTTAGTGGCATCACACAGAGCTCCTCTATTTTCTTTGCAGAAGCACCCATAGGACTTCTAGTGTGTTAGTGGCATCACACAGAGCTCCTCTATTTTCTTCTCAGCAGCACCCACAGGACTTCTAGTGTGTTAGTGGCATCACACAGAGCTCCTCTATTTTCTTTGCAGAAGCACCCATAGGACTTCTAGTGTGTTAGTGGCATCACACAGAGCTCCTATATTTTCTTCTCAGCAGCACCCACAGGACTTCTAGTGTGTTAGTGGCATCACACAGAGCTCCTCTATTTTCTTTGCAGAGGCACCCACAGGACTTCTAGTGTGTTAGTGGCATCACACAGAGCTCCTCTATTTTCTTTGCAGAAGCACCCATAGGACTTCTAGTGTGTTAGTGGCATCACACAGAGCTCCTCTATTTTCTTCTCAGCAGCACCCACAGGACTTCTAGTGTGTTAGTGGCATCACACAGAGCTCCTCTATTTTCTTTGCAGAAGCACCCATAGGACTTCTAGTGTGTTAGTGGCATCACACAGAGCTCCTCTATTTTCTTCTCAGCAGCACCCACAGGACTTCTAGTGTGTTAGTGGCATCACACAGAGCTCCTCTATTTTCTTTGCAGAAGCACCCATAGGACTTCTAGTGTGTTAGTGGCATCACACAGAGCTCCTATATTTTCTTCTCAGCAGCACCCACAGGACTTCTAGTGTGTTAGTGGCATCACACAGAGCTCCTCTATTTTCTTTGCAGAAGCACCCATAGGACTTCTAGTGTGTTAGTGGCATCACACAGAGCTCCTCTATTTTCTTTGCAGAAGCACCCATAGGACTTCTAGTGTGTTAGTGGCATCACACAGAGCTCCTCTATTTTCTTCTCAGCAGCACCCACAGGACTTCTAGTGTGTTAGTGGCATCACATAGAGCTCCTCTATTTTCTTTGCAGAAGCACCCATAGGACTTCTAGTGTGTTAGTGGCATCACACAGAGCTCCTATATTTTCTTCTCAGCAGCACCCACAGGACTTCTAGTGTGTTAGTGGCATCACACAGAGCTCCTCTATTTTCTTTGCAGAGGCACCCACAGGACTTCTAGTGTGTTAGTGGCATCACACAGAGCTCCTCTATTTTCTTTGCAGAAGCACCCATAGGACTTCTAGTGTGTTAGTGGCATCACACAGAGCTCCTATATTTTCTTCTCAGCAGCACCCACAGGACTTCTAGTGTGTTAGTGGCATCACACAGAGCTCCTCTATTTTCTTTGCAGAAGCACCCATAGGACTTCTAGTGTGTTAGTGGCATCACACAGAGCTCCTCTATTTTCTTTGCAGAAGCACCCATAGGACTTCTAGTGTGTTAGTGGCATCACACAGAGCTCCTCTATTTTCTTCTCAGCAGCACCCACAGGACTTCTAGTGTGTTAGTGGCATCACACAGAGCTCCTCTATTTTCTTTGCAGAAGCACCCATAGGACTTCTAGTGTGTTAGTGGCATCACACAGAGCTCCTATATTTTCTTCTCAGCAGCACCCACAGGACTTCTAGTGTGTTAGTGGCATCACACAGAGCTCCTCTATTTTCTTTGCAGAAGCACCCATAGGACTTCTAGTGTGTTAGTGGCATCACACAGAGCTCCTCTATTTTCTTTGCAGAAGCACCCATAGGACTTCTAGTGTGTTAGTGGCATCACACAGAGCTCCTATATTTTCTTCTCAGCAGCACCCACAGGACTTCTAGTGTGTTAGTGGCATCACACAGAGCTCCTCTATTTTCTTTGCAGAAGCACCCATAGGACTTCTAGTGTGTTAGTGGCATCACACAGAGCTCCTCTATTTTCTTTGCAGAAGCACCCATAGGACTTCTAGTGTGTTAGTGGCATCACACAGAGCTCCTCTTTTTTCTTTGCAGAAGCACCCATAGGACTTCTAGTGTGTTAGTGGCATCACACAGAGCTCCTATATTTTCTTCTCAGCAGCACCCACAGGACTTCTAGTGTGTTAGTGGCATCACACAGAGCTCCTATATATTCTTCTCAGCAGCACCCACAGGACTACCGACTACAATGGCTGGAAGACCGCCAAGGGGAGGCAGAGCGTGCAGAGCCAAGAACACAGGGCAGGCAGGCTCTGTTTTCTAGTGGACGTGGCCGTGGACGTGGACGTGGTCGTGCATCGTCATCAGCACGTGGCCATGGGACACGCGCGTCTTTGTTTTCGGCAGCTGGACATGTGGAGCCGCATCATGCTGAAGGCTTGGTAGAATGGATGACCAAGCCCTCCTCATCCTCCTCATCCTCTCTCACCCAGGCTCAGGGTACTGGCAGAGCATCATCAGCCACCCTTCCCTAGACCCACCATGTCCTCCTGAGGAGTCCCCCGAACTCTTTGAGCACAGTGTTGGGTACATGCTCCAGGAGGATGCCCAACGATTCGAAGGCTCGGATGATGATACCCAGCTTGAGGAATCTGGCAGTACTGTTCCACCAGCTGCAGCTTACTGCCAGGTTTGCTCTAGTGGTGAAGAGGGAGGGGATGATGAGGTCACTGACTCCACGTGGGTGCCTGAAGGGAGAGAGGATGAGGAGGAGGACGAGGAGGAGGAGGATGCGGCGTCACATGTCCAACGAGGCAGGGTGCCCCCTGGAGGCCAGGTAGAGGCCAGCACAGCAACTGTACAACACCGCAGAGCTCCGCCTGTGCAGGGCGCTGCCTCTGCACGTTATCAGAAAAGTTCTTTGGTGTGGGCCTTTTTTGAGACGAGTGCAGCAGATCGCACCACTGCTATTTGCAATATTTGTCTCAAGCGTATCTCGCGTGGCCAAAACATCAGCCGCTTGGGCACCACAAGCATGACCAGACATATGGCGACCTGCCATGCAGCTCGTTGGCAGGCACACATAAAAGACCCACACCAAAGAACTAAGCGGACCTCTCCTTGCTCCTCCTCAGCTGGGATCTCCATCCCCACTACACCTTCAGTCCTCTCTGAAAGCTGCTCTGAGAGGACTGAAGGTGTAGAATTAGGTGTGTCACAACCAAGTACTTGCAGTACACCGACGTCCGATTGCAGCAGGCAAATTTCCCTGCCCCAGCTGCTGGACCGTAGAAAGAAGTACACTCCCAGCCATCCACATGCCCAGCGGTTGAATGCTAGCCTGGCTAAATTGCTAGCACTTCAACTGCTGCCTTTTCAGTTGGTACAAAGAGAAAATTGCGCTGGACAAAAAACTAAGTTAAGATAAAAATTAAAAATTAAAAATTGAAAAGCTGCAACCAAAATGTGATAAGCATGTACAAGGTGAAATTTAAAAAGGCTGCGCTACATTCTATCTGAGAAAAAACAACACTAATTGATGCAAAACATTGGTGTCAGTGTCAGTGCATACACCTCACTCGTTGAGAGTGAGTGGTGACTAATGAAAAATAAATGGGATTACTGTATACCAGGAGCGGTTATAGTAATCAAGTATAACAAATTCCAGTGAACCTAGTATCAAATATATAACATACAATACAAAAATTATTCAGATGGGCTATATAGTAACCCAACACATTGGTGAGTGAAAGGGATATGAATCCAACAAATTAACGTGTTAAGTTATACCGTGCGTAGATAAGTGTCAGGATAGACTGGTATAATAACCCAAAAAAAATATAAAAATAATATAAATTAAAAAAGTGGAAATTAAAGTCCAAAAGCGACTGCAAACTCGATCTAGTCCAACAGTAAATTGGCTTCCACGTGTTGAGAGATGGTGACTTTGTGTGGATTCAAATATAAAGTGACAAGTGCTTGTGAAAATCCCTCCACCAGGAAGATTGCAGGCTTACCAGACTGTGGAGAAAACTCGCATATGGCTAATACCCAGCCAGGGCCTTGACTTCCACTGCCGCTCACCTGCGCCCCTCGCGGTATCCAGAAAAGTTACCAGCTTCAGATGCAGGAAAACGTGAGGCTCACCACTAATGGTAGTGGGTTATGGCCTGTATATAGCATAAGCCGATTGTATGGATCTCCGGAAGGTTGGCCCAAGAAAAGAAGAAGGGGGACACACCATGGGTGGAATCCAACGGATTTATTTGGTAAAAAGTGCCAATACGCACAAAAAGGCAGAATGCATAAAATAATTGAAATACACTTAAAAATTATGCGGCCGGCCGGCAGCAGTACTCGTCCGTGCTAAGACGTAAGACGCGGTGACGTCAGCACGTCGCTCCTCCCTACGCGTTTCGTCAGAGAGTGACGTAATCATGGGACACGGACGGCGTACTGACGCACCGCTTAAATACACAACAAGAAGCCTCGATCTGGATGGCAAAACATCAGACTTCCGGTCTCCATCTTAGAGTCTGGCAAATCAAGGAAAAAACGCCCTTATAACAGAGCGTTAATATTAGCTGTATGATAGCAAGGCATGTAGTCCATTATCCTATATGAGAACTAGCCAAAGTCTCAAGAAGATTATGCGTTGATAGATGATATACACACATGACCAAACGTACAACTGCGAATTGACACATAAACTACATTACCCATCACCCTATCTGGTATAGTTCTGTTACGTCTCACCTCCTCCAAATCAAGGTGAGGGGGGGATGGGCAGGACAGGGTGGAAGCTAAAAGGTAACAACCAATAGGTCAACATCTCTACATCCCATATATCATAAATGAAGATGGGATCAAAGCAAGTGATATTCATAGTTAGTCTATAAAGACCACAGACCAAAAGGTTATCAGGGATTTTAAACAGACCGCACAGGGTCATCTAATCTCTTAAAGTAATATGAACCATACAAATAAAAATCATAATGATTGTCAGTCATATATCCCAACGGGGTGACATGGCGGACAAATATGTATAGATGTAAATAGAGGGGGTATGGGGTGTACCCACCTGTACTCGCACCTCAACCTACTAATACCTACCGAAGTTAATCTCATCTATACAAGATAGCCAACAGAGACCTCAGACCATCGTATAGAATCCATAACATCTTCAAGCCGTACAGGCCCATTAAAGTGCCAGCACTAGTTTGATTGAAATGTAAACAATATAAAAAATGTAAAAAAGTTGATGGAAAATTACATATAAACTACAAACTGAAGGAAAAAAGGGGAGGACAAGTAGGTCACCTCACTTATTTATAAAGGTAATGGGGGCTACCCAACCAATCGGTACCTATGCTGGAAGAAGGTATTGGAATAGTACCGAAAGGTCATTCTTCGGATGATAACCAAACCCGAGACGTCTAGGTAGGCAATCTCCTTAGGATGATAAAAAATCGCAGGACTACGATATAGGCATATCCGCCCATACTAGCACATCAATAGGCTGGCACCTACAGACGTCCATCTCATTCACAAGAGATAATCTCCATAGGGCGGCCGGGATCTCAAATTGGAATGTGAAGTCCACACCGTCCTCCACCCGTACTAGCCCATTAAAGTGCTAGCATGGGTTTGGATGGAATGTACATAAATTGTGAAAATATTGTTACAAAAATTTATTACTACAAAAAGGGGGGGACAAAGGTGTCACCACAACTCTTTATAGGCAGAAAGGGAGAAAAAAGAGAATTACAACCGATCTGTATTTATACTAAAAGGGGGTAATTAAATGAATACCAGAAGTGATTTGTTCAAAGTATAGCAGATACTATAGATAGACAGACCAAAGCTGTACCATTCCCACTCCTCAAAGGGAGTGTTTCTTTAATACGCCAAAAAAATACTCAAGAGGGCCATAAACTGCATCTAATATCTGCGATCCAGATCGAGTGTACAGCATCCCAACATACCAATACACATTTACAGAGGCAGCAAACAGGATGTAATTTAGGCATTGTCTATGAATGCGTTCACATCTACATCGATGTTTAACCCCTGAGGGGTGTGTGTTTTTAATCTATGCACCCATGACATCTCAGATCTGGAGATGCTTCTGACCAGGTTACTTCCTCTCCAGTGCGGGCTAAACTTCTCTATCCCCAGGAACAGGGTGTTGGAGGGGTCCCTTTTGTGTACTGTTAAGTAGTGCTTTGAAACCGAGTGTTTGGTGTAACCCCTCCGGATGTTATTTATATGTTCATTGAGTCGAACCCTGAGAGGACGTTTAGTCCTGCCCACATACTGTAGGCCACACGGGCACTGCAGCAGGTAGACAAGCCCCTCAGTGGTGCACGTGATGAAGGACTCAATTTTATAACTTTTAGATGTTACAGTGGAGGAAAAACTAATAGTTCGCCTGGTCCTACAGCAGTTAATAGAGCATACTTGACATCTATTGCATTTATAATATCCGGTCAGCTCTCCAAAAAATTGGGGAGCTCCACTGGGAGGGTTTAGGATATTCGGTGCTATTTTATCCCTAAGAGATGGAGCACCCCTGAACACCACACGTGGACGATCAGGGAGAATCGTACTCAGAAGTGTGTCATTCCCCAAAATGTGCCAGTGTTTTTGTATGATACGGCTGATGTTATAATGCTGATTAGAGAAGTTAGTAATGAAAGGGACTCCTGTCGTATCCCTCGCATCGTTGGTTGGCACTTTTACTGCCAACAAAGCCGACCTATCCATCAGAGATACCTGATGGAGGGTGTCCTGAAGGGCCAGAGGATCGTAACCCTTATCAACAAACTTAGAGGTAAGGGTTTTGGCCTGTATTAGAAATTTGTCGTGTTCGGTGCAATTACGTCTTAAGCGCATATATTGGCTTTTGGGGACAGAACCCAACCAGGAGGGATGGTGACAGCTCCCCTTGGGGATGTAGGAATTTCTATCCGTAGATTTAAAAAATGTAGAGGTAACAAACTGACTGTCTTTAATCTCTATCTTCAAATCCAAAAAATGTATCGCTTCCTGGCTCGCCTCAAATGACAGATGTATACCTCTGTTGTTATTATTGAGGCCAGCCATGAAGGTGTCCAGGGAGGACTTGGTACCTTGCCAGAGGAGGAGGACGTCATCTATATACCGTGCCCAAAGGACAATCTCAGATCTCGATTGGGAATAGATGACGTCCTCCTCCCACTGGGCCATGAACAGATTCGCCAGGCTAGGGGCGTACTTGGCCCCCATGGCCACGCCCCTGTCCTGGCGAAAAAACTGTCCATTATGCCAGAAAAAATTATGTGTAGCCGCAAATTGGAGCAACTCCATGATGTAGTCAATTTGTGCTGGGATGAGTGGGGAACTCTTATACAGAAAATATTTCACTGCTCCCAGACCCAAATGGTGAGGGATAATGGTGTAAAGCGACGTAACGTCAGCCGTAACTAACCACATACCCTCCATTGGGTCAAGGTCGGTCAATAGGTTAATGACCTGGCGAGTGTCCTTGATGAAGGAAGGCAACCCCTGTACGACAGGTTGTAGATAATAGTCTATATACTTGCCCACCCGGGACGTTACGGAATCTATTCCGCTCACTATAGGGCGTCCCGGGGGGCAAGTTAAACTCTTATGTATTTTTGGTAAATAATAGATTATGGGTACCCTAGGGGCCTTAGGGACCAAAAACAACCTTTCTTTTTTATTTAAAATACCCAAATCAGCACCCTTAGACACCAGATCTTCTAGAGCACATTTATACCTCATATTGGGATTAGAGGATAAAAGAGTATAGGTATCTCTGTCCCCTACTATGCGATCCATTTCTAGCATATAATCGCTTTTATTGAGCAGAATGATGCCCCCACCCTTGTCAGCAGGGCGTATCACTAATTCCTTATTGTCACATAAGGACTGTATACCTTCTTCCAGACTTCTTTTAATCCTAGCCTGTTTTAATTCTAATTTATCCAGATCCTTCAAAACGATGTCCCTAAAAACCTTGATAGAAGGGGCAAGAGAGCCTGGGGGGTTAAACAGGGAGGCATTAGCCAATCCAGAGTGTTGAAACTCCATAGAGGCATATCTGTTAGTATTGATGGGGTTCGACAAAAAATGTCTTTTTATACTCAGTTTGCGCACATATCTGTGCACATCCATGTAGGTCTGAAATTTGCTCAGACCTTTCGGTGGAGCAAACTTCAGACCTCTATCGAGCACTTGTAGTTCAGGATCTGTAAGAAATTTTTTACATTTTTTATATTGTTTACATTTCATTCAAACTAGTGCTGGCACTTTAATGGGCCTGTACGGCTTGAAGATGTTATGGATTCTATACGATGGTCTGAGGTCTCTGTTGGCTATCTTGTATAGATGAGATTAACTTCGGTAGGTATTAGTAGGTTGAGGTGCGAGTACAGGTGGGTACACCCCATACCCCCTCTATTTACATCTATACATATTTGTCCGCCATGTCACCCCGCTGGGATATATGACTGACAATCATTATGATTTTTATTTGTATGGTTTATATTACTTTAAGAGATTAGATGACCCTGTGCGGTCTGTTTAAAATCCCTGATAACCTTTTGGTCTGTGGTCTTTATAGACTAACTATGAATATCACTTGCTTTGATCCCATCTTCATTTATGATATATGGGATGTAGAGATGTTGACCTATTGGTTGTTACCTTTTAGCTTCCACCCTGTCCTGCCCATCCCCCCCTCACCTTGATTTGGAGGAGGTGAGACGTAACAGAACTATACCAGATAGGGTGATGGGTAATGTAGTTTATGTGTCAATTCGCAGTTGTACGTTTGGTCATGTGTGTATATCATCTATCAACGCATAATCTTCTTGAGACTTTGGCTAGTTCTCATATAGGATAATGGACTACATGCCTTGCTATCATACAGCTAATATTAACGCTCTGTTATAAGGGCGTTTTTTCCTTGATTTGCCAGACTCTAAGATGGAGACCGGAAGTCTGATGTTTTGCCATCCAGATCGAGGCTTCTTGTTGTGTATTTAAGCGGTGCGTCAGTACGCCGTCCGTGTCCCATGATTACGTCACTCTCTGACGAAACGCGTAGGGAGGAGCGACATGCTGACGTCACCGCGTCTTACGTCTTAGCACGGACGAGTACTGCTGCCGGCCGGCCGCATAATTTTTAAGTGTATTTCAATTATTTTATGCATTCTGCCTTTTTGTGCGTATTGGCACTTTTTACCAAATAAATCCGTTGGATTCCACCCATGGTGTGTCCCCCTTCTTCTTTTCTTGGGCCAACCTTCCGGAGATCCATACAATCGGCTTATGCTATATACAGGCCATAACCCACTACCATTAGTGGTGAGCCTCACGTTTTCCTGCATCTGAAGCTGGTAACTTTTCTGGATACCGCGAGGGGCGCAGGTGAGCGGCAGTGGAAGTCAAGGCCCTGGCTGGGTATTAGCCATATGCGAGTTTTCTCCACAGTCTGGTAAGCCTGCAATCTTCCTGGTGGAGGGATTTTCACAAGCACTTGTCACTTTATATTTGAATCCACACAAAGTCACCATCTCTCAACACGTGGAAGCCAATTTACTGTTGGACTAGATCGAGTTTGCAGTCGCTTTTGGACTTTAATTTCCACTTTTTTAATTTATATTATTTTTATATTTTTTTTGGGTTATTATACCAGTCTATCCTGACACTTATCTACGCACGGTATAACTTTTCAGTTGGTAGACTCGGCCCCCTTCCGTGAGTTTGTTCAATGTGCGGTTCCTCAGTGGCAGGTTCCCAAACGCCACTTTTTCTCACGGAAGGCGATTCCGTCTCTCTACCGGCATGTGGAGGGCAATGTCCATGCCTCGCTGGACAGGGCGGTCAGCGGTAAGGTGCATATTACCGCTGACTCATGGTCCAGCAGGCATGGACAGGGACGGTACCTTTCTTTCACGGCCCATTGGGTCACTCTATTGGCAGCTGGGAGGGATGCAGGACAAGGTGCAGTAGTGTTGGAGGTTGTTCCGCCACCACGCCTCCAAAACGCTACTACTGCTACTGGTTGTGACACACCTCTCTCCTCCACCCCCTCCTCTTCTTCTTCCTCCAGTGCTCTGTCCTTGGAACCAGCGGTGCTCCGTAGGCGTACAAGGGGCTACGCAAGTACGCAGGCAAAAAGATGCCATGCCGTGCTTGCGCTGGTGTGTTTGGGGGACAGGAGCCACACTGGGCCAGAGGTTCTGGCAGCTCTGCAGGGGCAGGCCGAGAGGTGGTTGACGCCACGTCAGCTTAAGCCAGGAATGGTCGTTTCTGACAATGGCACCAACCTCCTCTCCGCCCTGCGACAGGGGCAGCTCACCCATGTGCCCTGCATGGCTCACGTCCTCAACCTGGTGGTGCAGCGGTTCTTGGGCAGGTTCCCAGGCTTACAGGATGTCCTGAGGCAGGCCAGGAAAGTCTGTGTGCATTTCCGCCGATCTTATAATGCCAGTGCTCGGCTGACTGAGCTGCAAAAGGAGCTGAACCTGCCCAAGAACCGCCTAATATGTGACATGCCCACCAGGTGGAACTCAACGTTGGCCATGCTGCAGCGACTGCACACGCAGCAGAGGGCCATCAATGAGTACCTTTGCGACTACGGCACCAGGACAGGGTCAGGGGAGCTTGGTTTTTTTTCCCCACGTCAGTGGAGCATGATCAGGGATGCATGCACTGTCCTCTCACCATTTGAGGAGGCCACGAGGATGGTGAGCAGTGACAGTGCATGCATCAGTGACACTGTCCCTCTTGTCCACCTGTTGGAGCATACGCTGCGTGGGATAATGGACAGGGCACTTGAGGCAGAACAGAGGCAGGAAGAGGAGGACTTCCTTGCCTCTCAAGGCCCCCTTTATCCGGACAGTGTTCCTTCTGTCCCACCCATCACACAGGAAGAGGATGAGGAGGAGGAGGAGGAGGATTGTGTGAGCATGGAGGTGGAGCCTGGCACTCAGCATCAGCAGCAGCAGTCTTTTAGGGATGATGTACAGTCCCAACAAACCAGTGGACTTGTACGTGGCTGGGAGGAGGTGGCTGGCGATCATGTCATCCTCAGTGACCCAGAAGACTCCGGACCGAATGCCTCAGCTAACCTACGCTGCATGGCCTCCCTGATCCTGCAAAGCCTGCGGAAGGATCCTCGTGTTCTTCGGATCAAGGAGAGGGACCATTACTGGCTGGCCACTCTCCTTGATCCGCGGTACAAGGGTAAGGTTGCGGACCTTATCTTGCCGTCGCAGAGGGAGCAGAGGATGAGACATCTCAGGGAGGCCTTGCAGAAAGGTCTGTGCAACGCGTTCCCAGAAACTGGGAGGCTACAAACTCCTGGTCCTGGGCGACGAGTTGCTGAGGCTTCGGTCAGTGGCAGAAGGAGCGGTGGGGAAGGTGGACGTCTGACCGATGCGTTCAGACAATTTTTTAGTCCGCAGCCCCAAGGTATGATCGGTTCCAGCAACCATCGCCAGCGTCTGATATACATGGTGCAGGAATACCTTGGGGCAAGGTCAGACTTGGACACCTTTCCCACCGAAAATCCTCTGGCTTACTGGGTCCTGAGGATGGATCACTGGCCAGAGCTTGCACAGTATGCAATTGAGCTACTGGCCTGTCCTGCCTCCAGCGTTCTTTCCGAACGCACATTCAGTGCTGCTGGAGGATTTGTGACTGATCATAGGGTGCGCCTGTCCACCGCCTCGGTTGATCGACTGACCTTCATCAAAATGAATCAGTCTTGGATCACCACCAGCTACCAGGCACCTGAGGCGGATATAACCGAATAATTTTTAATGTCACATCCCTTCAAGACTGCCTATGCTGATGCTGAGTGACTGTCCTCTTATGTTCACTGACTATCCTCTTCCTCCTCCTCAATGATCCATGCCACCACACCAGTGCCTAAGGCACAATTTTTCAGCCCCTGTTTAACAGGGGCGTGTACATACAATTTTTATAAAAAAATGCTTCGCAACACGTGTGACTGCTGTGCTCCAAGTACAGTATCTGTGAGGGGTTGCAGTGTTGTGGCACCAGCACCAGTGCCTAAGGCACAATTTTTCAGCCCCTGTTTAACAGGGGCGGGTACTTACAATTTTTTAAAAAAATGCTTCGCAACACATGGGACTGCTGTGCTCCAAGTACAGTATCTGTGAGGGGTTGCAGTGTTGTGGCACCAGCACCAGTGCCTAAGGCACAATTTTTCAGCCCCTGTTTAACAGGGGCGTGTACTTACAATTTTTTAAAAAAATGCTTCGCAACACGTGTGACTGCTGTGCTCCAAGTACAGTATCTGTGAGGGCCGGGTTGCAGTGTTGTGGCACCAGCACCAGTGCCTAAGGCACAATTTTTCAGCCCCTGTTTAACAGGGGCGGGTACTTACAATTTTTTAAAAAAATGCTTCGCAACACGTGTGACTGCTGTGCTCCAAGTACAGTCTCTGTGAGGGGTTGCAGTGTTGTGGCACCAGCACCAGTGCCTAAGGCACAATTTTTCAGCCCCTGTTTAACAGGGGCGGGTAATTACAAATCTTGATCTAATAGTTCACAGCAGGGCCCATTCCTGCGCCCACCAAGAGTAACTATGAGGGCCTGCAGTCTTGTGGCAACACCGTCCACCACCACCGCCAAAGGCCCAATTTTTCTGCCCTGTTCATCAGGTGCTTGCAATTACAAATCTTGATCTAATAACTCACAGCAGGGCCCATTCCTGCGCCCACCAAGAGTAACTATGAGGGCCTACAGTCTTGTGACAACACCGTCCACCACCACCGCCAAAGGCCCAATTTTTCTGCCCTGTTCATCAGGTGCTTGCAATTACAAATCTTGATCTAATAACTCACAGCAGGGCCCATTCCTGCGCCCACCAAGAGTAACTGTGAGAGCTTACAGTCTTGTGGCAACACCGTCCACCACCACCACCACCCCCAATTTTTCTGCCCTGTTCAACAGGTGCATGCAATTACAAATCTTGATCTATTAACTCATAGCAGGGCCCATTCCTGTGCCCACCAGTCTTGTGGCTACACCAACATCTAATAGGGCAAATTTCTGCAGAGTATATACGCCAGGGCCCTACTTTCAAACATCCAACTTACAAACGACTCCTACTTGCAAATGGAAAGAGAAAACAGGAAGTGAGAGGAAATCTACCCCTAGGAAGGGAAATTCTATCCTGTTAGATTTAATTTGGGAAAAAGGTATCTCCTCTCTACTGATACTTTATCACCAATCCTTGTTTCAATTAAAACCCCACTTTTCCAAAAACATTTGTCATTGGGACCGAAAGTGAGGTGACATGTTCTGAACAGATGTGCAAAGACAGCAAATGTTACAGGGGTGATAACCCCTCCCTATGTTCTCCAAAAAGCTTAAAATAGATTTTTTTGGGATGGAGCTACACTTCATAATGTACCTGTTCAGATTCTACTTAAGAACAAACCTAAAGCCGCAAGTGGTTTTAAATGGCTTCTTTTTTTCCTTTACAAATGTCATTTTGTGCAAGGACAGTTCTAAACACGGGAAACACATGCCACTTCACAGGCATACTTTAGACACCCCCCAGGTACCATATTTAAAAGAAAATTTCACTTTTTTTTTTTCCACTTTATGCATCATTAAAATGACTGCTCCCGAAAAAACGTTAGTTTTTAAAAGTTCTTTTTGCATTGATATATGTCCCCTGGGGCAGGACCCGGGTCCCCAAACCTGTTTTATGACATTAACATGCATATTGGCCGTTGTAATTAGCACTTTTGATTTCGAACGTTCGCGTCCATTATAACGTATAGGGTTCGAAAATTCGCGCGAACTTTTGGTCGGTTCGAAGGTTCTGGTGCGAACCGAACCCGGGGGTGTTCGGCTCATCCCTACTATGGACACTGTCACTTATCTCCAGGCCAGCCATATCGTGTGCCACGGATGAGGGTATATAAGGAGAGAGCCTTCCAATAGTGTAAGCTCATTATTAAAATATTTAGATTGCACTTACACGATTCATATGTAAAAATCGCCTTGTAAAATAATCTTTGCCGGAAAAGAAACAGGAACAGTCCA
>CM053035.1:119577318-119623816 GCA_028564925.1 Lithobates sylvaticus | reverse complement strand
CAGTCTGACAGGGCTGTAGACAGGCCGTGGGTGCGATGCTTTGCCTCATGGCTGCAGCAACGCTAACTTGGGCTGCAGAGTCTGCAAGGAGCCACCATCTGTCAAACTAACCCACTGAGATCAATGGGGCCACGGCACAACCGCAAGACCAAATGCTTGGCTCACAGTTGTGTCTCGGTTCCGCAATGTAAAATTGCCATTTGGCAATTCAGAAAAAATCAAAACACAAGCCTCAGGAGGTGACAGTATTGCCTACTGAACACTTGCTAGCTGCTGCTATACTGCCTTCTGAAAATCGATCCACCTCTAACTTTAATGCCTGCCTGAAAGAATGATTGAAGGGTGGGTCTTTGCAGGAATGGAGCTGTTGAGTATTTATAAAATGTGATGGGACATTAGGTGTTGCCTTGGTGGAGGTGTATTGTGGTGCACATATAAATTCATTTCATGCTACTTTTTTTTTCTAGTGTCTATTTCAGCAGCAGTATTCAAGATTCCATCACTTTCATACACGTCGCTGTCTGCCTATTTCAATCACGGTCATTTTCTGTGCTTTGGAGGGGTATAGAATGCTTATTTATACTGCAGGCTTGTGTCACAGGGTTATTTTGTGACACAAAGAATTAATTTCAGCATGGAACATGGTGTCACAGCAATTAGGCAAAGTCACATACCATGGGGCCACTAAGAGAACAAAGAGCTGCTCCTTTAGAAAATGAAAAAAATAAATAAAAAATCAGGTAAATGGTAGCCATTATAATAACTTGAAAAGGAAGCTTTTCTTTCTTATTTTTTTATGTCTTGAGTCTCGGGTGTATCCTTAATCAGTAGCAGACACTATAGCCCCTAATACTTCCAGCAGCAAGGGAAACCGAGTTCATTGTGGCTGCATAATGATTTATCCAGGCATCAATAGAATTTGGTGAATACTTTTGATTTAAGCTAATAAATATATATATAACAGCTGGCAAAGTAACACTGCAAACGTGTTGATTTTCGTTTTCTATACTTAAGAACATTGGTTTAACATAGGAGTAGAGATCTCAGGGGTCCTATATTGATTTGTTATCTCACTCCATATACTCATCTGTCTGATGTTACTAATTTAGTGTCACTAGTGATGACAGCAACATTCAGTTCTTTCTTTAAATATATAATCAATTTGTTCAGATATGATAATTGCCTGTATACGTTCCCAAATACTTAGATATGTGTTAAGTTCTTTACGTCTCGCGCAGTATAAAAGGTCACACTGACAAGCAGCAGTCATAATGTTCACACTCTCAGTTTACAGCAGTTGATGGTAGGAGCTGACAGTTTGCATAATTGGGGAATGAATGTGCCATATTATATAAGAAACCCTGCGGATTTATTAAGGTTAAAAATTGTAAAATCTGCATAAAGAACTGCAATAAAGTGATGACTCAACAGAAGAACTCTGCAGCTCATAATTTTTGTGAAGGGCAGCTGTCCAAATCCTCGGTGAAAACACCAGGAGATGGAATGACTCTGGGGAGCAGATGCTTGATGGAAGTATAAGTGGATTCAGAACCAATTAACCATATTTGTGATTCAGCTTTAGAATAGAGCTTTGTGGATTTCTTATGAAGGTGAGTAGGGGTCATTCTATTATGGACACATGAAATTCACTTCTATTAATGTGGGTGTCTCAGGCTTCTCTATTATGAACAAAGATGGCACGTTCGTGTGCCTACAGAGACTCATTGATGAAAATAATCAAAAGCCGCACAATAGAGTGCCATTATTAAGTGACTGGCCCATACTCACCAAATGCTATAATCCCAAATGCTTTAACTCAGTAGTCTGACAGTCCCAAAGGAAAACAGGTTTGGTACATCTCCTGCTGAGAAGTTCTCATTCAATGTTGCAGAAAACCTGATATAGTAAACAAATATGGCAGCACCCAGATGGCATCTTGCAGTGAAGGAATCAGCTATAGATGATAACAGATAATCTCTACTTTAATCCTCCAGACACGTTTTAGTCCTAGGCTGATGTCAGATGGGCCACTCTGCCACTAGCAAATTTGACAAAATTGTCAGCAGCAGAATCACTGAGGTGGCCTTTTTGTCTTTATGGAATCACTCCCTCTGTAGCCAAGATTCAACAGCAAAAGGACAGCATCTCGCTGTGTGTGGTAACAGAGGGAGCTCTTCCATAGGAGTACACAAGCGGTCTATTTAGCAAGTTTGTCATTTGTATCACTACTCATTTTGTTTATTTTTGTGTTACTAAAGCTTGGTTATAATTCTCTCAGTGTAGGCCTGTGTGAAAAAAGGATTCTCTGACACTTACAGGTGTGTAATGCCCCATACACACGCTCGGATTATCCGAGGACCAGTTCCGTCGGATCCTGTCCGTCGTACTTTGTCCGATGTTGGTGTTGCATACACACGGTCGGACAAAGTTGTCGGAAAATCTGATCATTCTGAACGTGGTGACGTTTGTTGCCTACGACGGGACTACGTAGAGGCTAGTAGCCAATAGCTTTGGTCTTGTAATGTGATCTGAGCATGCGTGGCACTTTGTCCGTCGGAATTCGATACACACGATCGGAATTGGTGTGATCGGACTTTGTTGTCAGAAAATCTGTCCAGCAGGAGATAGAACTTTGTCCGTCGGACAATCCGATGGAAACTGTCCGATGGTGCCTACACACGGTCGGAATTTCCGACAACATTGTCCGATAGGACAGAATCCATCGGAAAATCCGACCGTGTGTATGGGGCTTTAGGTTGTTCTCATTTGAGATGCCATCCGCTGCTCCATCTCCAGTCCCTATGTGAGATGTGTGTGACTATTGAATTAGGGTGTGCACCTCAAAGCTCAAACGCATATGCGTGTGTGTATGTATACATATATATATATATATATATATATATATATATATATATATATATATATATATATATATATATATATATATATATAAAGTATGCTTACACACACAGAGAACCAGTGTGGATGAGCCTTTTATTTTTTTAATTCTTTTTTACATGTTTTATTATTTTTACTTTTTTTAATTATTTACTGCAATTGTTTTCCACAATGCTTTTTGAGAGACGGGGGCTTTGGTGAAATATCAAGAGGTCTAATTAGACCCCTGAAGTCTCACTTTTGAGGGAATGAGGAAACACTGAAGCATTCAGTGCATTCAGCACTATGCCTGAGTACATCAGCATTAAAGTCCCTTGTCCCTAAAAACTGGGGAAATGGGCAGAGGCGTAGCGTGGGTTGTCAGCGCATGTGGCAAGGCAAGTAGTTTGCACGTCTAACCTGGGGACTTACCTATTCTCAGCTCGCTCCGGTCACATGATCCCCTGTGTTAGCCAGTGGTGGCAGCAGGGGAGAGGAGAGAGTGTTTGGCAATGGTCAGTAAAGCCTGAAACAGTGACATCACCCATAGGTTCCTACAGTATTTCCAATCTCCCTCCTCTCCCCTGCATACACCACTGACTCACACAGAGGATAACGTGACCAGACTGGAACAGCCTGAAATAGGCATATACAATTTTTCAACACAGGTTAGCCAGCATAGGCATTAGGAGGGGGGATGGGAGAATTATTAAGGCTTGTTAGGTTTAAACTGGAAATTCTACTTTAATCCCTGCCCATTGGTGGGCATAGTTGGCGTAAATTAAACCCTTTGTGCTGCCTTAGTGTTTTTTTACCCCTTCATAAAGGGTTTAATTAACACTGACACTGGTGCCACTAATGCAGCACAAAGGGGTTAAATAACTGCCACCGGTCACTAATGCACCCAGTGACCAGTGGCAGAACATTAACCACTTCTTTTAGCACTTTACTCACTAACGACATTGTTAATGAATTAACTCCTTAACCCCCTCCAGGAGTTGACCAGTCCAGTTTACAGGAAAGAGAGGGGTGTTAGGGAGAAAATGGGGGGGTGAGAGAGTGGGGGGGGGGAGAGAGAGGGGGGTGAGAGAGAGGGGGGCTGAGAGACAGGTGGTGTGAGAGAGAGAGGCAAAGGGGGTGAGAGAGAGCGGGGGGGTGAGAGAGAGACTTCTGAGCATTCTAAGACCCTTATAAATCTTTTAGGGTATTTAAATAATATATACGATAATCATTTACTGTTGAATTTATATATTTGAAAAACATTAACCAAATACATCCAATCAGATTTCAGTTCTGTCCAGTATAAAAGCTCACCTCTGATTTGCAGTTATATTTTACTGCATATTACTGTACAGTACATGCTTATCTTAACTGGTTTTATGAGAAACAGAGGTCTGGTCTTGCCTGAATGGATGTGCTAGTGATATCACCACCATATGTAATACTTCATTAGTCTATTTTCACTAAGGATTCTTAAAATAAACATCCTTAAAGAATGATCTGTGTCAAGATTTTATATTTTAAAATGTCAAGATTCATTAATCTAAAACCAATAACTATACTTTCTTGTCAGCACTCACTCTCATTAATGTCTGCTCTAGTAAAAATGTATTATTATGTGTGAGCATAGCTGATAATGCATATAAGCATTAACTCCTTGGAATATGTTGGTACATGCTTTTCAGTTGGGTACATTTCAAGCTGCTCAAATGCAAAACCAAGTGGAATTGCTGCCTGTCGCCACCAATCAATTAATCTTTAACTTTAAAATAAAGTTGTTTGCTATGAACAGGTACTTCACTTCCCTTGATGTTGTGAAGGCACTCAGGATTTGCCCGTATTTCCCTGCTTCCTTATATTGCTTCAGTTATTTTGTATTAGGCTTCCAACATGGCCACAGATTGGGCGGATCTCACAGTAAGCTTGCTGGTTTATGACAGTTCTGTCCATCCTTGCTAATATCCTGTGTCAGCAGTGCCCACAGTGATCTTCTTCCTAACCAAGCTGAGAATACAATCAGTCCCACATGAGAAAGTATTTGTTTCTACTATTCCCTATAAAAGGGAAAAAACTGTGTTTGGGTTTACAGAGATTTTCCAGCTTGTCTTTAAAGCGGATCTCCAGCCAAAAGGGGCAGCTTCACTTGTCTGCCTCCTCCCCCTCTCCACTGCCATGTGGCACCTTTTGGGGGGGGGCGGGGAACCTGGTTCTGACAGGTACCCACTCCCACTTCTGGCTTATTTTGCCGCAGCAAACTGAGCCGGAGGTTCACCCTCCCCTCCTTCCCCCACACCCTTCTGGGACACTTCACAGGTCCATTCACAAAACACAGTATGCTTCATGCATGCGCAAGTCTTCACTGCCAGTTTCCCTTAGTCAGGACGGTGGTGCCAACACCCAATAGCCAATATAATTACATTAATTTCAACTTGCGTTTTCAAAACTTTAGGCCCCTTTCACACGACATTCTGAAAAACGAACAGGCGGATCCGAGCGGGCCATCCATTGACTCCTATGGGGAGATGGATATCAGAGGAGATGTGTCCACTGACACCCGTCTGCCATCTGATCCGCTAGAAACAGATGTATGACGATACGTTCGACATCCGTCTTGGCAGATCGGATGAGATCTGATGCAAACAGACATGCTGTCCATATTCGTCCAATCTCTCCATAGGAATCAGCGGTGCTCTGACAGGCCCCTCCCCGCTCAGTGACCAGAGACAGACCTGTCATCCACCAGCTCAACGGGGATCAATGGAGCGATCTCTCGCTGAGCTGGCGGACTCCACTGAGTCTAAGTGTTCTTTGACTGGACAAGGTGGCGATTGTGCCATCACTGCCCCACCTCTCCACCTTGTCCAATCAGAGAATATTTTGCATCAATTCAGAAAATGTAAAGTGTGTTTGCAATGGCGCCTGTGCGCAGCGAGCGACATCCTGTGTTCAGTAAGTAGGAGGGCAGCCACTCAGTGTGAATTGCGGTAACTAGTGGAGATCACTGGAGCAGCGGTGCTTACTATAGTGATTTCCAGCTTCCAGGGGGATCGACCAGGTGTAGTATACAGTATACATGGTTATATTGGTCCAAGCTGGACTAATGTCAGTATTTTAAAAACATCCATACTTGGAATTTATCTTACGCTTGTTTTCTATCCATTCAAAATATTGGTTCTCTCTCAAACTTTATTTCATACATTAGCAGTTACTAAGTAACCATTTTAAATGCTTAAGAAATTCCAAAAGAGTACCAATGTTCAGAATGCATATGTATGTTTTTCTTTACAATAAAATTAAAACTTTTGAAATAAAAAAAGAAATTCCAAAAGTACAACATTCACAGCCATTGATCTGCCCAATTTACTGTTCACATCCTCATAAAATGATAGCAGCTTTCTTTGACATTTCATAAACCCATGCTGGCTATCTCTTAAGATATTATCTTGCATAACCTACAGTATATTTGTATGCAGTCCATTCCCATTCCCTCAAATACCTTTTCCAGAATAGAAGTTACAAATACAAGTCTATAGTTACAAGGTGAAGACCTTGGTACATTTTTTAAATATACCATGTTTACTCTGTGCCAATTCCTTAGCACAAAGCCAGTCAATAAAGAATCTCTATACATTACAAACTTCAGAACAAAAATAACTAGGCTCAACTCTTTTGAATGTAGATCTATTCTGCTTCCAATTTTTTACCAGGACATTTTTTTTTAACAAACATGTTAAAATCTTTTAGAAAATTTGAATACACAAATAGCTATATATTTTCTGAAAGCAGAGGCCCTGTAGTATAAAATGGTAGTAGTTTCAATTTTGTTTATGCCGCATGATATTTAAGCAACTGTTTAAGACCATATTTTTAGAAAAAAAAAACACAAACATCATACTACCAATTTTTTTGTGAAATAAATGTAGCACTAACCCCCAAAGGAGCTGCTGTTTTTTATTGGGCTTACAGGTACCTTCTTCACCTCGTCTCCGTCTAGGGGTTCCTGTGGTAGATGGCCCAAAGAAATGTAGAAACTGTCACTTTATCTTCCTTTTTTGGGTTATTTATTCAAAAAAGATAAAACAGTCTCTTAAATGTAGGGTAGAGGGTTAGGATGAAAGTTCAGGTACTTTTGGATCTGCTAAGATAGGAAGTCTCCTACTGTAGAAATCCAGGGAATTTCACATCTGGATTCTCACAACCACTGGACATGAAGATCCAGAATCCATGCCAGCTGCCTTCACTTTGACCCAATGTATCCTGTTTGCGAAGTCGCGAATGGTTCCTTAGAGTCTGCCCGCCTGTCCTGGAACATCGAGGTCGTAGGCTGTCCAGAGCCCCTTTATGCCTGTCTGACTCCCTGTTGCTGACAGGGAGTTCACCTGTTCCGGTAAGCGTACATCTATTTCCATTCTTCCACGAATGTGTGCACCAGAGGATTCAGTCTAGGAACATCTCGGCTTGGCGTCACCCATATTCTATTACCTTGGGACATTTCTTTGTTCTATCACAAATATTATTTGTACATGCCACCGTTCACGTTAAGTTTATATAGAATTATTTCCTCAATTAGGACTGAGGAACTTTTCTTGGGACTTTTTTGTTTATTCTAAACAATATTTGTATTATTATTTTAAAAATATTTTTCCAGAAATATATCTACAAACCACTATTGATGAATTTTTTGTTTGCCGAAGGGTATCTCAATTGTTCACTGTCTCAGCGCTGCACTCCCTTTCACACTACCCATTGAATATTTGTCCTATTCTAGCGCAGCCGCTTCACTAGCATTTTTGTGTTTATATTTGAGTTTAGCGCTATAATTTTTCCCACTTTTCACAACCACTGGATAGACCTCCTCTTACTAGGCCTAGCAGCCGAGCGTTAGTTAAAGCAAAGTCTCTGCCACAGACTTGGTTGTAACTGAGGGACTAGGACAAATTTAGAGAGCTATCATACGGTACCAGTATCTTGCAGCCGGTCCGGCGATACCGTATGAGTGTAGATCCATTTAGTGTCCTTCAACAGAGCCTCCAGGCTCCTTCTGAGAAGCCAGCCTTAGCGCATGGCTTTCTCCCAAAGAGTCCTCCCCTGGATGCTTCTCCAGTTGCTATGCCTCTCCTAGCCGAGATGGCACCGGACCACTTTTGGATAATTCGGCCCCAAAATCCATTCAGGCCTGTCCCTGCAGTTGCCTTGCCTCGGGCTATCCAGCCCCTAGACTCAAAATTGCATGGATCCGCACCCCAGGCCAGGAGAGCCACAGGGGATGGTCAGGAGGACCAAACAGACAGAAGATATCTTCTGGACTGGACCAGAAACCCTGTAGCACGTGATCTCAGTACCTTAAATACCTTCTCCCAGAATGCACAGCAGGATGAACACCCCACTGGGCTGGTTCCAAGAGAAAGAAGGGTATCCAATACACCCAGCTAAACTTAATTTTTCATACTTGCCGGCGGTAACAGCGACACCTGCGGCCAAGGAGAACTCAGTGCAGTTCCAGCTAGACTGATACTGAGACCATAATTTTGCATAATTAACCTCAAAACCCAACTGTGGTTTTAGAAACATTAACTTTGAAAAACACATAGCGTGTGCTTGTCAGGAGCCAGCACTACATAAAAAAAGATGGGGCTATGTCAAGTAAATTAATTCAAAAATGTCAAGACTCAAAATTGCATGCCCTTGTAAATTAAAAAACCCTTTTTTTCATAGGTGACTTTGAAAGCCTGTACAAGTTACCAGTTTAGAGTTAACCATGAATTATGGCTCTCACTCTGACCTTCATGGTCATTCTTTACATCTGTAGTGGATGAGCTGTTTACATACACATATGGGTTCTATGCAAGCTTTTTCATTTACATGTATTACAGGAAGAACAGGGTGCTTTTTTAAAATTATTTAAAAAAAATTATTATTTAAATTTTAGTACCATTTAATTTTTTTTAAACTTTTTTTTTTTAGATTTAACTTTTATTTAATTCAAAAGGGGGCTAACAATCTCCTATGTAATAGCATGGGCAGGTGACAGGTGACAGGTCCTCTTTATTGAGATATCAGTTGTCTATTAGGCCCCCCAATGCCCCCCGGCCCTCTACTGCAGCTAATCAAGTGCAAAATCTGCTTGGTTAGCTGATTTCCCGACTACCGCAACCGTAGAATGATAGCTCTGACCCCACACCACTTTTTGGTACTGTAAAAATGATTGGACGGCTCCACTGCCACTCAAATCACTTTTATATGACAGCCAATTTCTGGCTAAAAAAACAATATCATACTCATTATTGCAGCACCAACTGTGAGCTTGTTTTAATCTTCCGAACATCAGAAAATGCATATATGTACATTGGTAGGCAAGGGGTTGAGGTGAGGGAGGCCCCAGTGAAAAATCCTCGGGTGTTGTTCAGGCTCATTGCATTCCAGCAGGCTGCAGCAACTAGTCTCATTTATTTAATTGGTGTGACATTTCACACATATTCCTGTCATTGGTATCCATTGTGGCCATTTAAATAAACAAGGCACAAGGAAAGTTGCTGCAACCTGGAGTGCAGTGATTCATTTTCTTTTCTAAATTACTTTTTAAAGTGCCTCTAAGGGCAAAACATTGCAATAGTACTGATCTACAGAACACCTTGTCCATATGTTTCTGCGATGAGGAAGATTAAATGTGTTCTATAGTCCGGCAAAAGAGAAATGGAGAAAGCTGACAGCACTGCTTGACATTTCAGCGCCATGTTATCTTCCCAAACAGGAAGTGTTTGTTTTGTCCTAATGTACATTTTAGGGGATTTACATTTTCAAGCCATCTGGTATAGAAGATTTATTCACATTAATTTTGTTTGTTTGTGGATCTTATCCAGAACGATCATGTTCCTTTGTATAAAGAGAGCTAAAATATATACTATATTTAATAGTTGCCTTTCCCTTTGACGTGTCTCATTAGAGAAAAGGGGTCAGGTGTAGTTTTGGTGGTTCTGGGGTGCATTGTCAGCCAATTTAAAATGGGCTGTCTTAACGTAATGCACAATAAAGCACGACACATGCCACACAAGTATGATCTCAGCCTTCATGACCAAGTTTGAGTTCTACTTATTTTTTGAAAATCTAGTTTCTCGAACCTAATCTTTTTTGGGGATTTGACTTACTGGTATCCAACTTGCGGCCCTTTGGTATATGATGTGCATCCCTCGAACTTTAACAGTCTGTAGTGGGAACATTGATTAGGGTAATAGCATTGATCTCTACTAGCCTCATGTAACTTGTTCTCAGTTTTGTATTGTCTTCTGCAGGATATCTCCAGCCAAAAATGTTGCATGTCCACACTCTCTAATCCTCCTTTCCTCTATTAGGTCTGCAGTTTCTGACAGTCCTCTCAAACTTTACATATATTGTACAAAGAGAAGATTGCGCTGGACAAAAAACTAAGTAAGATAAAAATTAAAAATTAAAAATTGAAAAGCTGCAACCAAAATGTGATAAGCATGTACAAGGTGAAATTTAAAAAGGCTGCGCTACATTCTATCTGAGAAAAAACAACACTAATTGATGCAAAAACATTGGTGTCAGTGTCAGTGCATACACCTCACTCGTTGAGAGTGAGTGGTGACTAATGAAAAATAAATGGGATTACTGAATACCAGGAGCGGTTATAGTAATCAAGTATAACAAATTCCAGTGAACCTAGTATCAAATATATAACATACAATACAAAAATTATTCAGATGGGCTATATAGTAACCCAACACATTGGTGAGTGAAGGAGATATGAATCCAACAAATTAACGTGTTAAGTTATACCGTGCGTAGATAAGTGTCAGGATAGACTGGTATAATAACCCAAAAAAATAAAAAAATAAAAAAATTAAAAAAGTGTAAATTAAAGTCCAAAAGCGACTGCAAAATCAATCTAGTCCAACAGTAAATTGGCTTCCACGTGTTGAGAGATGGTGACTTTGTGTGGATTCAGATATAAAGTGACAAGTGCTTGTGAAAATCCCTCCACCAGGAAGATTGCAGGCTTACCAGACTGTGGAGAAAACTCGCATATGGCTAATACCCAGCCAGGGCCTTGACTTCCACTGCCGCTCACCTGCGCCCCTCGCGGTATCCAGAAAAGTTACCAGCTTCAGATGCAGGAAAACGTGAGGCTCGCCACTAATGGTAGTGGGTTATAGCCTGTGTATAGCATAAGCCGATTGTATGGATCTCCGGAAGGTTGGCCCAAAAAAAGAAGAAGGGGGACACACCATGGGTGGAATCCAAAGGATTTATTTGGTAAAAAGTGCCAATACGCACAAAAAAGCAGAATGCATAAAATGATTGAGATACACTTAAAATTATGCGGCCGGCCGGCAGCAGTACTCGTCCGTGCTAAGACGTAAGACGCGGTGACGTCAGCACGTCGCTCCTCCCTACGCGTTTCGTCAGAGAGTGACGTAATCATGGGACACGGACGGCGTACTGACGCACCGCTTAAATACACAACAAGAAGCCTCGATCTGGATGGCAAAACATCAGACTTCCGGTCTCCATCTTAGAGTCTGGCAAATCAAGGAAAAAACGCCCTTATAACAGAGCGTTAATATTAGCTGTATGATAGCAAGGCATGTAGTCTATTATCCTATATGAGAACTAGCCAAAGTCTCCAGAAGATTATGCGTTGATAGATGATATACACACATACCCAAACGTACAACTGCGAATTGACATATGAACTACATTACCCATCACCCTATCTGGTATAGTCCTGTTACGTCTCACCTCCTCCAAATCAAGGTGAGGGGGGGATGGGCAGGACAGGGTGGAAACTAAAAGGTAACAACCAATAGGTCAACATCTCTAGATCCCATATATCATAAATGAAGATGGGATCAAAGCAAGTAATATTCATAGTTAGTCTATAAAGACCACAGACCAAAGGTTATCAGGGATTTTAAACAGACCGCACAGGGTCATCTAATCTCTTAAAGTAATATAAACCATACAAATAAACATCATAATGATTGTCAGTCATATATCCCAACGGGGTGACATGGCGGACAAATATGTATAGATGTAAATAGAGGGGGTATGGGGTGTACCCACCTGTACTCGCACCTCAACCTACTAATACCTACCGAAGTTAATCTCATCTATATAGGATAGCCAGCAGAGACCTCAGACTATCGTATAGAATCCATAACATCTTCAAGCCGTACAGGCCCATTAAAGTGCCAGCACTAGTTTGATTGAAATGTAAAAAATATAAAAAATGTGAAAAAGTTGATGGAAAATTACATATAAACTACAAACTGACGGAAAAAAGGGAAGGACAAATATGTCACCTCACTTATTTATAAAGGTAATGGGGGCTACCCAACCAATCGGTACCTATGCTGGAAGAAGGTATTGGAATAGTACCGAAAGGTCATTCTTCGGATGATAACCAAACCCGAGACGTCTAGGTAGGCAATCTCCTTAGGATGATAAAAAATTGCAGGACTACGATATAGGCATATCCACCCATACTAGCACATCAATAGGCTGGCACCTACAGACGTCCATCTCATTCACAAGAGATAATCTCCATAGGGCGGCCGGGATCTCAAATTGGAATGTGAAGTCCACACCGTCCTCCACCCGTACTAGCCCATTAAAGTGCTAGCATGGGTTTGGATGGAATGTACAAAGATTATAAAAATATTGTTACAAAAATTTATTACTACAAAAAGGGGGGGGACAAAAGTGTCACCACAACTCTTTATAGGCAAAAAAGGAAGAGAAAGGAGAATTACAACCGATCTGTATTTATACTAAAAAGAGGTAATTACATAAGTACCAGAAGTGATTTGTTCAAAGTATAGCAGATACTATAGATAGACAGACCAAAGCTGTACCATTCCCACTCCTCAAAGGGAGTGTTTCTTTAATACGCCAAAAAAATACTCAAGAGGGCCATAAACTGCATCTAATATCTGCGATCCAGATCGAGTGTACAGCATCCCAACATACCAATACACATTTACAAAGGCAGCAAACAGGATGTAATTTAGGCATTATCTATGAATGCATTCACATCTACATCGATGTTTAACCCCTGAGGGGTGTGTGTTTTTAATCTATGCACCCATGACATCTCAGATCTAGAGATGCTTCTGACCAGGTTACTTCCTCTCCAGTGCGGGCTAAACTTCTCTATCCCCAGGAACAGGGTGTTGGAGGGGTCCCTTTTGTGTACTGTCAAGTAATGCTTTGAAACCGAGTGTTTGGTGTAACCCCTCCGGATGTTATTTATATGTTCATTGAGTCGCACCCTGAGAGGACGTTTAGTCCTGCCCACATACTGTAGGCCACACGGGCACTCCAGCAGGTAGACAAGCCCCTCAGTGGTGCACGTGATGAAGGACTCAATTTTATAACTTTTAGATGTTACAGTGGAGGAAAAACTGATAGTTCGCCTGGTTCTGCAGCTGTTAATAGAGCATACTTGACATCTGTTGCATTTATAATATCCGGTCAGCTCTCCAAAAAATTGGGGAGCTCCACTGGGAGGGTTTAGGATATTCGGTGCTATTTTATCCCTAAGAGATGGAGCACCCCTGAACACCACACGTGGACGATCAGGAAGAATCGTACTCAGAAGTGTGTCATTCCCCAAAATGTGCCAGTGTTTTTGTATGATACGGCTGATGTTATAATGCTGATTAGAGAAGTTAGTAATGAAAGGGACTCCTGTCGTATCCCTCGCATCATTGGTTGGCACTTTTACTGCCAACAAAGCCGACCTATCCATCAGAGATACCTGATGGAGGGTGTCCTGAAGGGCCAGAGGATCGTAACCCTTATCAACAAACTTAGAGGTAAGGGTTTTGGCCTGTATTAAAAATTTGTCGTGTTCGGTGCAATTACGTCTTAAGCGCATATATTGGCTTTTGGGGACAGAACCCAACCAGGAGGGATGGTGACAGCTCCCCTTGGGGATGTAGGAATTCCTATCCGTAGATTTAAAAAATGTAGAGGTAACAAACTGACTGTCTTTAATCTCTATCTTCAAATCCAAAAAATGTATCGCTTCCTGGCTCGCCTCAAATGACAGATGTATACCTCTGTTGTTATTATTGAGGCCAGCCATGAAGGTGTCCAGGGAGGACTTGGTACCTTGCCAGAGGAGGAGGACGTCATCTATATACCGTGCCCAAAGGACAATCTCAGATCTCGATTGGGAATAGATGACGTCCTCCTCCCACTGGGCCATGAACAGATTCGCCAGGCTAGGGGCGTACTTGGCCCCCATGGCCACGCCCCTGTCCTGGCGAAAAAACTGTCCATTATGCCAGAAAAAATTATGTGTAGCCGCAAATTGGAGCAACTCCATGATGTAGTCAATTTGTGCTGGGATGAGTGGGGAACTCTTATATAGAAAATATTTCACTGCTCCCAAACCCAAATGGTGAGGGATAATGGTGTAAAGCGACGTAACGTCAGCCGTAACTAACCACATACCCTCCATTGGGTCAAGGTCGGTCAGTAGGTTAATGACCTGGCGAGTGTCCTTGATGAAGGAAGGCAACCCCTGTACAACAGGTTGTAGATAATAGTCTATATACTTGCCCACCCGGGACGTTACGGAATCTATTCCGCTCACTATAGGGCGTCCCGGGGGGCAAGTTAAACTCTTATGTATTTTTGGTAAGTAATAGATTATGGGTACCCTAGGGGCCTTAGGGACCAGAAACAACCTTTCTTTCTTATTTAAAATACCCAAATCAGCACCCTTAGACACCGGATCTTCTAGAGCACATTTATACCTCATATTGGGATTAGAGGACAAAAGAGTATAGGTATCTCTGTCCCCTACTATGCGATCCATTTCTAGCATATAATCGCTTTTATTGAGCAGAATGATGCCCCCACCCTTGTCAGCAGGGCGTATCACTAATTCCTTATTGTCACATAAGGACTGTATACCTTCTTCCAGGCTTCTTTTAATCCTAGCCTGTTTTAATTCTAATTTATCCAGATCCTTCAAAACGATGTCCCTAAAAACCTTGATAGAAGGGGCGAGAGAGCCTGGGGGGTTAAACAGGGAGGCATTGGCCAATCCAGAGTGTTGAAACTCCGTAGAGGCATATCTGTTAGTATTGATGGAGTTCGACAAAAAATGTCTTTTTATACTCAGTTTGCGCACATATCTGTGCACATCCATGTAGGTCTGAAATTTGCTCAGACCTTTCGGTGGAGCAAACTTCAGACCTCTATCGAGCACTTGTAGTTCAGGATCTGTAAGAACGTGGGAACTTAGATTAAAAATGCCCTCACCGCTTACACCTTTTTCCTTTTGGGAGTGGCTACGCCTCCCCCCTCTAGTTCCTCTTTTCTTTCTACGGCTCGTTTGACACCTTGGGTTGGTCTGTGAAAATCCCACCCTTGATGGTTACGTTCAGCAGGGGCATTAAACTCCTGTCTGCTCGTATTCATTGGGTAGATAGTACTATTAGCCCCACCGAAACCAAAGTTATCTCCATTGATTCCATCTCTCAAAGGGAAAAATTGGTTATGGGTAGGGATATTATAGCCAAAATCATTACCTCCATATCCTTCGTTAAATTGAGAAAAATGGCTATATGTATCTCTACCATGGTTAGAGGGAGGGTTTTGACCTCCCCTTTGTCCCATAGTAGGAGGATAAATAAACTGTGGTGGAGGGCCTGACCCCAAATGAGAAGGGTAGCTACCCCCCATATTTGAGGGTCCTGGAGGCCACCCATTCTGATTACCCCATGAAGGTCCGAAACTTGGATAGGGCGGATACCCACGCCCTACTCCCGGTTTCTGGTTATGGCTGATATTATTCTTGTTCCTAGAATTACCAGGAGGCCTATGTGGGGACTGGGACGAGGTATCCTTAGGTTTTCTAGGAATCCGATTGTTAGAAAAAGGCACCGGCTGAGATCTCTGTGGCCCCCCTCCCGTATTACCTGGGGGTCTTATAGATCCTGTCCCTATGCCACCAGTAGCCTGTGGAATAGTATCCATATCCGTAGAGGGGGTAGTAGATGCCTGTTCTGCTAACAGTTTCTTTTGCCACTCGAATACACTTTGTGTTTGATAGTCGGACAGATCTCGATTGTACTTCTTTTTCTTTTTGATTTTTTGTTCTCTATCTTCTTTTTCTAATACTTTTTGAAGGGTCTTAGATCTTTCGCTATACTCTTCACTCTTATTGAAGGGGTTAAGTTTCTCCTTAATGACTTTTATTTCCTCGTCTATCAATGAAAGTTTGTAAGTCTTTCTCTCCACGAGAAACTTAATTAGATTGACACCGGCGTCATTAAAATACTTGTACCACACCTCCAGTTGAGATTCTCCCCTCTGGGGGCATACTTCCCACCTCAGACTACGAGGGACCATGTGGTGTTTAATGTAGGTTTCAAGGAAGGCGATGTCCCATTGGGTATGGGTTTCAGACACCGTGAGATTTTTTAACCTAATAAATAGGCCTCCCAGGTCCCCATCCCCCTCCTTGAAAGCCTCAAATACTCCCTCTGTGTTGACCACCCGAGAGGCTCTATAGTCAAAAAAATCCATCAAACCCACTGTATTATACCCAAATGGGGATAAAGAGGGTGTGATGGAGATGAGTCAATGTTATTAACTAAAAACGTCCTGCTGCAATAATGAATATCAGACACAAACAGTACAAAGAGAAGATTGCGCTGGACAAAAAACTAAGTAAGATAAAAATTAAAAATTAAAAATTGAAAAGCTGCAACCAAAATGTGATAAGCATGTACAAGGTGAAATTTAAAAAGGCTGCGCTACATTCTATCTGAGAAAAAACAACACTAATTGATGCAAAACATTGGTGTCAGTGTCAGTGCATACACCTCACTCGTTGAGAGTGAATGGTGACTAATGAAAAATAAATGGGATTACTGTATACCAGGAGCGGTTATAGTAATCAAGTATAACAAATTCCAGTGAACCTAGTATCAAATATATAACATACAATACAAAAATTATTCAGATGGGCTATATAGTAACCCAACACATTGGTGAGTGAAAGAGATATGAATCCAACAAATTAACGTGTTAAGTTATACCGTGCGTAGATAAGTGTCAGGATAGACTGGTATAATAACCCAAAAAAAATATATAAAAATAATATAAATTAAAAAAGTGGAAGTTAAAGTCCAAAAGCGACTGCAAACTCGATCTAGTCCAACAGTAAATTGGCTTCCACGTGTTGAGAGATGGTGACTTTGTGTGGATTCAGATATAAAGTGACAAGTGCTTGTGAAAATCCCTCCACCAGGAAGATTGCAGGCTTACCAGACTGTGGAGAAAACTCGCATGTGGCTAATACCCAGCCAGGGCCTTGACTTCCACTGCCGCTCACCTGCGCCCCTCGCGGTATCCAGAAAAGTTACCAGCTTCAGATGCAGGAAAACGTGAGGCTCACCACTAATGGTAGTGGGTTATGGCCTGTATATAGCATAAGCCGATTGTATGGATCTCCGGAAGGTTGGCCCAAGAAAAGAAGAAGGGGGACACACCATGGGTGGAATCCAACGGATTTATTTGGTAAAAAGTGCCAATACGCACAAAAAAGCAGAATGCATAAAATAGTTGAAATACACTTAAAATTATGCGGCCGGCCGGCAGCAGTACTCGTCCGTGCTAGGACGTAAGACGCGGTGACGTCAGCACGTCGCTCCTCCCTACGCGTTTCGTCAGAGAGTGACGTAATCATGGGACACGGACGGCGTACTGACGCACCGCTTAAATACACAACAAGAAGCCTCGATCTGGATGGCAAAACATCAGACTTCCGGTCTCCATCTTAGAGTCTGGCAAATCAAGGAAAAAACGCCCTTATAACAGAGCGTTAATATTAGCTGTATGATAGCAAGGCATGTAGTCTATTATCCTATATGAGAACTAGCCAAAGTCTCCAGAAGATTATGCGTTGATAGATGATATGCACACATAACAAAACGTACAACTGCGAATTGACATATGAACTACATTACCCATCACCCTATCTGGTATAGTCCTGTTACGTCTCGCCTCCTCCAAATCAAGGTGAGGGGGGGATGGGCAAGACAGAGTGGGAACTGAAAGGTAACAACCAATAGGTCAACATCTCTAGTTCCTATATCATAAGTGAAAATGGGATGAAGCAAATAATATTAATAGTAAGTCTATGTAGACCACAGACCAAAAAGGTTATCAGGGATTTTTAAACAGACCGCACGGGGTCATCTGATCACTTAAAGCAATATACACCATGCAAATAAAGGTCATAGTGGTTGTCCGTCATATATCCCGGCGGGGTGACATGACGGGCGAATATGTATAAATGTAAATAGAGGGGGTGTAAGGTGTGCCCACCTGTACTCGCACCTCAACTTACTAGTACCTACCGGAGTTAATCTCATCTATACAAGGTAATCAGCAGAGACCTCAGGTTATCGTATAGAATCCATAACATCCTCAACCCGTACTGGCCCATTAAAGTGCCAGTACTAGTTTGAATGGAATGCAAAGCAGTGTAAAAAAGTTGGTGGAAATTTGATGCAAACTATAAACTAAAGGGAAAAAGGGGGAAGGACAGGTATGTCACCTCACCTATTTATAAAGAAAATGGGGGCTACGCAACCAATCGGTACCTATGCTGGAAGAAGGTATTAGAATAGTACCGAAAGGTCTTTCTTCGGATCATAATCAAACCCAAAACTAAGACGTCTAGGTAGGCAATCTACATAAGATGATAAAAATTCGCAAGACTACAATATAGGTATATCCGCCTATACTAGCGCATCAATAGGCTAGCACCTACAGACGTCCATCTCATTCAAGAGAGATAATCTCCATAAGGCGGCCAAGATCTCCGGTTAGGATGTGAAGTCCACGCCATCCTTCACTCATACTAGCCCATTAAAGTGCTAGCGCGGGTTTGGATGGAATGTCCAAAATGTATAAAATATTGTTACAAAAATGTATTAGGTTTAAATTTATAACTATAAAAAGGGGGGGACGGAAAAGTCACCACAACTCTTTGTAAACAGAAAGAAAAAGAAGATTATAACCAATCCGTATCTAAACTAGAAGGAGGTAATTAAATTAGTACCAAAAGTGTTTTGTTCAAAGTATAGTAAATACTATAGATAGACAGACCAGGGCTGTACCATTCCCACTCCTCAAAGGGAGTGTTTCTTTAGTGCGCCAAAAATATACTCAAGAGGGCCATGAACTGCATCTAATACTTGCGATCCAGATCGAGTGTACAGCATCTCAACATACCAATACAAATTTATAAAGGCAGTAAACAGGATATAATTTAGGCATTATCTATGAATGCATTCACATCTACATCGATGTTTAACCCCTGAGGGGTGTGTGTTTTTAATCTATGCACCCATGACATCTCTGATCTCGAGATGCTTCTGACCAGGTTACTTCCTCTCCAGTGCGGGCTGAACTTCTCTATCCCCAGGAACAGGGTGTTGGAGGGGTCCCTTTTGTGTACTGTTAAGTAGTGCTTTGAAACCGAGTGTTTGGTATAACCCCTCCTGATGTTATTTATATGTTCATTGAGTCGCACCCTGAGAGGACGTTTGGTCCTGCCCACATACTGCAGGCCACATGGGCACTGCAGCAGGTAGACAAGCCCCTCAGTAGTGCACGTGATGAAGGACTCAATTTTGTAACTTTTAGACGTTACAGTGGAGGAAAAACTGATGGTTCGCCTGGTCCTACAGCTGTTAATAGAGCATACTTGACATCTGTTACATTTATAATATCCCGTCAACTCTCCAAAAAATTGAGGGGCTCCACTGGGAGGGTTTAGGATATTCGGTGCTATTTTATCCCTAAGAGATGGAGCACCCCTGAACACCACACGTGGACGATCAGGGAGAATCGTACTCAGAAGTGTGTCATTCCCCAAAATGTGCCAGTGTTTTTGTATGATACGGCTGATGTTATAATACTGGTTAGAATAGTTAGTAATGAAAGGGACTCCTGTCGTATCCCTCGCATCGTTGGTTGGCACTTTTACTGCTAACAAAGCCGACCTATCCATCAGAGACACCTGATGGAGGGTGTCCTGAAGGACCAAAGGGTCATAACCCTTATCAACAAACTTAGAGGTAAGGGTTTTGGCCTGTATTAGAAATTTTTCATGTTCAGTGCAATTACGTCTTAAGCGCATATATTGGCTTTTAGGGACAGAGCCCAACCAGGAGGGATGGTGACAGCTCCCCTTGGGGATGTAGGAATTTCTATCCGTAGATTTAAAAAAGGTAGAGGTAACAAACTGACTGTCTTTAATCTCTATCCTCAAATCCAAAAAATGTATCGCTTCCTGGCTCGCCTCAAATGACAGATGTATACCTCTGTTGTTATTATTGAGGCCAGCCATGAAGGTGTCCAGGGAGGACTTGGTACCTTGCCAGAGGAGGAGGACGTCATCTATGTATCGTGCCCAAAGGACGATCTCAGATCTCGATTGGGAATAGATGACGTCCTCCTCCCACTGGCCCATGAACAGATTCGCCAGGCTAGGGGCGTACTTAGCCCCCATGGCCACGCCCCTGTCCTGGCGAAAAAAACTGTCCATTATGCCAAAAAAAGTTATGTGTAGCCGCAAATTGGAGCAACTCCATGATGTAGTCAATTTGTGCTGGAATGAGTGGGGAACTCTTATACAGAAAATATTTCACTGCTCCCAGACCCAAATGGTGAGGGATAATGGTGTAAAGCGACGTAACGTCAGCCGTAACTAACCACATACCATCCATTGGGTCAAGGTCGGTCAGTAGGTTAATGACCTGGCGAGTGTCCTTGATGAAGGAAGGCAACCCCTGTACAACAGGTTGTAGATAATAGTCTATATACTTGCCCACCCGAGACGTTACGGAATCTATTCCGCTCACTATGGGACGTCCCGGGGGGCAAGTTAAACTTTTGTGAATTTTTGGTAGATAGTAGATTATGGGTACCCTAGGGGCCTTCGGGACCAAAAACGCCCTTTCTTTCTTATTTAGAATACCCAAATCAGCACCCTTAGACACCAAATCCTCTAGAGCACATTTGTACCTCATATTGGGATTAGAGGATAAAAGAGTATAGGTATCTCTGTCCCCTACTATGCGATCCATTTCCAGCATATAGTCGCTTTTATTGAGCAGGATGATGCCCCCACCCTTATCGGCAGGGCGTATCACCAATTCCTCATTGTCACATAAGGACTGTATACCTTCTTCCAGACTTCTTTTAATCCTAGCCTGTTTTAATTCTAATTTATCCAAATCCTTCAGAACAATGTCCCTAAAAACCTTGATGGAAGGGGCAAGAGAGCCTGGGGGGTTAAACAGGGAGGCATTAGCCAATCCAGAGTGTTGAAACTCCATGGAGACATACCTGTTAGTATTAATGGGGTTCGACAAAAAATGTCTCTTTATACTCAGTTTGCGCACATATCTGTGCACATCCATGTAGGTCTGAAATTTGCTCAGACCTTTCGGTGGAGCAAATTTCAGACCTCTATCGAGCACTTGTAGTTCAGGATCGGTGAGAACGTGGGAGCTTAGATTAAAAATGCCCTCACCACTTACACCTTTTTCCTTTTGGGGGTGGCTACGCCTCCCCCCTCTAGTTCCTCTTTTCTTTCTACGGCTCGTTTGACACCTTGGGTTGGTCTGTGAAAATCCCACCCTTGATGGCTACGTTCAGCAGGGGCATTAAACTCCTGTCTGCTCGTATTCATTGGGTAGATAGTACTATTAGCCCCACCGAAACCAAAGTTATCTCCATTGATTCCATCTCTCAAAGGGAAAAATTGGTTATGGGTAGGGATATTATAGCCAAAATCATTACCTCCATATCCTTCATTAAATTGAGAAAAATGGCTATATGTATCTCTACCATGGTTAGAGGGAGGGTTTTGACCACCCCTTTGTCCCATAGTAGGGGGATAAATAAACTGTGGTGGAGGGCCTGACCCCAAATGAGAAGGGTAACTACCCCCCATATTTGGGGGTCCTGGAGGCCACCCATTCTGATTACCCCATGAAGGTCCGAAACTTGGATAGGGCGGATACCCACGCCCTCCTCCCGGTTTCTGGTTATGGATGGTATTGTTCTTGTTCCTAGAATTACCAGGAGGCCTGTGTGGAGACTGGGACGAGGTATCCTTAGGTTTTCTAGGAATCCGATTATTAGAAAAAGGCACCGGCTGAGATCTCTGTGGCCCCCCTCCCGTATTGCCTGGGGGTCTTATAAGTCCTGTCCCTATGCTACCAGTAGCCTGTGGAATAGTATCCATATCCGTAGAGGGGGTAGTAGATGCCTGTTCTGCTAACAGTTTCTTTTGCCACTCGAATACACTTTGTGTTTGATAATCGGACAGATCTCGATTATACTTCTTTTTCTTTTTGATTTTTTGTTCCCTATCTTCTTTTTCTAGTACTTTTTGAAGGGTCTTAGATCTTTCGCTATACTCTTCACTCTTATTGAAGGGGTTAAGTTTCTCCTTAATGACTTTTATTTCCTCGTCTATCAATGAAAGTTTGTAAGTCTTTCTCTCCACGAGAAACTTAATTAGATTGACACCGGCGTCATTAAAATACTTGTACCACACCTCCAGTTGAGATTCTCCCCTCTGGGGGCATACTTCCCACCTCAGACTACGAGGGACCATGTGGTGTTTAATGTAGGTTTCAAGGAAGGCGATGTCCCATTGGGTATGGGTTTCAGACACCGTGAGATTTTTAACCTAATGAATAGGCCTCCCAGGTCCCCATCCCCCTCCTTGAAAGCCTCAAATACTCCCTCTGTGTTGACCACCCGAGAGGCTCTATAGTCAAAGAAATCCATCAAACCCACTGTATTATACCCAAATGGGGATAAAGAGGGTGTGATGGAGATGAGTCAATGTTAACTAAAAACGTCCTGCTGCAATAATGAATATCAGACACAAACAGTACAAAGAGAAGATTGCGCTGGACAAAAAACTAAGTAAGATAAAAATTAAAAAAAAAAAATTGAAAAGCTGCAACCAAAATGTGATAAGCATGTACAAGGTGAAATTTAAAAAGGCTGCGCTACATTCTATCTGAGAAAAAACAACACTAATTGATGCAAAACATTGGTGTCAGTGTCAGTGCATACACCTCACTCGTTGAGAGTGAGTGGTGACTAATGAAAAATAAATATGATTACTAAATACCAGGAGCGGTTATAGTAATCAAGTATAACAAATTCCAGTGAACCTAGTATCAAATATATAACATACAATACAAAAATTATTCAGATGGGCTATATAGTAACCCAACACATTGGTGAGTGAAAAAGGAATATGAATCCAACAAATTAACGTGTTAAGTTATACAACAATGCGTAGAGTGTCAGGATAGACTGGTATAATAACCCAAAAAAAATAAAAATAAAAATAATATAAATTAAAAAAGTGGAAGTTAAAGTCCAAAAGCGACTGCAAACTCGATCTAGTCCAACAGTAAATTGGCTTCCACGTGTTGAGAGATGGTGACTTTGTGTGGATTCAAATATAAAGTGACAAGTGCTTGTGAAAATCCCTCCACCAGGAAGATTGCAGGCTTACCAGACTGTGGAGAAAACTCGCATGTGGCTAATACCCAGCCAGGGCCTTGACTTCCACTGCCGCTCACCTGCGCCCCTCGCGGTATCCAGAAAAGTTACCAGCTTCAGATGCTGGAAAACGTGAGGCTCGCCACTAATGGTAGTGGGTTATGGCCTGTATATAGCATAAGCCGATTGTATGGATCTCCGGAAGGTTGGCCCAAGAAAAGAAGAAGGGGGACACACCATGGGTGGAATCCAACGGATTTATTTGGTAAAAAGTGCCAATACGCACAAAAAGGCAGAATGCATAAAATAATTGAAATACACTTAAAAATTATGCGGCCGGCCGGCAGCAGTACTCGTCCGTGCTAAGACGTAAGACGCGGTGACGTCAGCACGTCGCTCCTCCCTACGCGTTTCGTCAGAGAGTCTTTTTTCTCCCTTTCTGCCTATAAAGAGTTGTGGTGACACCTTTGTCCCCCCCTTTTTGTAGTAATAAATTTTTGTAACAATATTTTCACAATTTATGTACATTCCATCCAAACCCATGCTAGCACTTTAATGGGCTAGTACGGGTGGAGGACGGTGTGGACTTCACATTCCAATTTGAGATCCCGGCCGCCCTATGGAGATTATCTCTTGTGAATGAGATGGACGTCTGTAGGTGCCAGCCTATTGATGTGCTAGTATGGGTGGATATGCCTATATCGTAGTCCTGCAATTTTTTATCATCCTAAGGAGATTGCCTACCTAGACGTCTCGGGTTTGGTTATCATCCGAAGAATGACCTTTCGGTAC
Source organism: Lithobates sylvaticus (assembly GCA_028564925.1). Lineage (NCBI taxonomy): Eukaryota > Metazoa > Chordata > Amphibia > Anura > Ranidae > Lithobates > Lithobates sylvaticus. The sequence continues at coordinate 119,599,555 of CM053035.1, read as the reverse complement.
TATTCCAATACCTTCTTCCAGCATAGGTACCGATTGGTTGGGTAGCCCCCATTACCTTTATAAATAAGTGAGGTGACATATTTGTCCTTCCCCCCTCTTTTTTGTTTTATGTTAATTTTATAGTTTTTTTACATTTTTTATATTGTTTACATTTCATTCAAACTAGTGCTGGCACTTTAATGGGCCTGTACGGCTTGAAGATGTTATGGATTCTATACGATGGTCTGAGGTCTCTGTTGGCTATCTTGTATAGATGAGATTAACTTCGGTAGGTATTAGTAGGTTGAGGTGCAAGTACAGGTGGGTACACCCCATACCCCCTCTATTTACATCTATACATATTTGTCCGCCATGTCACCCCGCTGGGATATATGACTGACAATCATTAGGATTTTTATTTGTATGGTTTATATTACTTTAAGAGATTAGATGACCCTGTGCGGTCTGTTTAAAATCCCTGATAACCTTTTGGTCTGTGGTCTTTATAGACTAACTATGAATATTACTTGCTTTGATCCCATCTTCATTTGTGATATATGGGATGTAGAGATGTTGACCTATTGGTTGTTACCTTTTAGCTTCCACTCTGTCCTGCCCATCCCCCCCTCACCTTGATTTGGAGGAGGTGTGACGCAACAGCATATACCAGATAGGGTGATGGGTAATGTAGTTTATGTGTCAATTCGCAGTTGTACGTTTGGTCATGTGTGTATATCATCTATCAACGCATAATCTTCTTGAGACTTTGGCTAGTTCTCATATAGGATAATGGACTACATGCCTTGCTATCATACAGCTAATATTAACGCTCTGTTATAAGGGCGTTTTTTCCTTGATTTGCCAGACTCTAAGATGGAGACCGGAAGTCTGATGTTTTGCCATCCAGATCGAGGCTTCTTGTTGTGTATTTAAGCGGTGCGTCAGTACGCCGTCCGTGTCCCATGATTACGTCACTCTCTGACGAAACGCGTAGGGAGGAGCGACGTGCTGACGTCACCGCGTCTTACGTCCTAGCACGGACGAGTACTGCTGCCGGCCGGCCGCATAATTTTTAAGTGTATTTCAATTATTTTATGCATTCTGCCTTTTTGTGCGTATTGGCACTTTTTACCAAATAAATCCGTTGGATTCCACCCATGGTGTGTCCCCCTTCTTCTTTTCTTGGGCCAACCTTCCGGAGATCCATACAATCGGCTTATGCTATACATAGGCCACAACCTATTATTGGTGGCGAGTCCAACGCTTTGCTGCATCTGAAGCTGGTAACTTTTCTGGATACCGCGAGGGGCGCTGGTGAGCGGCAGTGGAAGTCAAGGCCCTGGCTGGGTATTAGCCACATGCGAGTTTTCTCCACAGTCTGGTAAGCCTGCAATCTTCCTGGTGGAGGGATTTTCACAAGCACTTGTCACTTTATATTTGAATCCACACAAAGTCACCATCTCTCAACACGTGGAAGCCAATTTACTGTTGGACTAGATCGAGTTTGCAGTCGCTTTTGGACTTTAATTTTTATTTTTTTATTTTTTTTATTTTTTATTATTTTTATTTTTTGTTTTTGGGTCACTATATCAGTCTAATTTGACATGTATATTTGCACGGCATAATCTAACAAGATACATTGTTGGATTCATATTTTTTTTCTACTTAACACGTTAATTTGTTGGATTCATATTCCTTTTTCACATTTATACTTTTTATGCGTTGGGTTACTATGTAGCCCATCTGAATTTTTGCATTGTATGTTATTTTTATATATTTGATACTAGGTTCACTGGAATTTGTTATACTTGATTGGTATAACCATTCCTGGTATTTAGTAATCATATTTAGCTTCATTAGTCACCACTCACTCTCAACGAGTGAGGTGTATGCACTGACACTGAAACCAATGTTTTGCATCAATTAGTGTTGTTTTTTCTCAGATAGAATGTAGCGCAGCCTTTTTAAATTTCACCTTGTACATGCTTATCACATTTTGGTTGCAGCTTTTCAATTTTTTTTTTAATTTTTATCTTACTTAGTTTTTTGTCCAGCGCAATTTTTTCTTTTATACTGTTTGTGTCTGATATTCATTATTGCAGCAGGACGTTTTTAGTTAATAACATTGACTCATCTCCATCACACCCTCTTTATCCCCATTTGGGTATAATACAGTGGGTTTGATGGATTTTTTTGACTATAGAGCCTCTCGGGTGGTCAACACAGAGGGAGTATTTGAGGCTTTCAAGGAGGGGGATGGGGACCTGGGAGGCCTATTTATTAGGTTAAAAAATCTCACGGTGTCTGAAACCCATACCCAATGGGACATCGCCTTCCTTGAAACCTACATTAAACACCACATGGTCCCTCGTAGTCTGAGGTGGGAAGTATGCCCCCAGAGGGGAGAATCTCAACTGGAGGTGTGGTACAAGTATTTTAATGACGCCGGTGTCAATCTAATTAAGTTTCTCGTGGAGAGAAAGACTTACAAACTTTCATTGATAGACGAGGAAATAAAAGTCATTAAGGAGAAACTTAACCCCTTCAATAAGAGTGAAGAGTATAGCGAAAGATCTAAGACCCTTCAAAAAGTACTAGAAAAGGAAGATAGGGAACAAAAAATCAAAAAGAAAAAGAAGTATAATCGAGATCTGTCCGATTATCAAACACAAAGTGTATTCGAGTGGCAAAAGAAACTGTTAGCAGAACAGGCATCTATCACCCCCTCTACAGATATGGATACTATTCCACAGGCTACTGGTAGCATAGGGACAGGACTTATAAGACCCCCAGGCAATACGGGAGGGGGGCCACAGAGATCTCAGCCGGTGCCTTTTTCTAATAATCGGATTCCTAGAAAACCTAAGGATACCTCGTCCCAGTCTCCACATAGGCCTCCTGGTAATTCTAGGAACAAGAACAATACCAGCCATAACCAGAAACCGGGAGGAGGGCGTGGGTATCCGCCCTATCCAAGTTTCGGACCTTCATGGGGTAATCAGAATGGGTGGCCTCCAGGACCCCCAAATATGGGGGGTAGTTACCCTTCTCATTTGGGGTCAGGCCCTCCACCACAGTTTATTTATCCCCCTACTATGGGACAAAGGGGTGGTCAAAACCCTCCCCCTAACCATGGCAGAGATACATATAGTCATTTTTCTCAATTTAATGAAGGATATGGAGGCAATGATTTTGGCTATAACATCCCTACCCATAACCAATTTTTCCCTTTGAGAGATGGAATCAATGGAGATAACTTTGGTTTCGGTGGGGCTAATAGTACTATCTACCCAATGAATACGAGCAGACAGGAGTTTAATGCCCCTGCTGAACGTAGCCATCAAGGGTGGGATTTTCACAGACCAACCCAAGGTGTCAAACGAGCCGTAGAAAGAAAAGAGGAACTAGAGGGGGGAGGCGTAGCCACCCCCAAAAGGAAAAAGGTGTAAAGGGTGAGGGCATTTTTAATCTAAGCTCCCACATTCTCACCGATCCTGAACTACAAGTGCTCGATAGAGGTCTGAAATTTGCTCCACCGAAAGGTCTGAGCAAATTTCAGACCTACATGGATGTGCACAGATATGTGCGCAAACTGAGTATAAAGAGACATTTTTTGTCGAACCCCATTAATACTAATAGGTATGTCTCCATGGAGTTTCAACACTCTGGATTGGCAAATGCCTCCCTGTTTAACCCCCCAGGCTCTCTTGCCCCTTCCATCAAGGTTTTTAGGGACATTGTTCTGAAGGATTTGGATAAATTAGAATTAAAACAGGCTAGGATTAAAAGAAGTCTGGAAGAAGGTATACAGTCCTTATGTGACAATGAGGAATTGGTGATACGCCCTGCCGATAAGGGTGGGGGCATCATCCTGCTCAATAAAAGCGACTATATGCTGGAAATGGATCGCATAGTAGGGGACAGAGATACCTATACTCTTTTATCCTCTAATCCCAATATGAGGTATAAATGTGCTCTAGAGGATTTGGTATCTAAGGGTGCTGACTTGGGTATTCTAAACAAGAAAGAAAGGGCGTTTTTGGTCCCGAAGGCCCCTAGGGTACCCATAATCTACTATCTACCAAAAATACATAAGAGTTTAACTTGCCCCCCGGGACGTCCCATAGTGAGCGGAATAGATTCCGTAACGTCTCGGGTGGGCAAGTATATAGACTACTATCTACAACCTGTGGTACAGGGGTTGCCTTCCTTCATCAAGGACACTCGCCAGGTCATTAACCTATTGACCGACCTTGACCCAATGGATGGTATGTGGTTGGTTACGGCCGACGTTACGTCGCTTTACACCATTATCCCACACCATTTGGGTCTGGGAGCAGTGAAATATTTTCTGTATAAGAGTTCCCCACTCATTCCAGCACAAATTGACTACATCATGGAGTTGCTCCAATTTGCGGCTACACATAATTTTTTCTGGCATAATGGACAGTTTTTCGCCAGGACAGGGGCGTGGCCATGGGGGCCAAGTACGCCCCTAGCCTGGCGAATCTGTTCATGGGCCAGTGGGAGGAGGACGTCATCTATTCCCAATCGAGATCTGAGATCGTCCTTTGGGCACGATACATAGATGACGTCCTCCTCCTCTGGCAAGGTACCAAGTCCTCCCTGGACGCCTTCATGGCTGGCCTTAATAATAATGACAGAGGTATACATCTGTCATTTGAGGCGAGCCAGGAAGCGATACATTTTTTGGATTTGAGGATAGAGATTAAAGACAGTCAGTTTGTTACCTCTACCTTTTTTAAATCTACGGATAGAAATTCCTACATCCCCAAGGGGAGCTGTCACCATCCCTCCTGGTTGGGTTCTGTCCCCAAAAGCCAATATATGCGCTTAAGACGTAATTGTACGGAACATGAAAAATTTCTAGCACAGGCCAAAACCCTTACCTCTAAGTTTGTTGATAAGGGTTATGACCCTCTGGTCCTTCAGGACACCCTCCATCAGGTGTCTCTGATGGATAGGTCGGCTTTGCTAGCAGTAAAAGTGCCAACCAACGATGCGAGGGATACGACAGGAGTCCCTTTCATTACTAACTATTCTAACCAGTATTATAACATCAGCCGTATCATACAAAAACACTGGCACATTTTGGGGAATGACACACTTCTGAGTACGATTCTCCCTGATCGTCCACATGTGGTGTTCAGGGGTGCTCCATCTCTTAGGGATAAAATAGCACCGAATATCCTAAACCCTCCCAGTGGAGCCCCTCAATTTTTTGGAGAGTTGACGGGATATTATAAATGTAACAGATGTCAAGTATGCTCTATCAACAGCTGTAGGACCAGGCGAACCATCAGTTTTTCCTCCACTGTAACGTCTAAAAGTTACAAAATTGAGTCCTTCATCACGTGCACTACTGAGGGGCTTGTCTACCTGCTGCAGTGCCCATGTGGCCTGCAGTATGTGGGCAGGACCAAACGTCCTCTCAGGGTGCGACTCAATGAACATATAAATAACATCAGGAGGGGTTATACCAAACACTCGGTTTCAAAGCATTACTTGACAGTACACAAAAGGGACCCCTCCAACACCCTGTTCCTGGGGATAGAGAAGTTTAGCCCGCACTGGAGAGGAAGTAACCTGGTCAGAAGCATCTCGAGATCAGAGATGTCATGGGTGCATAGATTAAAAACACACACCCCTCAGGGGTTAAACATCGATGTAGATGTGAACGCATTTATAGATAATGCCTAGATTATATCTTGTTTACTGCCTGTACAAATATGTATTGACATGTTGAGATGCTGTACACTCGATCTGGATCGCAGGTATTAGATGCAGTTTATGGCCCTCTTGAGTATTTTTTTGGCGTATTAAAGAAACACTCCCTTTGAGGAGTGGGAATGGTACAGCTTTGGTCTGTCTATCTATAGTATTTACTATACTTTGAACAAAACACTTTTGGTACTAATTTAACTACCTCCTTCTATTAGAGATACGGAGTGGTTGCAATTCTTCTTTTTGTTTACAATGAGCTGTGGTGACATTTGTCCCCCCCTTTTTACAGTTATAAATTTGAACCTAAGAAATTTTTGAAACAACACTTTTATACATTTTGGACATTCCATCCAAATCCGCGCTAGCACTTTAATGGGCTAGTACGGGTGGAGGACGGTGTGGACTTCACATTCCAATTTGAGATCCCGGCCGCCCTATGGAGATTATCTCCTGTGAATGAGATGGACGTCTGTAGGTGCCAGCCTATTGATGTGCTAGTATGGGTGGATATGCCTATATCGTAGTCCTGCAATTTTTTATCATCCTTTTAGACGTCCCTATGTTAGGTTGAATTAAGATCTGGGGAAAGACCTTTTCGATATTATCCCAATACCTTCTTCCAGCAGAGGTACAGATTGGGTGTATAATCCCCATTCCAGGGGAGAGACCTTTCGGTACTATTCCAATACCTTCTTCCAGCAGAGGTACCGATTGGTTGGGTAGCCCCCATTACCTTTATAAATAAGTGAGGTGACATATTTGTCCTTCCCTTTTTTTGTTTTTGTTTTTGTTTATACTTTTTTACATTTTTTATATTGTTTACATTTCATTCAAACTAGTGCTGGCACTTTAATGGGCCTGTACGGCTTGAAGATGTTATGGATTCTATACGATGGTCTGAGGTCTCTGTTGGCTATCTTGTATAGATGAGATTAACTTCGGTAGGTATTAGTAGGTTGAGGTGCGAGTACAGGTGGGTACACCCCATACCCCCTCTATTTACATCTATACATATTTGTCCGCCATGTCACCCCGCTGGGATATATGACTGACAATCATTAGGATTTTTATTTGTATGGTTTATATTACTTTAAGAGATTAGATGACCCTGTGCGGTCTGTTTAAAATCCCTGATAACCTTTTGGTCTGTGGTCTTTATAGACTAACTATGAATATCACTTGCTTTGATCCCATCTTCATTTATGATATATGGGATCTAGAGATGTTGACCTATTGGTTGTTACCTTTTAGCTTCCACTCTGTCCTGCCCATCCCCCCCTCACCTTGATTTGGAGGAGGTGAGACGTAACAGAACTATACCAGATAGGGTGATGGGTAATGTAGTTTATGTGTCAATTCGCAGTTGTACGTTTGGTCATGTGTGTATATCATCTATCAACGCATAATCTTCTTGAGACTTTGGCTAGTTCTCATATAGGATAATGGACTACATGCCTTGCTATCATACAGCTAATATTAACGCTCTGTTATAAGGGCGTTTTTTCCTTGATTTGCCAGACTCTAAGATGGAGACCGGAAGTCTGATGTTTTGCCATCCAGATCGAGGCTTCTTGTTGTGTATTTAAGCGGTGCGTCAGTACGCCGTCCGTGTCCCATGATTACGTCACTCTCTGACGAAACGCGTAGGGAGGAGCGACGTGCTGACGTCACCGCGTCTTACGTCCTAGCACGGACGAGTACTGCTGCCGGCCGGCCGCATAATTTTTAAGTGTATTTCAATTATTTTATGCATTCTGCCTTTTTGTGCGTATTGGCACTTTTTACCAAATAAATCCGTTGGATTCCACCCATGGTGTGTCCCCCTTCTTCTTTTTTTGGGCCAACCTCTGGAGATCCATACAATCGGCTTATGCTATATACAGGCCATAACCCACTACCATTAGTGGTGAGCCTCACGTTTTCCTGCATCTGAAGCTGGTAACTTTTCTGGATACCGCGAGGGGCGCAGGCGAGCGGTAGTGGAAGTCAAGGCCCTGGCTGGGTATTAGCCACATGCGAGTTTTCTCCACAGTCTGGTAAGCCTGCAATCTTCCTGGTGGAGGGATTTTCACAAGCACTTGTCACTTTATATTTGAATCCACACAAAGTCACCATCTCTCAACACGTGGAAGCCAATTTACTGTTGGACTAGATCGACTTCACAGTCGGTTTTGGACTTTAAATTTCAATCTTTTTTTAATTTACTTTTTTATTTTTATATTTTTTTTTTGGGTCACTACATCAGTCTAATTTGACATGTATATTTGCACGGCATAATTTAACAAGATACATTGTTGGATTCACTTATCTACGCACGGTATAACTTAACACGTTAATTTGTTGGATCCATATCTCTTTCACTCACCAATGTGTTGGGTTACTATATAGCCCATCTGAATAATTTTTGTATTGTATGTTATATATTTGATACTAGGTTCACTGGAATTTGTTATACTTGATTACTATAACCGCTCCTGGTATACAGTAATCCCATTTATTTTTCATTAGTCACCACTCACTCTCAACGAGTGAGGTGTATGCACTGACACTGACACCAATGTTTTGCATCAATTAGTGTTGTTTTTTCTCAGATAGAATGTAGCGCAGCCTTTTTAAATTTCACCTTGTACATGCTTATCACATTTTGGTTGCAGCTTTTCAATTTTTTTTTTAATTTTTATCTTACTTAGTTTTTTGTCCAGCGCAATCTTCTCTTTGTACTGTTTGTGTCTGATATTCATTATTGCAGCAGGACGTTTTTAGTTAATAACATTGACTCATCTCCATCACACCCTCTTTATCCCCATTTGGGTATAATACAGTGGGTTTGATGGATTTTTTTGACTATAGAGCCTCTCGGGTGGTCAACACAGAGGGAGTATTTGAGGCTTTCAAGGAGGGGGATGGGGACCTGGGAGGCCTATTCATTAGGTTAAAAATCTCACGGTGTCTGAAACCCATACCCAATGGGACATCGCCTTCCTTGAAACCTACATTAAACACCACATGGTCCCTCGTAGTCTGAGGTGGGAAGTATGCCCCCAGAGGGGAGAATCTCAACTGGAGGTGTGGTACAAGTATTTTAATGACGCCGGTGTCAATCTAATTAAGTTTCTCGTGGAGAGAAAGACTTACAAACTTTCATTGATAGACGAGGAAATAAAAGTCATTAAGGAGAAACTTAACCCCTTCAATAAGAGTGAAGAGTATAGCGAAAGATCTAAGACCCTTCAAAAAGTATTAGAAAAAGAAGATAGAGAACAAAAAATCAAAAAGAAAAAGAAGTACAATCGAGATCTGTCCGACTATCAAACACAAAGTGTATTCGAGTGGCAAAAGAAACTGTTAGCAGAACAGGCATCTACTACCCCCTCTACGGATATGGATACTATTCCACAGGCTACTGGTAGCATAGGGACAGGACTTATAAGACCCCCAGGCAATACGGGAGGGGGGCCACAGAGATCTCAGCCGGTGCCTTTTTCTAATAATCGGATTCCTAGAAAACCTAAGGATACCTCGTCCCAGTCCCCACATAGGCCTCCTGGTAATTCTAGGAACAAGAACAATACCAGCCATAACCAGAAACCGGGAGGAGGGCGTGGGTATCCGCCCTATCCAAGTTTCGGACCTTCATGGGGTAATCAGAATGGGTGGCCTCCAGGACCCCCAAATATGGGGGGTAGTTACCCTTCTCATTTGGGGTCAGGCCCTCCACCACAGTTTATTTATCCCCCTACTATGGGACAAAGGGGTGGTCAAAACCCTCCCTCTAACCATGGTAGAGATACATATAGCCATTTTTCTCAATTTAACGAAGGATATGGAGGTAATGATTTTGGCTATAATATCCCTACCCATAACCAATTTTTCCCTTTGAGAGATGGAATCAATGGAGATAACTTTGGTTTCGGTGGGGCTAATAGTACTATCTACCCAATGAATACGAGCAGACAGGAGTTTAATGCCCCTGCTGAACGTAACCATCAAGGGTGGGATTTTCACAGACCAACCCAAGGTGTCAAACGAGCCGTAGAAAGAAAAGAGGAACTAGAGGGGGGAGGCGTAGCCACTCCCAAAAGGAAAAAGGTGTAAGCGGTGAGGGCATTTTTAATCTAAGTTCCCACGTTCTTACAGATCCTGAACTACAAGTGCTCGATAGAGGTCTGAAGTTTGCTCCACCGAAAGGTCTGAGCAAATTTCAGACCTACATGGATGTGCACAGATATGTGCGCAAACTGAGTATAAAAAGACATTTTTTGTCGAACCCCATCAATACTAACAGATATGCCTCTATGGAGTTTCAACACTCTGGATTGGCTAATGCCTCCCTGTTTAACCCCCCAGGCTCTCTTGCCCCTTCTATCAAGGTTTTTAGGGACATCGTTTTGAAGGATCTGGATAAATTAGAATTAAAACAGGCTAGGATTAAAAGAAGTCTGGAAGAAGGTATACAGTCCTTATGTGACAATAAGGAATTAGTGATACGCCCTGCTGACAAGGGTGGGGGCATCATTCTGCTCAATAAAAGCGATTATATGCTAGAAATGGATCGCATAGTAGGGGACAGAGATACCTATACTCTTTTATCCTCTAATCCCAATATGAGGTATAAATGTGCTCTAGAAGATCTGGTGTCTAAGGGTGCTGATTTGGGTATTTTAAATAAAAAAGAAAGGTTGTTTTTGGTCCCTAAGGCCCCTAGGGTACCCATAATCTATTATTTACCAAAAATACATAAGAGTTTAACTTGCCCCCCGGGACGCCCTATAGTGAGCGGAATAGATTCCGTAACGTCTCGGGTGGGCAAGTATATAGACTATTATCTACAACCTGTTGTACAGGGGTTGCCTTCCTTCATCAAGGACACTCGCCAGGTCATTAACCTATTGACCGACCTTGACCCAATGGAGGGTATGTGGTTAGTTACGGCTGACGTTACGTCGCTTTACACCATTATCCCTCACCATTTGGGTCTGGGAGCAGTGAAATATTTTCTGTATAAGAGTTCCCCACTCATCCCAGCACAAATTGACTACATCATGGAGTTGCTCCAATTTGCGGCTACACATAATTTTTTCTGGCATAATGGACAGTTTTTTCGCCAGGACAGGGGCGTGGCCATGGGGGCCAAGTACGCCCCTAGCCTGGCGAATCTGTTCATGGCCCAGTGGGAGGAGGACGTCATCTATTCCCAATCGAGATCTGAGATTGTCCTTTGGGCACGGTATATAGATGACGTCCTCCTCCTCTGGCAAGGTACCAAGTCCTCCCTGGACACCTTCATGGCTGGCCTCAATAATAACAACAGAGGTATACATCTGTCATTTGAGGCGAGCCAGGAAGCGATACATTTTTTGGATTTGAAGATAGAGATTAAAGACAGTCAGTTTGTTACCTCTACATTTTTTAAATCTACGGATAGAAATTCCTACATCCCCAAGGGGAGCTGTCACCATCCCTCCTGGTTGGGTTCTGTCCCCAAAAGCCAATATATGCGCTTAAGACGTAATTGCACCGAACACGACAAATTTCTAATACAGGCCAAAACCCTTACCTCTAAGTTTGTTGATAAGGGTTACGATCCTCTGGCCCTTCAGGACACCCTCCATCAGGTGTCTCTGATGGATAGGTCGGCTTTGTTGGCAGTAAAAGTGCCAACCAACGATGCGAGGGATACGACAGGAGTCCCTTTCATTACTAACTTCTCTAATCAGCATTATAACATCAGCCGTATCATACAAAAACACTGGCACATTTTGGGGAATGACACACTTCTGAGTACGATTCTCCCTGATCGTCCACGTGTGGTGTTCAGGGGTGCTCCATCTCTTAGGGATAAAATAGCACCGAATATCCTAAACCCTCCCAGTGGAGCTCCCCAATTTTTTGGAGAGCTGACCGGATATTATAAATGCAATAGATGTCAAGTATGCTCTATTAACTGCTGTAGGACCAGGCGAACTATTAGTTTTTCCTCCACTGTAACATCTAAAAGTTATAAAATTGAGTCCTTCATCACGTGCACCACTGAGGGGCTTGTCTACCTGCTGCAGTGCCCATGTGGCCTACAGTATGTGGGCAGGACTAAACGTCCTCTCAGGGTGCGACTCAATGAACATATAAATAACATCCGGAGGGGTTACACCAAACACTGGGTTTCAAAGCACTACTTAACAGTACACAAAAGGGACCCCTCCAACACCCTGTTCCTGGGGATAGAGAAGTTTAGCCCGCACTGGAGAGGAAGTAACCTGGTCAGAAGCATCTCCAGATCTGAGATGTCATGGGTGCATAGATTAAAAACACACACCCCTCAGGGGTTAAACATCGATGTAGATGTGAACGCATTCATAGACAATGCCTAAATTACATCCTGTTTGCTGCCTCTGTAAATGTGTATTGGTATGTTGGGATGCTGTACACTCGATCTGGATCGCAGATATTAGATGCAGTTTATGGCCCTCTTGAGTATTTTTTTGGCGTATTAAAGAAACACTCCCTTTGAGGAGTGGGAATGGTACAGCTTTGGTCTGTCTATCTATAGTATCTGCTATACTTTGAACAAATCACTTCTGGTATTCATTTAATTACCTCCTTTTAGTATAAATACAGATCGGTTGTAATTCTCTTTTTTCTCCCTTTCTGCCTATAAAGAGTTGTGGTGACACCTTTGTCCCCCCCTTTTTGTAGTAATAAATTTTTGTAACAATATTTTCACAATTTATGTACATTCCATCCAAACCCATGCTAGCACTTTAATGGGCTAGTACGGGTGGAGGACGGTGTGGACTTCACATTCCAATTTGAGATCCCGGCCGCCCTATGGAGATTATCTCTTGTGAATGAGATGGACGTCTGTAGGTGCCAGCCTATTGATGTGCTAGTATGGGTGGATATGCCTATATCGTAGTCCTGCAATTTTTTATCATCCTAAGGAGATTGCCTACCTAGACGTCTCGGGTTTGGTTATCATCCGAAGAATGACCTTTCGGTACTATTCCAATACCTTCTTCCAGCATAGGTACCGATTGGTTGGGTAGCCCCCATTACCTTTATAAATAAGTGAGGTGACATATTTGTCCTTCCCTTTTTTCCGTCAGTTTGTAGTTTATATGTAATTTTCCATCAACTTTTTTACATTTTTTATATTGTTTACATTTCATTCAAACTAGTGCTGGCACTTTAATGGGCCTGTACGGCTTGAAGATGTTATGGATTCTATACGATGGTCTGAGGTCTCTGTTGGCTATCTTGTATAGATGAGATTAACTTCGGTAGGTATTAGTAGGTTGAGGTGCGAGTACAGGTGGGTACACCCCATACCCCCTCTATTTACATCTATACATATTTGTCCGCCATGTCACCCCGCTGGGATATATGACTGACAATCATTAGGATTTTTATTTGTATGGTTTATATTACTTTAAGAGATTAGATGACCCTGTGCGGTCTGTTTAAAATCCCTGATAACCTTTTGGTCTGTGGTCTTTATAGACTAACTATGAATATCACTTGCTTTGATCCCATCTTCATTTGTGATATATGGGATGTAGAGATGTTGACCTATTGGTTGTTACCTTTTAGCTTCCACTCTGTCCTGCCCATCCCCCCCTCACCTTGATTTGGAGGAGGTGAGACGTAACAGAACTATACCAGATAGGGTGATGGGTAATGTAGTTTATGTGTCAATTCGCAGTTGTACGTTTGGTCATGTGTGTATATCATCTATCAACGCATAATCTTCTTGAGACTTTGGCTAGTTCTCATATAGGATAATGGACTACATGCCTTGCTATCATACAGCTAATATTAACGCTCTGTTATAAGGGCGTTTTTTCCTTGATTTGCCAGACTCTAAGATGGAGACCGGAAGTCAGATGTTTTGCCATCCAGATCGAGGCTTCTTGTTGTGTATTTAAGCGGTGCGTCAGTACGCCGTCCGTGTCCCATGATTACGTCACTCTCTGACGAAACGCGTAGGGAGGAGCGACGTGCTGACGTCACCGCGTCTTACGTCTTAGCACGGACGAGTACTGCTGCCGGCCGGCCGCATAATTTTTAAGTGTATTTCAATTATTTTATGCATTCTGCCTTTTTGTGCGTATTGGCACTTTTTACCAAATAAATCCGTTGGATTCCACCCATGGTGTGTCCCCCTTCTTCTTTTCTTGGGCCAACCTTCCGGAGATCCATACAATTGGCTTATGCTATATACAGGCCATAACCCACTACCATTAGTGGTGAGCCTCACGTTTTCCTGCATCTGAAGCTGGTAACTTTTCTGGATACCGCGAGGGGCGCAGGTGAGCGGCAGTGGAAGTCAAGGCCCTGGCTGGGTATTAGCCATATGCGAGTTTTCTCCACAGTCTGGTAAGCCTGCAATCTTCCTGGTGGAGGGATTTTCACAAGCACTTGTCACTTTATATTTGAATCCACACAAAGTCACCATCTCTCAACACGTGGAAGCCAATTTACTGTTGGACTAGATCGAGTTTGCAGTCGCTTTTGGACTTTAACTTCCACTTTTTTAATTTATATTTACATATATTGGACATAATGTGTAGCCCTTTGGTGATGTCAGGGGTTACATTTGAGGCCCCTTTTAGCTCATAAGTTGACAACCACTGATCTGTTCGCTGATACTTCCCATTAGCAAAATTCATGTGACAAATGTGTAGCGGGTGTCTCACGCTATAACCCGCAATCCTGCCAAGCTGGCCGGAATGATGTAGACAGGCTTTCCCGCTTGAGTTAGGGAGAGCTGCCTGCTAGCAGTTGTAAGGGGGATTTTTCACCCCCTGCTTAATATTCCCTATTGTCACACTGATTCTCCTCCTGGCCAATCAGGAAGTGGGTCCTGAGACCCGTTTCCTGATTGGTCAAAAGGAGAAGCGATCCTATTGGCCTAAGAGGAGGAGGGAGGAGACGCATGGCCGGAAGAGACACAGGGGAAGCCCAACTGACTGACCCACCACCCTCTACTGATGCCTTGACCTCTGCACTGCTGACACGCTCCTCTGTGACAGGCACAAATGGGTTACAACCAGCTAATGATGCCGCCTTTCATCAGCGGTGCACAGAGATGACAATAATAATGTGCCTGCTCCTGCCTTGCCTCTCTCTGTTTCTGGGGGGGGGGGGGTTAACCTGCAGCAGCAGCTCAGTGGATATGGGGAAGGTGGGTTTAATCAGCGGGGAAGTTCTCATCCGGTTCTCAGTAAGGACCCGACTCTACTACCTACCTATCTGGAGGATGGCTGGAGCATGTATGTCCCTCCTGTACAGTCATGAGCCTGCCTTCTAATACCTAGGTTAGAAGAGAGCCCAGCTTTCTATACTGCTTGTCACTGATTGCATTAATAACACGTGAGCACATTGCATTTGACCGATTGACCGGAACAAACAGGGGGGTTTGTTTGTTTGCCGCCCCCCCCCCAAAAGCCGCCACTGTATGACACCCTCCTGCACAAGCCCTTAGACCTACAAATAGTATAGAAAATGGATCATAACACAACTAAAATTCAGTTACCCCATCAGAAATATTTGCTATGCTACCAGTTGTGTGGGTCTGCAGTTTACACAGAGTCTGTTTTCTGCCACTAAACCCTCTGTTCTCGACATTTTGCTAACATATTGATTTCAGACTATACCAAAATTACCATGAAGGGGATAGGTGTGGGTATTTTCTGGCTGATAGACACTTAAATGAGACATCCTGCTGGATTATTCAGTTAGATTCCCGTTTGTTTAGTCCCTACTGAAATGGATTCCACCTGTTTCTTCTGCCTGCCTAAGAGGATTGAGGAGAGCTGACTGCTTCATTATAAGTGCCACATGGGCTCTGCAAAGAAGTTCCTTATGCTAAAGAGACTATCTCTCAAGTTTATAGAATTGCATTACTCTGTTGCAACACAGAACTGCCATATTTTTTGTTATTTATTCATCTCAGCAGGAAGAATTGTGAAAGACCGTAATGCATGGTCAAGGACACACTGTTCAGAAGATAAATACAGACAACTGCTTTGCATTAGTGTCTGGTATATAAAGTAAACTGTCTGGTAAGAGAGACGTTCTTTAAGGTGGATCATCTTGTAGGTGGCGTGCAGCGCAGGCGGGAGAATAACACACTCAGTCCCAGTGCAATGAAAGAACTTGTACTGAAATAATGCAGACAGTTCACAAATCACCCAGTGGGAAGGCAGCCATACTGGAAACATTCTCAGTTCAAACAGCATGTAGACAACAGAATGCAGCTGAGCTGAGGGGAAGAATGTGGCCTGTGGCTTGAGCCCTAAGCTTTCCCTCCTCATCATGAACCTTTCCCTGCCACTAGTTCTGTCCCTACGAGGCAGGATGTCTGTCCCCACTCTATCAACTCACAAATGCATGCCAAACTTGGGAGCCAGGGCCTTAAATAGGCTCTGCCTGACCCAAGATGGCTGCCAGAGTCCCATGCGGTGACAGCATTCAATTGGATGCTTCCCCAGTGACTCAGAACTATAATCCTCTTGACTTCCTCTCCAAATGTGGTGCAGTGGAGAAAGTAGACTGCACTTGCCTACAATCTTAAAGGCATTGCATACTTATTTTTATCTTAACTGCTTGTGGACCATACTGCGGCAGGTTGGCACGGCTGCTTAAATCGCTGTAGGTGTACGTCGTCTGCTTTAAGAGCAATAGCAGGCACCGGAGCCGATGCGCATGGCCGGCGGCCGCGATGTCCGCCGGCCACCAGCGATTGCTCCACAGAGAGTCAGAACGGGGATCTGTCAATGTAAACAAACAGATCCCCGTTCTGATAGGGGAGTAGAGAGAGAGCGTCTGTTCCTAGTGATCAGGAATAGCGATCTCTCTCCTCCTCCAGTCACTACACTGCCCCCACAGTTAGAAACAGCTCCCTAGGGAACACTTAACCCCTTGATCACCTCCTAGTGTGTACCCCTTCCCTGCCAGTGTCATTTATACAGTAATCAGTAGCTATTTTTAGCACTGATCGCTGTATAAATGTCACTGGTCCCAAAAAAGTGTCAAAAGTGTTCGATTTGTCCAACGCAATGTCGCAGTTCTGCATAAAATCGCTTAGTAAAAAAAAAAAATTAACAATAAAAATGCCATAAATATATCCCCTATTTTGTAGACACTATAACTTTTGTGCAAACCAATCAATATACACTCAGGTCCTGGGGGAACGCTTGGGAACGGCGTCCCTGCACTTTTTTCACAGCAGGAACGCCGTTCCCTTTGCAGGACTAGAGCCACCCTGAGCCGATCCTTCACTAAGCGGCGATGCCCAGCATCACCGCATAGTGAAGGATGGCGTCCTCCCCTCCCTTGGTCCTCCTCCTCCAGCAGCCTCGGCTATACTATACAGGACCGCGCCTGCCAATCTGCAGGGCTAGATCCCCGCTGCAATACTGTCATTGGCTGCTAGAACCGCCATTGTCCTATCAACCAATGACATCACCTGGGCTCCCCGCCCTCATCAGCAAGTTCCTCTGCACGGCTTTTGCCCCCCTGCTGCATGCTCCTTCATCAAGGACTTATCCAGGTACACGTTTTTCTACTTTGTGATGGCTCAGTCACAACTCTTATGGTGAACTCTGGGGACACTCTGATGGGGGGGCTCTCTGCTGGGGAAACAAGTGGTAACAGCAATTAACAGTCTTCCAGTGACATCCGGTGACTGTGAAAGGGGCTTCAGTACAATGAATTTGGTGATGTCACCCATTAGGAGTGGGCTTGGCATTGAACGCCTGTCTTCTCTTTTGTTTATTAGTCTCATTGGCCCCCTTGTGCATTTATGGGATCCTTTACCATATGTCACAAAATGGCTGACCACACATCGCAGCGCAGATGATACTAAATCTCATAAAGTTGATAGTCTTGCACGGCAAGGGCAAAGTTATTCCAGTTTGTGGGATATTTTCTAATGGGCTGTGTTACATAGAATTTGCATAATAATTTGGAACAGGGTGTATTTGTGTTAGAAATTCCCTGCGAGGGAAAGATCATCACCCATTGTGGTGATTATTCTGTTAGTTTGACAAGTTAACTTATTTTGTTTTTGTAAACTGGCACTTTACAATAAATGTTGCACTGTATTTTCTGTGAAATATATATGCATATGAGCGTATCATTTTATTTATTTTTTTGGTGGGGGAGTGGATCTTGGGTGGGAGTTCCCACACTTTTTTCCCCAGGACTTGACCCCTGTATACACTTATTTATTTATTGCTTATTCAATTGCAACCATTGTGCCCATCAAATGCAGCCACTGTGCCCATCATATGCAGCCACTGTGCCCCATCAAATGCAGCCACTGTGCCCATCATATGCAGCCACTGTGCCTATCATATACAGCCAGTGTGCCCATCATATTCAGCCGCTTGTGCCCATCATATGCAGCCACTTGTGCCCATCTAATGCAGTCACTGTGCCCATCATATGCAGTCACTTGTGCCCCATCATATGCAGTCACTTGTGCCCGTCATATGCAACCACTTGTGCCCATCATATGCAGCCACTTGTCCCCATCATATGCAGCCACTTGTGCCCATCATATGCAGTCACTAGGGATGAGCTTTGAGTTCGAGTCAAACTCATGTTCGACTCGAACATTGCCTGTTCGCCTGTTCACCGAACAGCGAACAATTTGGGGTGTTCGCGGCAAATTCGAAAAGCCGCAAACACCCTGTAAAAGTCTATGGGAGAAATCTAAAGTGCTAATTTTAAAACCTATATGCAAATTATTGTCATAAAAAGTGTTTGGGTACCTGGGTCCTGCTCCAGGGGACATGTATCAATGCAAAAAAAAGTTTTACAAACTGCCGTTTTTTTCGGGAGCAGTGATTTTAATAATGTTTAAAGTGAAACAATAAAAGTGTAATATTCCTTTAAATTCACCCGTACATCACTGGGGAAGCCTAGCTTTTGCCTTGCATCAGAGGGGACGGGGTCACCCTTACATCACTGGGGAAGCCTGGGTTTTCTCAGTGACGTACAGGTGATCCCGCCCCCCTCTGATGTAACGCAGGTTTCCGTTACATCAGAGGGGGGCGGGGTCACCCGTACGTCACTGGTGAAGCCCAGATTCCTCATTGCGTTGCGTCAGAGGGGGGCAGGGTCAGGTGACGTGTGGCCCGGTCCTTCTCTGCTAAGACGGGATTCCTTCAGTGTCTAAATGGAGACAGGATGCGCTGTGCTGGACCCCAGAGAAGAGACTTTTGTACCCCCTTACCATTTCAAACGGGGGGGCGGGATCTTGGGGTCCCTTTGTTAAAGGGGGCTTCCAGATTCTGATAAGCCCCCCGCCCGCAGACCCCCACAACCACCAGGCAAGGGTTGTGGGGATGAGGCCCTTCTCCTCATCAACATGGGGACATGGTGCTTTGATTGGTCACAGACCCCCAAAGCATCCTCCCAATGTTGAGGGCATGTGGCCTGGTACAGTTCAGGAAGGGGGGGCGCACTCTCGTCCCCCCTCTTTTCCTGCGGCCTGCCAGGTTGCGTGCTCGGATAAGGGTCTGGTATGGATTTTGAGGGGGACCCCCCACACCATTTTTTTTTTTAAATTTGGCGTGGAGTTCCCCTTAAAATCCATACCAGACCTGAAGGGCCTGGTAATTGAATTTGGGGGGAACCCCACGCTTTTTTTTTTTAACAATGACTTTCAATGACAGTTCTCTGTATTACAGGATCCGACAATTCATTATAGCCGCAAGTGATTTTAAATAGCTTTTGTTCCTGCAAAAATGACACTTTGTGCAGGGACAGTTCTAAGCACAGGAAACATGCGCCCCTTTACAGGCCTACTATACACACCCCCCAGGTACGAAATTTAAAGGAATATTACACTTTTATTGTTTCACTTTAAGCATTATTAAAATCACTGCTCCTGAAAAAAACGACTGTTTTTAAAAGTTTTTTTTGCATTGATACATGTCCCCTGGGACAGGACCCAGGTCCCCAAACACATTTTATGACAATAACTTGCATATTAGCCTTTAAAATTAGCACTTTTGATTTTGAACGTTTGAGTCCCATAGACTTTAATAGGGTTCTAAAGTTCACATGAACTTTAGGTCTGTTCGTGGTTTTGGTGCTAACCGAACAGGGGGGTGTTCGGCTCATCCCTAGCAGTCACTGTGCCTGTCATATTCAGCCACTTGTGCCCATCATATGCAGCCACTTGTGCCCCATCATATGTAGCCACTGTTCTCATCATATGCAGCCACTGTGCCCACCATATGCTGTCACTCTGCCCATCATATGCCCATAATATGCAGCCACTTGTGCCCATCATATGCAGCCATGTGCCCATCATATGCAGCCACTTGTATCCCATCATATGCAGCCACTTGTGCCAATCATATGCAGCCACTTGTGTCCCATCATATGCAGCCACTTGTGCCCCTCATATGCAGCCACTTGTGACCATCATATGCAGCCACTTGTGCCCATCAAATGCAGCCACTGTGCCCATCATTCATATGCAGCCATTATGCCCATCATTCATATGCAGCCACTTGTGCCCATCATATGCAGCCACTTGTGCCCCATCAAATGCAGCCACTGTGCCCATCATATGCAGCCATTGTCCCCATCATATGCAGCCACTTGTGCCTATCATATGCAGACACTTGTGCCCCATCAAATGCAGCCACTGTGCCCATCATATGCAGCCATTGTCCCCATCATATGCAGCCACTTGTGCCTATCATATGCAGACACTTGTGCCCCATCAAATGCAGCCTCTGTGTCCATCATATGCAGCCACTTGTGCCCCATCATATGTAGCCACTGTGCTCATCATATGCAGCCACTGTGCCCACCATATGCTGTCACTGTGCCCATCATATGCCCATAATATGCAGCCACTTGTGCCCATCATATGCAGCCATGTGCCCATCATATGCAGCCACTTGTATCCCATCATATGCAGCCACTTGTGCCCATCATATGCAGCCACTTGTGTCCCATCATATGCAGCCACTTGTGCCCCTCATATGCAGCCACTTGTGACCATCATATGCAGCCACTTGTGCCCATCATATGCAGCCACTGTGCCCACCATATGCTGTCACTGTGCCCATCATATGCCCATAATATGCAGCCACTTGTGCCCATCATATGCAGCCATGTGCCCATCATATGCAGCCACTTGTATCCCATCATATGCAGCCACTTGTGCCCATCATATGCAGCCACTTTTGTCCCATCATATGCAGCCACTTGTGCCCCTCATATGCAGCCACTTGTGACCATCATATGCAGCCACTTGTGCCCATCAAATGCAGCCACTGTGCCCATCATTCATATGCAGCCATTATGCCCATCATTCATATGCAGCCACTTGTGCCCATCATATGCAGCCACTTGTGCCCCATCAAATGCAGCCACTGTGCCCATCATATGCAGCCATTGTCCCCATCATATGCAGCCACTTGTGCCTATCATATGCAGACACTTGTGCCCCATCAAATGCAGCCTCTGTGTCCATCATATGCAGCCACTTGTGCCCATCAAATGCCACCACTTGTGCCCATCAAATGCCACCACTGTGACCCCCACCTGCCGTTGTCTGCCCGGCACTTACCCCATCTTAGTGGCAGGTCATGCAGTGGGTGACGACAGCGAGCTGTGGGACGGTTCCTGTGTCCTCCATGCTTCCCCCTCCTCTCTTCTTCGGTCTGCTAGGTGTCAAATCGGGGCATTACCTGATTGGTGGAGAGGCAGTTCAGTGTTAGAAAAGCAAATTGTCACTTGCTTTTCTAACACATCTGGGTGGACTGCGAGAGCAATGCTCTGCGTTCCGAGTCAACCTTTTTTAAGCCTATTAGAGCCTATGGCTCTAATCAGGTGCTTAAAAAAAACAGCCGCTGTAATTCAGGTGAGAAACAAGAAAGAGAGGCACCTCTGGGTGCAGACTGTATAACAGTTTTAATATTGTGCAATAAACAATGGTAAAATACACTCACATTTGGTAGGTGAGTGTTGAGCATATAAAGTGTCCTGTGCGGATGGAGTCAAACACTGGGACTGGATCTATGCAGGGATTCTTTGTCCAAAAGGAGGCAGATGTCTTCCTGGCCGTCCGTGGTGGATGGGGAGCCAAAGCGAGACTTGGAACTCAAACATGCGATCCAGGCGAGCAGTGATGACGTCACAGCGTGCGACGCGTTTCCTGAGCTGGCAAGGCCGTGTATCATGTGCCGACCGCGCTCCTTTGTCAAGCTAGTAGTAGTAGTATCTTGACAAAGGAGCGCGGTCATCACATGATACACGGCCTTGCCAGCTCAGGAAACGCGTTGCATGCTGTGACGTCATCACTGCTCGCCTGGCTCCCCATCCACCACGGACAGCCAGGAAGACATCTGCCTCAGCTTTTGGACAAAGAATCCCTGCATAGATCCAGTCCCAGTGTTTGACTCCATCCGCACAGGACACTTTATATGCTCAACACTCACCTACCAAATGTGAGTGTATTTTACCATTGTTTATTGCACAATAT
>CM053035.1:119490254-119576845 GCA_028564925.1 Lithobates sylvaticus | reverse complement strand
GATCTCGTTTTTAATAGCTATGCAGCAAGATGCATGGGAAGACATTACCCATCTGGAAAGTGGAACACAAAGATCATTTATAAATACATACACTTGCTTCATGTTTTCTTTTTACTTTTTTTTTTTTTCTTCAGACTTGCTTACATGCAGACACACTTTACACCTTGTAAATAGATAAAGATGGAGAAAAAAAATATGCAATGCATTCCACATTCACTGCAATGAGATTATAGCTCTATAAATGTTTATTTCTGATACCAATGTGTTCCTCTAAAGTTTACAGTTTATAAAGAATAGCCAAGCATAGCACAGACCTTGGAAAAATAATCTGAATTCCAACAAACAGGGAATCATAAGGAAACAGAGACGTGTTATATAACATTGGAATTATGTTGCTTGGTTAAGTGCAGTAACCGTACTACTTGCTATTTGCGCTTGCAGTTACAGTGATATATATTAAATGGACACTATTTGGCTATTGATATTTGATAAAGCTTGTTCTGATTTCAAGGCCCACCTGCTGCAAGGGGCCACAGAACTTTGACACGGTCTGTAATCAATTAATTAACCTGTGATCTTTTTCTCAGCTTGTAATGGAAAGTTAAGGATCTCGAAGCAAACTCATAAAATCAAAATTTACAAGCTGGTCGGCCTACTCTGCATAAGTAGAACAAGATGTTTCCTTTCCAGGTGGGGATGAAAATAGATGCAACTTGTTTGAGGCTGAGAACGGAAAGAAAAGGATCCTTTACATGAAAGACTTTGGACTGAAAGATTTATATTCCTCATCGAAAGTGGTGGAAAAAAATCAAAACCATTCAATCATTTGTTTGGAATTGTATTTTCACTGTAGTTGGGAGTTTTACAAATGTTTATTTGGAGGAACACAGATTTTAAGTCTTATACATATATCACCTCAAAGACAAAAATATGGTTTTAAAATAAATAAAATAAACACCTGCATAAGTTACAATATGAGCAATACACGCTCAATGTCAATACAGTTAAAGCTACATCCCTGTCAAAAAAAATAAAAAATAAAAAATGATCCAACTAAGTAGTTTTGACTTGACATTGCTGTATGGTACCAGTGCACCCCATTCCCACTGTCTGCAATCTGCTGATCCTAGAACACACCTGCTGGTGATACTGGTTCCTTGCTGTCTCTCACATAGTTAGTAGTGAGGTTGAATAAAGACACCAGTCCATCCAGTTCAACCTGAGTGAGTATCTACAATTGTCCCTATCCCTGTACATTACACACCCAGGAGCCCACAATCCAAGGTCCCCATTCATATACTAGGGCCAATGTTTTAATCTACCAGCATGTCTTTGGAGTGTGAGAGGAAACCAGAGTACCTGGAGGAAACCCATGCAGGCACAGGGAGAACATGCAAACTCCAGGCAGGTAGTGTCCTAGTTGGTATTTGAACCAGCTACCCTTTTTACTGCTAGGTGAGCGTGCTAACCACTACACCACTGTGCCGCCACATAGGTTGGGCAAAGAATAATTACCAGCACTAAGACATTTTTCAAAGCCACCAATCACATTCAAACCTACTTGTAAATGTGAAAAGTGATGCATGAAGCAAAAAATACATAGCACCTGCTTCAAATATATTTCATCTGCCCTTGAACTGATTGTTTACAGAGGATTGAGTGGTTATTTTGGACTATGCATAAGCCCACAAACACATTGGATCGACTTTGCATGCGATTTGACATGTCAAATTGCATGCCAAATCGGTGGCTATTTCCGGCAATGGCACCATCTGAATCAGTGCGACGCCGACTTTGCGGCTCTGCACTGATTCCCAAAAGTAGTTCCTGTACTACTTTTGGCGGCTTCGGGTGCGATTTTAATAGACATCTGTGCATGAACCTGCACAGATGTCTGTCAAATTGCCCCCGAAGTCAGACTGCATTGAAGGTTTGAAATTGTGCGAGTTCAGCTCTAACCTCAATGTGAAGCTGGGCTTACTCAGACTCAAGTGGATCATCATTCATTAAAATATGTTTTTCCCTCCTAGTTTCTCCCACACCCTCTTTCTTTATTGGAGGTCATTTCCTCATTTCTGCAAAGGTTTATTACCTTTTAGTGCTGCAGCCCCACACTTCCTTCTTTCTGGCCTAGGCAAGGAAGACTTAGGCACGCCTGCTGCTTTATGGGATGCCTACATAACACATCACAGGGGGTAGTATTTTTCTGAGGGGTGCATGTGTGCCACAAGGTTTAGCAATGCACAGACATGACACAGCTCTTTGCTAGCTATTGGAACTTGTGAAGGATAGGCAACATGTTTGTGCATGAGGTATTTCCGTGCATGTGCACACAAGGCAAAGATCTCTGCAAAGTAGTAGAGCCAGGACCAAAATATTGTTAGGGTGAAGTTCCTCTTTAAAGTGAATTTTCCAATCTAAGGGGTATGTGCACATCCAAACACTGTTCACTTATCCTTTTTTTGCCCAGGAAGTAAGGGACAGTTCCCCAAAAGCAACATAGTCCGGTATAAAAAATTTTCTTTAGTAGGAAGTACGTTTTTTGCCTTTAACCACTTCCCTACCGCCCACTGTCATATGACGCCCACAAGGTGGATCTCCCATCCTGGGTGGGCGTCATATGGCGTCCTCCCATTCCCGGCCGCCTAGGGGGCGCGCGCGCGCCCGCGGCGTCGCTCGGG
Organism: Lithobates sylvaticus; assembly: GCA_028564925.1. Lineage (NCBI taxonomy): Eukaryota > Metazoa > Chordata > Amphibia > Anura > Ranidae > Lithobates > Lithobates sylvaticus. Next base: position 119,574,164 of record CM053035.1, on the reverse strand, counting down.
ACCCGGTGCGATTGCCCGTTAAAACAACGGGACCGTGCGGGACCGTGGAGCTGTGTGTGTAAACACAGCTCCACGTCCTGTCAGCGGAGAGGAGACCGATCATGTGATCCCAGTACGGAGGAACACCGATCGGTCTCCTCCCCTTGTCAGTCCCCTCCCCCCACAGTTAGAATCACTACCTTAGGGAACATTTTAACCCCTGCAGCGCCCCCTAGTGTTAACCCCTTCCCTGCCAGTCACATTTACACAATAATCACTACAATTTTATAGCAACGATCGCTGTGTAAATGTGAATGGTCCCAAAAATGTGTCAAAAGTGTCCGAAGTGTCCGCATGTCGCAGTCACGAAAAAAAATCGCATATCGCCGCCATTACTAGTAAAAAAATGCAATAAATCTATCCCCTATTTTGTAAACGCTATAACTTTTGCGCAAACCGATCTATATACGCTTATTGCGTTTTTTTTTTTATCAAAAATATGTAGAAGAATACGTATCGGCCTAAACTGAGGAAAAAAATCTTTTTTTTAAAAAAAAATGGGATATTTATTATAGCAAAAAGTAAAAAATATTGTGTTTTTTTTTCAAAATTGTCGCTCTTCTTTTGTTTATAGCGCAAAAAATAAAAACCGCAGAGGTGATCAAATACCACCAAAAGAAAGCTCTATTTGTGGGAAAAAAAGGACATCAATTTTGTTTGGGTGTAATGTCACACGACCGCGTAATTGTTAGTTAAAGCGACGCAGTGCCGAATCGCAAAAAGTGCTCTGGTAAGGAAGGGTGTAAAATGGCCCGGTGCTGAAGCGGTTAAAGGATGCCACGTCAAGCAAAATCACAGTGCTGGATTATAAGGGGGCAAAATGGACAATTGCCCTGGGCCCCCCTTCCGGATGGGGCCCCAGACTTCCTTTATAAAATAATAAAACTTATTTTCTATCGAGACTTCAGGAGTGTGTGTGTTGAGGAAATGGTCCAGTTTGTAACCTTTGCAATGCTCCGACCATATCTTAACAGGCAGTTTTATTACATGATAAAGGGCTTGCTGATACCTATCCAGGTGTTAGGCTGGATTCACATCTATGCATTTTTAGTGCTTTTTGCATTTTGCAGATTTGCACTACAGAACGTGGAAACCATGTTAAATGGACTGTAGTGCAAATCTGCAAAAAGCACTAAAAATGCACAAGTGTGAATCCAGCCTTAATGTTGCTCTTAGAATATTTTTGAGCATGATGGTCACTAGTTGTTTCAGAGAAAGAAAATTGTCATGAATACAATTTTATCTGAGAACCACCATCACCCATGAAAGACTCAGTGCCCTGTTCCTACTGGCTGTCAAGAGCAGTGTCCTTCAGATGATACAATTTGATGAGTTAGTTAAAGAAGAAGTAGGGCCAAAGCTTTTTTGTCCCTGCTTCTCTTATAGGTCACAGGAGTGCAGCTCGTTCTGCACTCCTGTTAACCAATTTCAGCAAACAGCAGGCTAAAATCTGCTGTTGGCTAATGTCACTCAGCCTGTCCAGGCTCGGGAAGATCCTGACTTTACAGTTGGAATCCACCCAAATGCCAGGACTTGCACCTGGCTCAGTCTCTCAGAAATCCAACTGAGAGCCTGAGCCAACCCCTTCTGCCCCCTTCACAGCCCAGGGCTCCAGCAAGCGCTGAAGGGGCAGAGAATAGAGCCAATGACAGACAGTCCCGGTTCTCTGCTCAGAGCGGAGGGGGAGAACTGAGCGATCAGTGGTGTTTGAACACTCAATTCTCAGTGCAGAGCTGACAAGGGACAGATGCAGCATCATATTTATGCTGCATCCACTTAGGTGAGTGTGAGTATAAATGTTTTTTTTTTTTCTTTTTTTGAAAGTCCATAAATTTTGCAGAAGCTAAGTGCAGAAAGATATTTTGTAAATAGTACTGTGATGCATACCAGTGATATGACTTGCCATTTCCAATTAACTGTGTAATGTGTATTCTTACTGTCAATAAGAATAAGAAAGAAAAAAAGACAAGTGTCTTCTTTGGAACCTAATTTATATATTTTGTTATTCATTTAGAATAAATGCAGTTTAACATTCATTTCAGTGCCCCGAGACCCCCAAAGATCTAAATCCAGCACTGGTCACAAATATGGTTTTGGTAACCCCGACTTCAGATTTATATTTCAGTTTTTTTATGTTTATGATTTTTCCTCACTTCCTAAATAGTAAAAATGTTGTGATGGGAAATCTATTTTATAAAGTCCAGTTCTAGACCTTTCCTACTCAATTCAAAACAAAAAAAAAATATGTTTTTGGCTTGACACACATTTTCCTCAAAAAAAGAGAGCCTACCTACCTGCCCTCCAGAAGGAGATTGTGATGTTAGTTACTCGGAGTGTAGAAGATGAAGGTCACGGTATAAATAATAATATTAATAATAATAAAATATATTATTAATATATCAATAAATACAAAGCTGTTGTAATTTGTCTTAAGGCCCGTACACACGATACGAAAATCGATCTTCCGATTTTCGGATCGTTAGTACGGTGCTTGCGACAGCCGATTTCGTTTTTTTTCTGACAAAAGCTGGATGTGCAGAGTTTAAAATGTTTGTCGTATGTGAACACAATGCCCGATTTTCGTATAATTAGTACAGTTTTTGTACGAAAAAAAAATTGTAAGAGCAAGACTATGCATGCTCAGAAACGAAAGAACACTATTCAAAGCATTATATCACTTCTGAAGTTGTATTCTGTCATATGAGAATTTCCATATGGTGAATAAACTCTTCGCTTTCGACATGAGACTAGAATGCAACAAAAACCTTATGAACGGTCGTCCGAAAATCTGATCGTGAGTATGACACTTTAGGCTGAAGTTCAGGTTTAAAATTTGTCTCAGTTGGAGAACCTACACAAACTGTATTAGTCAGAAGTGAAGGGGGAACACAGAGCTGAGTGCCACTGCAGTCTTCGTCTAGGCCATAAATTACCATGTGTTCCTCAAACCTGTGGGAAAGAGCAACAAGCTTACAAGTTGTAAGGTGGAATGTCTCCTGGATTTACTGATCTATTGGCACATTGTCTCTCTGGTAATCTGTGCTTTTCAAACATGTGAGTGAATCTGGTTAATTCCTTTTTACTTTTATTTTTTTATTTTTCAACTCTTTATTTTTTATTTAATTTTTTTCGGGGGGGGGGGGCCTTCATCCATTTTCCTCCTCTTATTTTTTCGTTTGCATTGCATTTAAATTTGTTATTTACTTAGCCGCCCATTTACTCACCATAATTCTAACATTACAGTCTGACAGGGCTGTAGACAGGCCGTGGGTGCGATGCTTTGCCTCACGGCTGCAGCAACGTTAACTTGGGCTGCAGAGTCTGCAAGGAGCCACCATCTGTCAAACTAACCCACTGAGATCAATGGGGCCACGGCACAACTGCAAGACCAAATGCTTGGCTCACAGTTGTGTCTTGGTTCCGCAATGTAAAATTGCCATTTGGCAATTAAAAAAAAAAGTTAAAACACAAGCCTCAGGAGGTGACAGTATTGCCTTCTGAACACTTGCTAGCTGCTGCTATACTGCCTTCTGAAAATCGATCCACCTCTAACTTCATTGCCTGCCTGAAAGAATGATTGAAGGGTGGGGCTTTGCAGGAATGGAGCTGTTGAATATTTATAAAATGTAATGTGTGATGGGACATTAGGTGTTGCCTTGGTGGAGGTGTATTGTGGTGCACATATAAATTCATTTCATGCTACTTTTTTTTTCTAGTGTCTATTTCAGCAGCAGCCCTGAGTATTCAAGATTCCACCAGTTTCATACACGTCGCTGTCTGCCTATTTCAATCACGGTCATTTTCTGTGCTTTGGAGGGGTATAGAATGCTTATTTATACTGCAGGCTTGTGTCACAGGGTTATTTTGTGACACAAAGAATTAATTTCAGCATGGAACATGGTGTCACAGCAATTAGGCAAAGTCACATACCATGGGGCCACTACGAGAATAAAGAGCTGCTCCTTTAGAAAATGAAAAAAATAAATAAAAAATCAGGTAAATGGTAGCCATTATAATAACTTGAAAAGGAAGCTTTTCTTTCTTATTTTTTTATGTCTTGAGTCTCGGGTGTATCCTTAATCAGTAGCAGACACTATAGCCCCTAATACTTCCAGCAGCAAGGGAAACCGAGTTCATTGTGGCTGCATAATGATTTATCCAGGCATCAATAGAATTTGGTGAATACTTTTGATTTAAGCTAATAAATATATATATAACAGCTGGCAAAGTAACACTGCAAACGTGTTGATTTTCGTTTTCTATACTTAAGAACATTGGTTTAACATAGGAGTAGAGATCTCAGGGGTCCTATATTGATTTGTTATCTCACTCCATATACTCATCTGTCTGATGTTACTAATTTAGTGTCACTAGTGATGACAGCAACATTCAGTTCTTTCTTTAAATATATAATCAATTTGTTCAGATATGATAATTGCCTGTATACGTTCCCAAATACTTAGATATGTGTTAAGTTCTTTACGTCTCGCGCAGTATAAAAGGTCACACTGACAAGCAGCAGTCATAATGTTCACACTCTCAGTTTACAGCAGTTGATGGTAGGAGCTGACAGTTTGCATAATTGGGGAATGAATGTGCCATATTATATAAGAAACCCTGCGGATTTATTAAGGTTAAAAATTGTAAAATCTGCATAAAGAACTGCAATAAAGTGATGACTCAACAGAAGAACTCTGCAGCTCATAATTTTTGTGAAGGGCAGCTGTCCAAATCCTCGGTGAAAACACCAGGAGATGGAATGACTCTGGGGAGCAGATGCTTGATGGAAGTATAAGTGGATTCAGAACCAATTAACCATATTTGAGATTCAGCTTTAGAATAGAGCTTTGTGGATTTCTTATGAAGGTGAGTAGGGGTCATTCTATTATGGACACATGAAATTCACTTCTATTAATGTGGGTGTCTCAGGCTTCTCTATTATGAACAAAGATGGCACGTTCGTGTGCCTACAGAGACTCATTGATGAAAATAATCAAAAGCCGCACAATAGAGTGCCATTATTAAGTGACTGGCCAATACTCACCAAATGCTATAATCCCAAATGCTTTAACTCAGTAGTCTGACGGTCCCAAAGGAAAACAGGTTTGGTACATCTCCTGCTGAGAAGTTCTCATTCAATGCTGCAGAAAACCTGGTATAGTAAACAAATATGGCAGCACCCAGATGGCATCTTGCAGTGAAGGAATCAGCTATAGATGATAACAGATAATCTCTACTTTAATCCTCCAGACACGTTTTAGTCCTAGGCTGATGTCAGATGGGCCACTCTGCCGCTAGCAAATTTTTACAAATTGTCAGCAGCAGAATCACCAAGAGGTGGCCTTTTTGTCCCTATGGAATCACTCCCTCTGTAGCCAAGTTTCAACAGAAAAAGGACAGCATCTCACTGTGTGTGGTAACAGAGGGAGCTTTTCCATGGGAGTACACAGGTGGTCTATTTAGCAAGTTTGTCATTTGTATCACTGCACATTTTGTTTATTTTTGTGTTGCTAAAGCTTGGTTATCATTTTCTCAGTGTAGGCCTGTGTGAAAAAATGATTCTCTGACACTTAGAGGTGTGTTAGGTTGTTCTAATTTGAGATGCTATCTGTTGCACCATCTCCAGTCCCTATGTGAGATGTGTGTGACTATTACATTAGGGTGTGCACCTTACACACACACAGAACCAGTGTGAATGAGCCTTTTATTTTTAGACCCCTGAAGTCTCACTTTTGAGGCAGAGAAAGGGAATGAGGAAACACATTTCTCAGGTCTTTTCTGCAGCCTCAGCTGCTCAGAATAAACAAACACAAAAATCTCTACACAGCCTTCTTGCTCATTCATAAACTGAATCATAGTAAACACACTATGCCTGAGCACACCAGCATTAAAGTCCCTTGTCCCTAAAAACTGGGGAAATGAGCAGTGGCATAGCGTGGGTTGTCAGTGCCTGTGGCAAGGCAAGTAAATTGCACCTCTAACCTGGGGACTTACCTATTCTCAGCTCGCTCCGGTCTGGTCACATGATCCCCTGTGTTAGCCAGTGGTGGCTGCAGGGGAGAGGAGAGAGCATTTGGCAATGCCCGGTAACGCCTGAAACAGTGACATCACCCATAGGTTCCTACAGTATGTCCCGTCTGTTGTGGGCACTCCCTCCTCTCCCCTGCATACACCACTGACTCACACAGGGGATAACGTGACCGGACTGGAGCAGCCTGAAATAGGCATATACAACTTTTCTACACAGGTTATCCAGCATAGGCACTAGGAACGGGGGTGGGAGAGTTTTTAAGGCCTGTTAGGTTTAAACTGGAAATTCTACTTTAATCCCTGCCCATTGGTGGGCATAGGTGGCGTTAATTAAACCCTTTGTGCTGCATTAGTGTTTTTTTACCCCCTCATAAAGGGTTTAATTAACACTGACACTGGTGCCACTAATGCAGCACAAAGGGGTTAAATAACTGCCACCGGTCACTAATGCACCAGTGACCAGTGGCAGAACATTAACCACTTCTTTTTGCACTTTACTCACTAACGACATTGTTAATGAATTAACTCCTTCACCCCCTCCAGGAGTTGACCAGTCCAGTTTACAGGAAAGAGAGGGGTGTTAGGGAGAAAAGGGGGGTGAGAGAGAGAGAGGGGGGTGAGAGAGTGGGGGGCTGAGAGACAGGGGGGTGAGAGAGTGGGGGGGCTGAGAGAGAGGGGGGCTGAGAGACAGGTGGTGTGAGAGAGAGAGGCAAAGGGGGTGAGAGAGAGCGGGGGGAGGGGAGTGAGAGAGTGACTTTAAGCATTCTTAGACCCTTATAAATCTTTTAGGGTATTTAAATAATATATACGATAATCATTTATTGTTGATTTTATATATTTGAAAAACATTAACCAAATACATCCAATCAGATTTCAGTTCTGTCCAGTATAAGCTCACCTCTGATTTGCAGTTATATTTTACTGCATATTACTGTACAGTACATGCTTATCTTAACTGGTTTTATAAGAAACAGAGGTCTGGTCTTGCCTGAATGGATGTGCTAGTGATATCACCACCATATGTAATACTTCATTAGTCTATTTTCACTAAGGATTCTTAAAATAAACATCCTTAAAGAATGATCTGTGTCAAGATTTTATATTTTAAAATGTCAAGATTCATTAATCTAAAACCAATAACTATACTTTCTTGTCAGCACTCACTCTCATTAATGTCTGCTCTAGTAAAAATGTATTATTATGTGTGAGCATAGCTGATAATGCATATAAGCATTAACTCCTTGGAATATGTTGGTACATGCTTTTCAGTTGGGTACATTTCAAGCTGCTCAAATGCAAAACCAAGTGGAATTGCTGCCTGTCGCCACCAATCAATTAATCTTTAACTTTAAAATAAAGTTGTTTGCTATGAACAGATACTTCACTTCCCTTGATGTTGTGAAGGCACTCAGGATTTGCCCGTATTTCCCTGCTTCCTTATATTGCTTCAGTTATTTTGTATTAGGCTTCCAACATGGCCACAGATTGGGCGGATCTCACAGTAAGCTTGCTGGTTTATGACAGTTCTGTCCATCCTTGCTAATATCCTGTGTCAGCAGTAGGGATGAGCCGAACACCCCCGGGTTCGGTTCGAACCAGAACCTTCGAACGGACCGAAAGTTCGCGCGAATTTTCGAACCCTATACGTTATAATGGACGCGAACGTTCGAAATCAAAAGTGCTAATTACAACGGCCAATATGCATGTTAATGTCATAAAACAGGTTTGGGGACCCGGGTCCTGCCCCAGGGGACATATATCAATGCAAAAAGAACTTTTAAAAACTAACGTTTTTTCGGGAGCAGTCATTTTAATGATGCATAAAGTGAAAAAAAAAAAGTGAAATTTTCCTTTAAATATGGTACCTGGGGGGTGTCTAAAGTATGCCTGTGAAGTGGCATGTGTTTCCCGTGTTTAGAACTGTCCTTGCACAAAATGACATTTGTAAAGGAAAAAAAGAAGCCATTTAAAACCACTTGCGGCTTTAGGTTTGATCTTAAGTAGAATCTGAACAGGTACATTATGAAGTGTAGCTCCATCCCAAAAAAATCTATTTTTAAGCTTTTTGGAGAACATAGGGAGGGGTTATCACCCCTGTAACATTTGCTGTCTTTGCACATCTGTTCAGAACATGTCACCTCACTTTCCGTCCCAATGACAAATGTTTTTGGAAAAGTGGGGTTTTAATTGAAACAAGGATTGGTGATAAAGTATCAGTAGAGAGGAGATACCTTTTTCCCAAATTAAGTCTAACAGGATAGAATTTTAAGTTAATAGATCAAGATTTGTAATTGCATGCACCTGTTGAACAGGGCAGAAAAATTGGGGGTGGTGGTGGTGGACGGTTTTGCCACAAGACTGTAAGCTCTCACAGTTACTCTTGGTGGGCGCAGGAATGGGCCCTGCTGTGAGTTATTAGATCAAGATTTGTAATTGCAAGCACCTGATGAACAGGGCAGAAAAATTGGGCCTTTGGCGGTGGTGGTGGACGGTGTTGCCACAAGACTGTAGGCCCTCATAGTTACTCTTGGTGGGCGCAGGAATGGGCCCTGCTGTAAGTTATTAGATCAAGATTTGTAATTGCAAGCACCTGATGAACAGGGCAGAAAAATTGGGCCTTTGGCGGTGGTGGTGGACGGTGTTGCCACAAGACTGCAGGCCCTCATAGTTACTCTTGGTGGGCGCAGGAATGGGCCCTGCTGTGAACTATTAGATCAAGATTTGTAATTACCCGCCCCTGTTAAACAGGGGCTGAAAAATTGTGCCTTAGGCACTGGTGCTGGTGCCACAACACTGCAACCCCTCACAGAGACTGTACTTGGAGCACAGCAGTCACACGTGTTGCGAAGCATTTTTTTAAAAAATTGTAAGTACACGCCCCTGTTAAACAGGGGCTGAAAAATTGTGCCTTAGGCACTGGTGCTGGTGCCACAACACTGCAACCCGGCCCTCACAGATACTGTACTTGGAGCACAGCAGTCACACGTGTTGCGAAGCATTTTTTTAAAAAATTGTAAGTACACGCCCCTGTTAAACAGGGGCTGAAAAATTGTGCCTTAGGCACTGGTGCTGGTGCCACAACACTGCAACCCGGCCCTCACAGAGACTGTACTTGGAGCACAGCAGTCACACGTGTTGCGAAGCATTTTTTTTAAAAATTGTAAGTACACGCCCCTGTTAAACAGGGGCTGAAAAATTGTGCCTTAGGCACTGGTGCTGGTGCCACAACACTGCAACACGGCCCTCACAGAGACTGTACTTGGAGCACAGCAGTCACACGTGTTGCGAAGCATTTTTTTAAAAAATTGTAAGTACACGCCCCTGTTAAACAGGGGCTGAAAAATTGTGCCTTAGGCACTGGTGTGGTGGCATGGATCATTGAGGAGGAGGAAGAGGATAGTCAGTGAACATAAGAGGACAGTCACTCAGCATCAGCATAGGCAGTCTTGAAGGGATGTGACATTAAAAATTATTCGGTTATATCCGCCTCAGGTGCCTGGTAGCTGGTGGTGATCCAAGACTGATTCATTTTGATGAATGTCAGTCGATCAACCGAGGCGGTGGACAGGCGCACCCTATGATCAGTCACAAATCCTCCAGCAGCACTGAATGTGCGTTCGGAAAGAACGCTGGAGGCAGGACAGGTCAGTAGCTCAATTGCATACTGTGCAAGCTCTGGCCAGTGATCCATCCTCAGGACCCAGTAAGCCAGAGGATTTTCGGTGGGAAAGGTGTCCAAGTCTGACCTTGCCCCAAGGTATTCCTGCACCATGTATATCAGACGCTGGCTATGGTTGCTGGAACCGATCATACCTTGGGGCTGCGGACTAAAAAATTGTCTGAACGCATCGGTCAGACGTCCACCTTCCCCACCGCTCCTTCTGCCACTGACCGAAGCCTCAGCAACTCGTCGCCCAGGACCAGGAGTTTGTAGCCTCCCAGTTTCTGGGAACGCGTTGCACAGACCTTTCTGCAAGGCCTCCCTGAGATGTCTCATCCTCTGCTCCCTCTGCGACGGCAAGATAAGGTCCGCAACCTTACCCTTGTACCGCGGATCAAGGAGAGTGGCCAGCCAGTAATGGTCCCTCTCCTTGATCCGAAGAACACGAGGATCCTTCCGCAGGCTTTGCAGGATCAGGGAGGCCATGCAGCGTAGGTTAGCTGAGGCATTCGGTCCGGAGTCTTCTGGGTCACTGAGGATGACATGATCGCCAGCCACCTCCTCCCAGCCACGTACAAGTCCACTGGCTTGTTGGGACTGTACATCATCCCTAAAAGACTGCTGCTGCTGATGCTGAGTGCCAGGCTCCACCTCCATGCTCACACAATCCTCCTCCCTCCTCCTCCTCCTCCTCCTCCTCATCCTCTTCCTGTGTGATGGGTGGGACAGAAGGAACACTGTCCGGATAAAGGGGGCCTTGAGAGGCAAGGAAGTCCTCCTCTTCCTGCCTCTGTTCTGCCTCAAGTGCCCTGTCCATTATCCCACGCAGCGTATGCTCCAACAGGTGGACAAGAGGGACAGTGTCACTGATGCATGCACTGTCACTGCTCACCATCCTCGTGGCCTCCTCAAATGGTGAGAGGACAGTGCATGCATCCCTGATCATGCTCCACTGACGTGGGGAAAAAAAACCAAGCTCCCCTGACCCTGTCCTGGTGCCGTAGTCGCAAAGGTACTCATTGATGGCCCTCTGCTGCGTGTGCAGTCGCTGCAGCATGGCCAACGTTGAGTTCCACCTGGTGGGCATGTCAGATATTAGGCGGTTCTTGGGCAGGTTCAGCTCCTTTTGCAGCTCAGTCAGCCGAGCACTGGCATTATAAGATCGGCGGAAATGCACACAGACTTTCCTGGCCTGCCTCAGGACATCCTGTAAGCCTGGGAACCTGCCCAAGAACCGCTGCACCACCAGGTTGAGGACGTGAGCCATGCAGGGCACATGGGTGAGCTGCCCCTGTCGCAGGGCGGAGAGGAGGTTGGTGCCATTGTCAGAAACGACCATTCCTGGCTTAAGCTGACGTGGCGTCAACCACCTCTCGGCCTGCCCCTGCAGAGCTGCCAGAACCTCTGGCCCAGTGTGGCTCCTGTCCCCCAAACACACCAGCGCAAGCACGGCATGGCATCTTTTTGCCTGCGTACTTGCGTAGCCCCTTGTACGCCTACGGAGCACCGCTGGTTCCAAGGACAGAGCACTGGAGGAAGAAGAAGAGGAGGGGGTGGAGGAGAGAGGTGTGTCACAACCAGTAGCAGTAGTCGCGTTTTGGAGGCGTGGTGGCGGAACAACCTCCAACACTACTGCACCTTGTCCTGCATCCCTCCCAGCTGCCAATAGAGTGACCCAATGGGCCGTGAAAGAAAGGTACCGTCCCTGTCCATGCCTGCTGGACCATGAGTCAGCGGTAATATGCACCTTACCGCTGACCGCCCTGTCCAGCGAGGCATGGACATTGCCCTCCACATGCCGGTAGAGAGACGGAATCGCCTTCCGCGAGAAAAAGTGGCGTTTGGGAACCTGCCACTGAGGAACCGCACATTGAGCAAACTCACGGAAGGGGGCCGAGTCTACCAACTGAAAAGGCAGCAGTTGAAGTGCTAGCAATTTAGCAAGGCTAGCATTCAACCGCTGGGCATGTGGATGGCTGGGAGTGTACTTCTTTCTACGGTCCAGCAGCTGGGGCAGGGAAATTTGCCTGCTGCATTCGGACGTCGGTGTACTGCAAGTACTTGGTTGTGACACACCGAATTCTACACCTTCAGTCCTCTCAGAGCAGCTTTCAGAGAGGACTGAAGGTGTAGTGGGGATGGAGATCCCAGCTGAGGAGGAGCAAGGAGAGGTCCGCTTAGTTCTTTGGTGTGGGTCTTTTATGTGTGCCTGCCAACGAGCTGCATGGCAGGTCGCCATATGTCTGGTCATGCTTGTCGTGCCCAAGCGGCTGATGTTTTGGCCACGCGAGATACGCTTGAGACAAATATTGCAAATAGCAGTGGTGCGATCTGCTGCACTCGTCTCAAAAAAGGCCCACACCAAAGAACTTTTCTGATAACGTGCAGAGGCAGCGCCCTGCACAGGCGGAGCTCTGCGGTGTTGTACAGTTGCTGTGCTGGCCTCTACCTGGCCTCCAGGGGGCATCCTGCCTCGTTGGACATGTGACGCCGCATCCTCCTCCTCCTCGTCCTCCTCCTCATCCTCTCTCCCTTGAGGCACCCACGTGGAGTCAGTGACCTCATCATCCCCTCCCTCTTCACCACTAGAGCAAACCTGACAGTAAGCTGCAGCTGGTGGAACTGTACTGCCAGATTCCTCAAGCTGGGTTTCGTCATCCGAGCCTTCGAATCGTTGGGCATCCTCCTGGAGCATGTACCCAACACTGTGCTCAAAGAGTTCGGGGGACTCCTCAGGAGGACATGGTGGGTCTAGGGAAGGGGTGGCTGATGATGCTCTGTCAGTACCCTGAGCCTGGGTGAGAGAGGATGAGGAGGATGAGGAGGGCTTGGTCATCCATTCTACCAAGCCTTCAGCATGATGCGGCTCCACATGTCCAGCTGCCGAAAACAAAGACGCGCGTGTCCCATGGCCACGTGCTGATGACGATGCACGACCACGTCCACGTCCACGGCCACGTCCACTAGAAACAGAGCCTGCCTGCCCTGTGTTCTTGGCTCTGCACGCTCTGCCTCCCCTTGGCGGTCTTCCAGCCATTGTAGTCGGTAGTCCTGTGGGTGCTGCTGAGAAGAAAATATAGGAGCTCTGTGTGATGCCACTAACACACTAGAAGTCCTATGGGTGCTTCTGCAAAGAAAATAGAGGAGCTCTGTGTGATGCCACTAACACACTAGAAGTCCTGTGGGTGCTTATGCAAAGAAAATAGAGGAGCTCTGTGTGATGCCACTAACACACTAGAAGTCCTGTGGGTGCTGCTGAGAAGAATATATAGGAGCTCTGTGTGATGCCACTAACACACTAGAAGTCCTGTGGGTGCTGCTGAGAAGAATATATAGGAGCTCTGTGTGATGCCACTAACACACTAGAAGTCCTATGGGTGCTTCTGCAAAGAAAATAGAGGAGCTCTGTGTGATGCCACTAACACACTAGAAGTCCTGTGGGTGCTTCTGCAAAAAAAAATAGAGGAGCTCTGTGTGATGCCACTAACACACTAGAAGTCCTGTGGGTGCTTATGCAAAGAAAATAGAGGAGCTCTGTGTGATGCCACTAACACACTAGAAGTCCTGTGGGTGCTGCTGAGAAGAATATATAGGAGCTCTGTGTGATGCCACTAACACACTAGAAGTCCTATGGGTGCTTCTGCAAAGAAAATAGAGGAGCTCTGTGTGATGCCACTAACACACTAGAAGTCCTGTGGGTGCTTATGCAAAGAAAATAGAGGAGCTCTGTGTGATGCCACTAACACACTAGAAGTCCTGTGGGTGCTTCTGCAAAGAAAATAGAGGAGCTCTGTGTGATGGGACTAACACACTTCAAGTCCTATAGGTGCTTCTGGGAAGAAAATATAGCTCTGTGTGTGTGATGGGACTAACACACTTCAAGTCCTATAGGTGCTTCTGGGAACAAAATATAGCTCTGTGTGTGTGATGGGACTAACACACTTCAAGTCCTATAGGTGCTTCTGGGAACAAAATATAGCTCTGTGTGTGTAATGGGACTAACACACTTCAAGTCCTATAGGTGCTTCTGGGAACAAAATATAGCTCTGTGTGTGTGATGGGACTAACACACTTCAAGTCCTATAGGTTCTTCTGGGAAGAAAATATAGCTCTGTGTGTGTAATGGGACTAACACACTTCAAGTCCTATAGGTGCTTCTGGGAACAAAATATAGCTCTGTGTGTGTGATGGGACTAACACACTTCAAGTCCTATAGGTGCTTCTGGGAACAAAATATAGCTCTGTGTGTGTAATGGGACTAACACACTTCAAGTCCTATAGGTGCTTCTGGGAAGAAAATATAGCTCTGTGTGTGTAATGGGACTAACACACTTCAAGTCCTATAGGTGCTTCTGGGAACAAAATATAGCTCTGTGTGTGTAATGGGACTAACACACTTCAAGTCCTATAGGTGCTTCTGGGAAGAAAATATAGCTCTGTGTGTGTGATGGGACTAACACACTTCAAGTCCTATAGGTGCTTCTGGGAACAAAATATAGCTCTGTGTGTGTGATGGGACTAACACACTTCAAGTCCTATAGGTGCTTCTGGGAACAAAATATAGCTCTGTGTGTGTGATGGGACTAACACACTTCAAGTCCTATAGGTGCTTCTGGGAACAAAATATAGCTCTGTGTGTGTGATGGGACTAACACACTTCAAGTCCTATAGGTGCTTCTGGGAAGAAAATATAGCTCTGTGTGTGTAATGGGACTAACACACTTCAAGTCCTATAGGTGCTTCTGGGAACAAAATATAGCTCTGTGTGTGTAATGGGACTAACACACTTCAAGTCCTATAGGTGCTTCTGGGAAGAAAATATAGCTCTGTGTGTGTAATGGGAATAACACACTTCAAGTCCTATAGGTGCTTCTGGGAAGAAAATATAGCTCTGTGTGTGTAATGGGACTAACACACTTCAAGTCCTATAGGTGCTTCTGGGAACAAAATATAGCTCTGTGTGTGTGATGGGACTAACACACTTCAAGTCCTATAGGTGCTTCTGGGAAGAAAATATAGCTCTGTGTGTGTAATGGGAATAACACACTTCAAGTCCTATAGGTGCTTCTGGGAAGAAAATATAGCTCTGTGTGTGTAATGGGACTAACACACTTCAAGTCCTATAGGTGCTTCTGGGAACAAAATATAGCTCTGTGTGTGTAATGGGACTAACACACTTCAAGTCCTATAGGTGCTTCTGGGAACAAAATATAGCTCTGTGTGTGTGATGGGACTAACACACTTCAAGTCCTATAGGTGCTTCTGGGAAGAAAATATAGCTCTGTGTGTGTAATGGGAATAACACACTTCAAGTCCTATAGGTGCTTCTGGGAAGAAAATATAGCTCTGTGTGTGTAATGGGACTAACACACTTCAAGTCCTATAGGTGCTTCTGGGAACAAAATATAGCTCTGTGTGTGTAATGGGACTAACACACTTCAAGTCCTATAGGTGCTTCTGGGAACAAAATATAGCTCTGTGTGTGTGATGGGACTAACACACTTCAAGTCCTATAGGTGCTTCTGGGAAGAAAATATAGCTCTGTGTGTGTAATGGGACTAACACACTTCAAGTCCTATAGGTGCTTCTGGGAACAAAATATAGCTCTGTGTGTGTGATGGGACTAACACACTTCAAGTCCTATAGGTGCTTCTGGGAACAAAATATAGCTCTGTGTGTGTAATGGGACTAACACACTTCAAGTCCTATAGGTGCTTCTGGGAACAAAATATAGCTCTGTGTGTGTGATGGGACTAACACACTTCAAGTCCTATAGGTTCTTCTGGGAAGAAAATATAGCTCTGTGTGTGTAATGGGACTAACACACTTCAAGTCCTATAGGTGCTTCTGGGAACAAAATATAGCTCTGTGTGTGTGATGGGACTAACACACTTCAAGTCCTATAGGTTCTTCTGGGAACAAAATATAGCTCTGTGTGTGTGATGGGACTAACACACTTCAAGTCCTATAGGTGCTTCTGGGAACAAAATATAGCTCTGTGTGTGTAATGGGACTAACACACTTCAAGTCCTATAGGTGCTTCTGGGAAGAAAATATAGCTCTGTGTGTGTAATGGGACTAACACACTTCAAGTCCTATAGGTGCTTCTGGGAACAAAATATAGCTCTGTGTGTGTAATGGGACTAACACACTTCAAGTCCTATAGGTGCTTCTGGGAAGAAAATATAGCTCTGTGTGTGTGATGGGACTAACACACTTCAAGTCCTATAGGTGCTTCTGGGAACAAAATATAGCTCTGTGTGTGTGATGGGACTAACACACTTCAAGTCCTATAGGTTCTTCTGGGAACAAAATATAGCTCTGTGTGTGTGATGGGACTAACACACTTCAAGTCCTATAGGTGCTTCTGGGAACAAAATATAGCTCTGTGTGTGTAATGGGACTAACACACTTCAAGTCCTATAGGTGCTTCTGGGAAGAAAATATAGCTCTGTGTGTGTAATGGGACTAACACACTTCAAGTCCTATAGGTGCTTCTGGGAACAAAATATAGCTCTGTGTGTGTAATGGGACTAACACACTTCAAGTCCTATAGGTGCTTCTGGGAAGAAAATATAGCTCTGTGTGTGTGATGGGACTAACACACTTCAAGTCCTATAGGTGCTTCTGGGAACAAAATATAGCTCTGTGTGTGTGATGGGACTAACACACTTCAAGTCCTATAGGTGCTTCTGGGAACAAAATATAGCTCTGTGTGTGTGATATGGGACTAACACACTTCAAGTCCTATAGGTGCTTCTGGGAACAAAATATAGCTCTGTGTGTGTGATGGGACTAACACACTTCAAGTCCTATAGGTGCTTCTGGGAAGAAAATATAGATCTGTGTGTGTAATGGGACTAACACACTTCAAGTCCTATAGGTGCTTCTGGGAACAAAATATAGCTCTGTGTGTGTAATGGGACTAACACACTTCAAGTCCTATAGGTGCTTCTGGGAAGAAAATATAGCTCTGTGTGTGTAATGGGACTAACACACTTCAAGTCCTATAGGTGCTTCTGGGAACAAAATATAGCTCTGTGTGTGTGATGGGACTAACACACTTCAAGTCCTATAGGTGCTTCTGGGAAGAAAATATAGCTCTGTGTGTGTAATGGGAATAACACACTTCAAGTCCTATAGGTGCTTCTGGGAAGAAAATATAGCTCTGTGTGTGTAATGGGACTAACACACTTCAAGTCCTATAGGTGCTTCTGGGAACAAAATATAGCTCTGTGTGTGTAATGGGACTAACACACTTCAAGTCCTATAGGTGCTTCTGGGAACAAAATATAGCTCTGTGTGTGTGATGGGACTAACACACTTCAAGTCCTATAGGTGCTTCTGGGAAGAAAATATAGCTCTGTGTGTGTAATGGGAATAACACACTTCAAGTCCTATAGGTGCTTCTGGGAAGAAAATATAGCTCTGTGTGTGTAATGGGACTAACACACTTCAAGTCCTATAGGTGCTTCTGGGAACAAAATATAGCTCTGTGTGTGTAATGGGACTAACACACTTCAAGTCCTATAGGTGCTTCTGGGAACAAAATATAGCTCTGTGTGTGTGATGGGACTAACACACTTCAAGTCCTATAGGTGCTTCTGGGAAGAAAATATAGCTCTGTGTGTGTAATGGGACTAACACACTTCAAGTCCTATAGGTGCTTCTGGGAACAAAATATAGCTCTGTGTGTGTGATGGGACTAACACACTTCAAGTCCTATAGGTGCTTCTGGGAACAAAATATAGCTCTGTGTGTGTGATGGGACTAACACACTTCAAGTCCTATAGGTGCTTCTGGGAAGAAAATATAGCTCTGTGTGTGTAATGGGACTAACACACTTCAAGTCCTATAGGTGCTTCTGGGAAGAAAATATAGCTCTGTGTGTGTAATGGGACTAACACACTTCAAGTCCTATAGGTGCTTCTGGGAAGAAAATATAGCTCTGTGTGTGTAATGGGACTAACACACTTCAAGTCCTATAGGTGCCTCTGGGAACAAAATGAAGGAGCTCTGCCTGCCTGCCACGAACACACTACAAGTCCTATAGGTGCTTCTGGTAACAAAATATAGGAGCTCTGCCTGCCTGCCACGAACACACTACAAGTCCTATAGGTGCTTCTGGTAACAAAATATAGGAGCTCTGCCTGCCTGCCACGAACACACTACAAGTCCTATAGGTGCTTCTGGTAACAAAATATAGGAGCTCTGCCTGCCTGCCACGAACACACTACAAGTCCTATAGGTGCTTCTGGTAACAAAATATAGGAGCTCTGCCTGCCTGCCACGAGCACACTACAAGCCCCTCTTTCTCAATCAATCTTTGTAACTGAATCTATCTAACTCAATCTCTGTAAGTGAATCTCTCTAACTATCTAAATGCAGCAGAGTGTCACAGAATCTGCCTGCTCAATCTGCGCCGGAACAGCATGTGACCGGCGCAGACGGCGTGGCGGCGTTTTATAGGGGGGGGGGCGTGTACTACAGCCCCTGAGCTGTAATTGGCTACAGGCGTCCTGCCTGTAGCCAATTATGGCTCTTCGAGTTTCCGGGGCTGTGATTGGCCAAGCATGCGGGGTCACAGTGCATGCTTGGCCAATCATCAGCCAGCAATGCACTGCGTCGGCCGCGCCGGCCGCAATGCATTGCGGGGCCGCTCGCATCACACGAACGTGATGCGAGCGGCCAAAATAGTTCTGGGCTCGCCGAGCGAGCGAACGCCCGGTGCTCGATGCGAACGTGGGTTCGCATCGAGCACCGGGCCCATCCTTAGTCAGCAGTGCCCACAGTGATCTTCTTCCTAACCAAGCTTAGAATACAATCAGTCCCACATGAGAAAGTATTTGTTTCTACTATTCCATATAAAAGGGAAAAAACTGTGTTTGGGTTTACAGAGATGTTCCAGCTTGTCTTTAAAGCGGAGCTCCAGCCAAAAGGGGCAGCTTCACTTGTCTGCCTCCTCCCCCCTCTCCACTGCCATGTGGCACCTTTTGGGGGGGAGCGGGGAACCTGGTTCTGACAGGTACCCACTCCCACTTCTGGCTTATTTTGCCGCAGCAAACTGAGCCGGAGGTTCACCCTCCCCTCCTTCCCCCACAGCCTTCTGGGACACTTCACAGGTCCCAGAGGACTGCGGCCCATTCACAAAACACAGTATGCTTCATGCATGCGCAAGTCTTCACTGCCAGTTTTCCTTAGTCGGGACGTTGGTGCCAACACCCAATAGCCAATATTTTTACATAATTACATTAATTTCAACTTGCGTTTTCAAAACTTTAGGCCCCTTTCACACGACATTCTGAAAAACGAACAGGCGGTTCCGAGCGGGCCATCCATTGACTCCTATGGGGAGATGGACATCAGAGGAGATGTGTCCACTGACACCCGTCTGCCATCTGATCCGCTAGAAACAGATGTATGACGATACGTTCGACATCCGTCTTGGCAGATGGGATGAGATCTGATGCAAACAGACATGCTGTCCATATTCGTCCGATCTCTCCATAGGAATCAGCGGTGCTCTGACAGGCCCCTCCCCGCTCAGTGACCAGAGACGGACCTGTCATCCACCAGCTCAACGGGGATCAATGGAGCGATCTCTCGCTGAGCTGGCGGACTCCGCTGAGTCTAAGTGTTCTTTGACTGGACAAGGTGGAGATTTTGCCATCACTGCCCCACCTCTCCACCTTGTCCAATCAGAGAATATTTTGCATCAATTCAGAAAATGTAAAGTGTGTTTGCAATGGCGCCTGTGCGCAGCGAGCGACATCCTGTGTTCAGTAAGTAGGAGGGCAGCCACTCAGTGTGAATTGCGGTAACTAGTGGAGATCACTGGAGCAGCGGTGCTTACTATAGTGATTTGGGGGGGGATCGACCAGGTGTAGTATACAGTATACATGGTTATATTGGTCCAAGCTGGACTAATGTCAGTATTTTAAAAACATCCATACTTGGAATTTATCTTAAGCTTGTTTTCTATCCATTCAAAATATTGGTTCTCTCTCAAACTTTATTTCATACATTAGCAGTTACTAAGTAACCATTTTAAATGCTTAAGAAATTCCAAAAGAGTACCAATGTTCAGAATGCATATGTATGTTTTTCTTTACAATAAAATTAAAACTTTTGAAATAAAAAAAGAAATTCCAAAAGTACAACATTCACAGCCATTGATCTGCCCAATTTACTGTTCACTTCCTCATAAAATGATAGCAGATTTGTTTGACATATTATAAACCCATGCTGGCTATCTCTTAAGATATTATCTTGCATAACCTACAGTATATTTGTATGCAGTCCATTCCCATTCCCTCAAATACCTTTACCAGAATAGAAGTTACAAATACAAGTCTATAGTTACAAGGTGAAGACCTTGGTACATTTTTTAAATATACCATGTTTACTCTGTGCCAATTCCTTAGCACAAAGCCAGTCAATAAAGAATCTCTATACATTACAAACTTCAGAACAAAAATAACTAGGCTCAACTCTTTTGAATGTAGATCTATTCTGCTTCCAATTTTTTACCAGGACATTTTTTTTTAACAAACATGTTAAAATCTTTTAGAAAATTTGAATACACAAATAGCTATATATTTTCTGAAAGCAGAGGCCCTGTAGTATAAAATGGTAGTAGTTTCAATTTTGTTTATGCCGCATGATATTTAAGCAACTGTTTAAGACCATATTTTTAGAAAAAAAAAAACACAAACATCATACTACTAATTTTTTTGTGAAATAAATGTAGCACTAACCCCCGAAGGAGCTGCTGTTTTTTATTGGGCTTACAGTTACCTTCTTCACCTCGTCTCCGTCTAGGGGTTCCTGTGGTAGATGGCCCAAAGAAATGTAGAAACTGTCACTTTATCTTCCTTTTTTGGGTTATTTATTCAAAAAAGATAAAACAGTCTCTTAAATGTAGGGTAGAGGGTTAGGATGAAAGTTCAGGTACTTTTGGATCTGCTAAGATAGGAAGTCTCCTACTGTAGAAATCCAGGGAATTTCACATCTGGATTCTCACAACCACTGGACATGAAGATCCAGAATCCATGCCAGCTGCCTTCACTTTGACCCATTGTATCCTGTTGGCGAAGTCGCGAATGGTTCCATAGAGTCTGCCCGCCTGTCCTGGAACATCGAGGTCGTAGGCTGTCCAGAGCCCCTTTATGCCTGTTTGACTCCCTGTTGCTGACAGGGAGTCCACCTGTTCCGGTAAGCGTACATCTATTTCCATTCTTCCACGAATGTGTGCACCAGAGGATTCAGTCTAGGAACATCTCGGCTTGGCGTCACCCATATTCTATTACCTTGGGACATTTCTTTGTTCTATCACAAATATTATTTGTACATGCCACTGTTCACGTTAAGTTTATATAGAATTATTTCCTCAATTAGGACTGAGGAACTTTTCTTGGGACTTTTTTGTTTATTCTAAACAATATTTGTATTATTATTTTAAAAATATTTTTCCAGAAATATATCTACAAACCACTATTGATGAATTTTTTGTTTGCCGAAGGGTATCTCAATTGTTCACTGTCTCAGCGCTGCACTCCCTTTCACACTACCCATTGAATATTTGTCCTATTCTAGCGCAGCCGCTTCACTAGCATTTTTGTGTTTATATTTGAGTTTAGCGCTATAATTTTTCCCACTTTTCACAACCACTGGATAGACCTCCTCTTACTAGGCCTAGCAGCCGAGCGTTAGTTAAAGCAAAGTCTCTGCCACAGACTTGGTTGTAACTGAGGGACTAGGACAAATTTAGAGAGCTATCATACGGTACCAGTATCTTGCAGCCGGTCCGGCGATACCGTATGAGTGTAGATCCATTTAGTGTCCTTCAACAGAGCCTCCAGGCTCCTTCTGAGAAGCCAGCCTTAGCGCATGGCTTTCTCCCAAAGAGTCCTCCCCTGGATGCTTCTCCAGTTGCTATGCCTCTCCTAGCCGAGATGGCACCGGACCACTTTTGGATAATTCGGCCCCAAAATCCATTCAGGCCTGTCCCTGCAGTTGCCTTGCCTCGGGCTATCCAGCCCCTAGACTCAAAATTGCATGGATCCGCACCCCAGGCCAGGAGAGCCACAGGGGATGGTCAGGAGGACCAAACAGACAGAAGATATCTTCTGGACTGGACCAGAAACCCTGTAGCACGTGATCTCAGTACCTTAAATACCTTCTCCCAGAATGCACAGCAGGATGAACACCCCACTGGGCTGGTTCCAAGAGAAAGAAGGGTATCCAATAGACCCAGCTAAACTTCATTCTCATACTTGCCGGCGGTAACAGCGACACCTGCGGCCAAGGAGAACTCAGTGCAGTTCCAGCTAGACTGATACTGAGACCATAATTTTGCATAATTAACCTCAAAACCCAACTGTGGTTTTAGAAACATTAACTTTGAAAAACACATAGCGTGTGCTTGTCAGGAGCCAGCACTACATAAAAAAAGATGGGGCTATGTCAAGTAAATTAATTCAAAAATGTCAAGACTCAAAATTGCATGCCCTTGTAAATTAAATAAAACCCTTTTTTTCATAGGTGACTTTGAAAGCCTGTACAAGTTACCAGTTTAGAGTTAACCATGAATTATGGCTCTCACTCTGACCTTCATGGTCATTCTTTACATCTGTAGTGGATGAGCTGTTTACATACACATATGGGTTCTATGCAAGCTTTTTCATTTACATGTATTACAGGAAGAACAGGGTGCTTTTTTTAAATTATTTAAAAAAAAATTATTATTTAAATTTTAGTACCATTTAATTTTTTTTTAAATTTTTTTTTTTAGATTTAACTTTTATTTAATTCAAAAGGGGGCTAACAATCTCCTATGTAATAGCATGGGCAGGTGACAGGTCCTCTTTATTGAGATATCAGTTGTCTATTAGGCCCCCCAATGCCCCCCGGCCCTCTACTGCAGCTAATCAAGTGCAAAATCTGCTTGGTTAGCTGATTTCCCGACTACCGCAACCGTAGAATGATAGCTCTGACCCCACACCACTTTTTGGTACTGTAAAAATGATTGGACGGCTCCACTGCCACTCAAATCACTTTTATATGACAGCCAATTTCTGGCTAAAAAAACAATATCATACTCATTATTGCAGCACCAACTGTGAGCTTGTTTTAATCTTCCGAACATCAGAAAATGCATATTTGTACATTGGTAGGCAAGGGGTTGAGGTGAGGGAGGCCCCAGTGAAAAATCCTCGGGTGTTGTTCAGAATCATTGCATTCCAGCAGGCTGCAGCAACTAGTCTCATTTATTTAATTGGTGTGACATTTCACACATATTCCTGTCATTGGTATCCATTGTGGCCATTTAAATAAACAAGGCACAAGGAAAGTTGCTGCAACCTGGAGTGCAGTGATTCATTTTCTTTTCTAAATTACTTTTTAAAGTGCCTCTAAGGGCAAAACATTGCAATAGTACTGATCTACAGAACACCTTGTCCATATGTTTCTGCGATGAGGAAGATGAAATGTGTTCTATAGTCCGGCAAAAGAGAAATGGAGAAAGCTGACAACACTGCTTGAAATTTCAGCGCCATGTTATCTTCCCAAACAGGAAGTGTTTGTTTTGTCCTAATGTACATTTTAGGGGATTTACATTTTCAAGCCATCTGGTATAGAAGATTTATTCACATTAATTTTGTTTGTTTGTGGATCTTATCCAGAACGATCATGTTCCTTTGTATAAAGAGAGCTAAAATATATACTATATTTAATGGTTGCCTTTCCCTTTGACATGTGTCTCATTAGAGAAAAGGGGTCAGGTGTAGTTTTGGTGGTTCTGGGGTGCATTGTCAGCCAATTTAAAATGGGCTGTCTTAACGTAATGCACAATAAAGCACGACACATGCCACACAGGTATGATCTCAGCCTTCATGACCAAGTTTGAGTTCTACTTATTTTTGGAAAATCTAGTTTCTCGAACCTAATCTTTTTTGGGGATTTGACTTACTCTTTTGAAGTAGACGGTCCATCAGTCTATACCACTGGTATCCAACTTGCGGCCCTTTGGTATATGATGTGCATCCCTCGAACTTTAACAGTCTATAGTGGGAACATTGATTAGGGTAATAGCATTGATCTCTACTAGCCTCATGTAACTTGTTCTCAGTTTTGTATTGTCTTCTGCAGGATATCTCCAGCCAAAAATGTTGCATGTCCACACTCTCTAATCCTCCTTTCCTCTATTAGGTCTGCAGTTTCTGACAGTCCTCTCAAACTTTACATATATTGGACATAATGTGTAGCCCTTTGGTGATGTCAGGGGTTACATTTGAGGCCCCTTTTAGCTCATAAGTTGACAACCACTGATCTGTTCGCTGATACTTCCCATTAGCAAAATTCATGTGACAAATGTGTAGCGGGTGTCTCACGCTATAACCCGCAATCCTGCCAAGCTGGCCGGAATGATGTAGACAGGCTTTCCCGCTTGAGTTAGGGAGAGCTGCCTGCTAGCAGTTGTAAGGGGGATTTTTCACCCCCTGCTTAATATTCCCTATTGTCACACTGATTCTCCTCCTGGCCAATCAGGAAGTGGGTCCTGAGACCCGTTTCCTGATTGGTCAAAAGGAGAAGCGATCCTATTGGCCTAAGAGGAGGAGGGAGGAGACGCATGGCCGGAAGAGACACAGGGGAAGCCCAACTGACTGACCCACCAGCCTCTACTGATGCCTTGACCTCTGCACTGCTGACACGCTCCTCTGTGACAGGCACAAATGGGTTACAACCAGCTAATGATGCCGCCTTTCATCAGCGGTGCACAGAGATGACAATAATAATGTGCCTGCTCCTGCCTTGCCTCTCTCTGTTTCTGGGGGGGGGGGGGTTAACCTGCAGCAGCAGCTCAGTGGATATGGGGAAGGTGGGTTTAATCAGCGGGGAAGTTCTCATCCGGTTCTCAGTAAGGACCCGACTCTACTACCTACCTATCTGGAGGATGGCTGGAGCATGTATGTCCCTCCTGTACAGTCATGAGCCTGCCTTCTAATACCTAGGTTAGAAGAGAGCCCAGCTTTCTATACTGCTTGTCACTGATTGCATTAATAACACGTGAGCACATTGCATTTGACCGATTGACCGGAACAAACAGGGGGGTTTGTTTGTTTGCCCCCCTCCCCCCCCCCCAAAAGCCGCCACTGTATGACACCCTCCTGCACAAGCCCTTAGACCTACAAATAGTATAGAAAATGGATCATAACACAACTAAAATTCAGTTACCCCATCAGAAATATTTGCTATGCTACCAGTTGTGTGGGTCTGCAGTTTACACAGAGTCTGTTTTCTGCCACTAAACCCTCTGTTCTCGACATTTTGCTAACATATTGATTTCAGACTATACCAAAATTACCATGAAGGGGATAGGTGTGGGTATTTTCTGGCTGATAGACACTTAAATGAGACATCCTGCTGGATTATTCAGTTAGATTCCCGTTTGTTTAGTCCCTACTGAAATGGATTCCACCTGTTTCTTCTGCCTGCCTAAGAGGATTGAGGAGAGCTGACTGCTTCATTATAAGTGCCACATGGGCTCTGCAAAGAAGTTCCTTATGCTAAAGAGACTATCTCTCAAGTTTATAGAATTGCATTACTCTGTTGCAACACAGAACTGCCATATTTTTTGTTATTTATTCATCTCAGCAGGAAGAATTGTGAAAGACCGTAATGCATGGTCAAGGACACACTGTTCAGAAGATAAATACAGACAACTGCTTTGCATTAGTGTCTGGTATATAAAGTAAACTGTCTGGTAAGAGAGACGTTCTTTAAGGTGGATCATCTTGTAGGTGGCGTGCAGCGCAGGCGGGAGAATAACACACTCAGTCCCAGTGCAATGAAAGAACTTGTACTGAAATAATGCAGACAGTTCACAAATCACCCAGTGGGAAGGCAGCCATACTGGAAACACTCTCAGTTCAAACAGCATGTAGACAACAGAATGCAGCTGAGCTGAGGGGAAGAATGTGGCCTGTGGCTTGAGCCCTAAGCTTTCCCTCCTCATCATGAACCTTTCCCTGCCACTAGTTCTGTCCCTACGAGGCAGGATGTCTGTCCCCACTCTATCAACTCACAAATGCATGCCAAACTTGGGAGTCAGGGCCTTAAATAGGCTCTGCCTGACCCAAGATGGCTGCCAGAGTCCCATGCGGTGACAGCATTCAATTGGATGCTTCCCCAGTGACTCAGAACTATAATCCTCTTGACTTCCTCTCCAAATGTGGTGCAGTGGAGAAAGTAGACTGCACTTGCCTACAATCTTAAAGGCATTGCATACTTATTTTTATCTTAACTGCTTGTGGACCATACTGCGGCAGGTTGGCACGGCTGCTTAAATCGCTGTAGGTGTACGTCGTCTGCTTTAAGAGCAATAGCAGGCACCGGAGCCGATGCGCATGGCCGGCGGCCGCGATGTCCGCCGGCCACCAGCGATTGCTCCACAGAGAGTCAGAACGGGGATCTGTCAATGTAAACAAACAGATCCCCGTTCTGATAGGGGAGTAGAGAGAGAGCGTCTGTTCCTAGTGATCAGGAATAGCGATCTCTCTCCTCCTCCAGTCACTACACTGCCCCCACAGTTAGAAACAGCTCCCTAGGGAACACTTAACCCCTTGATCACCTCCTAGTGTGTACCCCTTCCCTGCCAGTGTCATTTATACAGTAATCAGTAGCTATTTTTACCACTGATCGCTGTATAAATGTCACTGGTCCCAAAAAAGTGTCAAAAGTGTTCGATTTGTCCAACGCAATGTCGCAGTTCTGCATAAAATCGCTTAGTAAAAAAAAAAAATTAACAATAAAAATGCCATAAATATATCCCCTATTTTGTAGACACTATAACTTTTGTGCAAACCAATCAATATACACTCAGGTCCTGGGGGAACGCTTGGGAACGGCGTCCCTGCACTTTTTTCACAGCAGGAACGCCGTTCCCTTTGCAGGACTAGAGCCACCCTGAGCCGATCCTTCACTAAGCGGCGATGCCCAGCATCACCGCATAGTGAAGGATGGCGTCCTCCCCTCCCTTGGTCCTCCTCCTCCAGCAGCCTCGGCTATACTATACAGGACCGCGCCTGCCAATCTGCAGGGCTAGATCCCCGCTGCAATACTGTCATTGGCTGCTAGAACCGCCATTGTCCTATCAACCAATGACATCACCTGGGCTCCCCGCCCTCATCAGCAAGTTCCTCTGCACGGCTTTTGCCCCCCTGCTGCATGCTCCTTCATCAAGGACTTATCCAGGTACACGTTTTTCTACTTTGTGATGGCTCAGTCACAACTCTTATGGTGAACTCTGGGGACACTCTGATGGGGGGGCTCTCTGCTGGGGAAACAAGTGGTAACAGCAATTAACAGTCTTCCAGTGACATCCGGTGACTGTGAAAGGGGCTTCAGTACAATGAATTTGGTGATGTCACCCATTAGGAGTGGGCTTGGCATTGAACGCCTGTCTTCTCTTTTGTTTATTAGTCTCATTGGCCCCCTTGTGCATTTATGGGATCCTTTACCATATGTCACAAAATGGCTGACCACACATCGCAGTGCAGATGATACTAAATCTCGTAAAGTTGATAGTCTTGCACGGCAAGGGCAAAGTTATTCCAGTTTGTGGGATATTTTCTAATGGGCTGTGTTACATAGAATTTGCATAATAATTTGGAACAGGGTGTATTTGTGTTAGAAATTCCCTGCGAGGGAAAGATCATCACCCATTGTGGTGATTATTCTGTTAGTTTGACAAGTTAACTTATTTTGTTTTTGTAAACTGGCACTTTACAATAAATGTTGCACTGTATTTTCTGTGAAATATATATGCATATGAGCGTATCATTTTATTTATTTTTTTTTGGTGGGGGAGTGGATCTTGGGTGGGAGTTCCCACACTTTTTTCCCCAGGACTTGACCCCTGTATACACTTATTTATTTATTGCTTATTCAATTGCAACCATTGTGCCCATCAAATGCAGCCACTGTGCCCATCATATGCAGCCACTGTGCCCCATCAAATGCAGCCACTGTGCCCATCATATGCAGCCACTGTGCCTATCATATACAGCCAGTGTGCCCATCATATTCAGCCGCTTGTGCCCATCATATGCAGCCACTTGTGCCCATCTAATGCAGCCACTGTGCCCATCATATGCAGTCACTTGTGCCCCATCATATGCAGTCACTTGTGCCCGTCATATGCAACCACTTGTGCCCATCATATGCAGCCACTTGTCCCCATCATATGCAGCCACTTGTGCCCATCATATGCAGTCACTAGGGATGAGCTTTGAGTTCGAGTCAAACTCATGTTCGACTCGAACATTGCCTGTTCGCCTGTTCACCGAACAGCGAACAATTTGGGGTGTTCGCGGCAAATTCGAAAAGCCGCGAACACCCTGTAAAAGTCTATGGGAGAAATCTAAAGTGCTAATTTTAAAAGCCTATATGCAAATTATTGTCATAAAAAGTGTTTGGGTACCTGGGTCCTGCTCCAGGGGACATGTATCAATGCAAAAAAAAGTTTTACAAACTGCCGTTTTTTTCGGGAGCAGTGATTTTAATAATGTTTAAAGTGAAACAATAAAAGTGTAATATTCCTTTAAATTCACCCGTACATCACTGGGGAAGCCTAGCTTTTGCCTTGCATCAGAGGGGACGGGGTCACCCTTACATCACTGGGGAAGCCTGGGTTTTCTCAGTGACGTACAGGTGATCCCGCCCCCCTCTGATGTAACGCAGGTTTCCGTTACATCAGAGGGGGCGGGGTCACCCGTACGTCACTGGTGAAGCCCAGATTCCTCATTGTGTTGCGTCAGAGGGGGGCAGGGTCAGGTGACGTGTGGCCCGGTCCTTCTCTGCTAAGACGGGATTCCTTCAGTGTCTAAATGGAGACAGGATGCGCTGTGCTGGACCCCAGAGAAGAGACTTTTGTACCCCCTTACCATTTCAAACGGGGGGGCGGGATCTTGGGGTCCCTTTGTTAAAGGGGGCTTCCAGATTCTGATAAGCCCCCCGCCCGCAGACCCCCACAACCACCAGGCAAGGGTTGTGGGGATGAGGCCCTTCTCCTCATCAACATGGGGACATGGTGCTTTGATTGGTCACAGACCCCCAAAGCATCCTCCCAATGTTGAGGGCATGTGGCCTGGTACAGTTCAGGAAGGGGGGGCGCACTCTCGTCCCCCCTCTTTTCCTGCGGCCTGCCAGGTTGCGTGCTCGGATAAGGGTCTGGTATGGATTTTGAGGGGGACCCCCCACACCATTTTTTTTTTAAATTTGGCGTGGAGTTCCCCTTAAAATCCATACCAGACCTGAAGGGCCTGGTAATTGAATTTGGGGGGAACCCCACGCTTTTTTTTTATCAATGACTTTCAATGACAGTTCTCTGTATTACAGGATCCGACAATTCATTATAGCCGCAAGTGATTTTAAATAGCTTTTGTTCCTGCAAAAATGACACTTTGTGCAGGGACAGTTCTAAGCACAGGAAACATGCGCCCCTTTACAGGCCTACTATACACACCCCCCAGGTACGAAATTTAAAGGAATATTACACTTTTATTGTTTCACTTTAAGCATTATTAAAATCACTGCTCCTGAAAAAAACGACTGTTTTTAAAAGTTTTTTTTGCATTGATACATGTCCCCTGGGACAGGACCCAGGTCCCCAAACACATTTTATGACAATAACTTGCATATTAGCCTTTAAAATTAGCACTTTTGATTTTGAACGTTTGAGTCCCATAGACTTTAATAGGGTTCTAAAGTTCACATGAACTTTAGGTCTGTTCGTGGTTTTGGTGCTAACCGAACAGGGGGGTGTTCGGCTCATCCCTAGCAGTCACTGTGCCTGTCATATTCAGCCACTTGTGCCCATCATATGCAGCCACTTGTGCCCCATCATATGTAGCCACTGTTCTCATCATATGCAGCCACTGTGCCCACCATATGCTGTCACTCTGCCCATCATATGCCCATAATATGCAGCCACTTGTGCCCATCATATGCAGCCATGTGCCCATCATATGCAGCCACTTGTATCCCATCATATGCAGCCACTTGTGCCCATCATATGCAGCCACTTGTGTCCCATCATATGCAGCCACTTGTGCCCCTCATATGCAGCCACTTGTGACCATCATATGCAGCCACTTGTGCCCATCAAATGCAGCCACTGTGCCCATCATTCATATGCAGCCATTATGCCCATCATTCATATGCAGCCACTTGTGCCCATCATATGCAGCCACTTGTGCCCCATCAAATGCAGCCACTGTGCCCATCATATGCAGCCATTGTCCCCATCATATGCAGCCACTTGTGCCTATCATATGCAGACACTTGTGCCCCATCAAATGCAGCCACTGTGCCCATCATATGCAGCCATTGTCCCCATCATATGCAGCCACTTGTGCCTATCATATGCAGACACTTGTGCCCCATCAAATGCAGCCTCTGTGTCCATCATATGCAGCCACTTGTGCCCCATCATATGTAGCCACTGTGCTCATCATATGCAGCCACTGTGCCCACCATATGCTGTCACTGTGCCCATCATATGCCCATAATATGCAGCCACTTGTGCCCATCATATGCAGCCATGTGCCCATCATATGCAGCCACTTGTATCCCATCATATGCAGCCACTTGTGCCCATCATATGCAGCCACTTGTGCCCCTCATATGCAGCCACTTGTGACCATCATATGCAGCCACTTGTGCCCATCATATGCAGCCACTGTGCCCACCATATGCTGTCACTGTGCCCATCATATGCCCATAATATGCAGCCACTTGTGCCCATCATATGCAGCCATGTGCCCATCATATGCAGCCACTTGTATCCCATCATATGCAGCCACTTGTGCCCATCATATGCAGCCACTTTTGTCCCATCATATGCAGCCACTTGTGCCCCTCATATGCAGCCACTTGTGACCATCATATGCAGCCACTTGTGCCCATCAAATGCAGCCACTGTGCCCATCATTCATATGCAGCCATTATGCCCATCATTCATATGCAGCCACTTGTGCCCATCATATGCAGCCACTTGTGCCCCATCAAATGCAGCCACTGTGCCCATCATATGCAGCCATTGTCCCCATCATATGCAGCCACTTGTGCCTATCATATGCAGACACTTGTGCCCCATCAAATGCAGCCTCTGTGTCCATCATATGCAGCCACTTGTGCCCATCAAATGCCACCACTTGTGCCCATCAAATGCCACCACTGTGACCCCCACCTGCCGCTGTCTGCCCGGCACTTACCCCATCTTAGTGGCAGGTCATGCAGTGGGTGACGACAGCGAGCTGTGGGACGGTTCCTGTGTCCTCCATGCTTCCCCCTCCTCTCTTCTTCGGTCTGCTAGGTGTCAAATCGGGGCATTACCTGATTGGTGGAGAGGCAGTTCAGTGTTAGAAAAGCAAATTGTCACTTGCTTTTCTAACACATCTGGGTGGACTGCGAGAGCAATGCTCTGCGTTCCGAGTCAACCTTTTTTAAGCCTATTAGAGCCTATGGCTCTAATCAGGTGCTTAAAAAAAACAACCGCTGTAATTCAGGTGAGAAACAAGAAAGAGAGGCACCTCTGGGTGCAGACTGTATAACAGTTTTAATATTGTGCAATAAACAATGGTAAAATACACTCACATTTGGTAGGTGAGTGTTGAGCATATAAAGTGTCCTGTGCGGATGGAGTCAAACACTGGGACTGGATCTATGCAGGGATTCTTTGTCCAAAAGGAGGCAGATGTCTTCCTGGCCGTCCGTGGTGGATGGGGAGCCAAAGCGAGACTTGGAACTCAAACATGCGATCCAGGCGAGCAGTGATGACGTCACAGCGTGCGACGCGATTCCTGAGCTGGCAAGGCCGTGTATCATGTGCCGACCGCGCTCCTTTGTCAAGCTAGTAGTAGTAGTATCTTGACAAAGGAGCGCGGTCATCACATGATACACGGCCTTGCCAGCTCAGGAAACGCGTCGCACGCTGTGACGTCATCACTGCTCGCCTGGCTCCCCATCCACCACGGACAGCCAGGAAGACATCTGCCTCAGCTTTTGGACAAAGAATCCCTGCATAGATCCAGTCCCAGTGTTTGACTCCATCCGCACAGGACACTTTATATGCTCAACACTCACCTACCAAATGTGAGTGTATTTTACCATTGTTTATTGCACAATATTAAAACTGTTATACAGTCTGCACCCAGAGGCGCCTCTCTTTCTTGTTTCTTTTCTAATGTACCGGGAATAACAGTTTCTGTTCCCACTGGATGGCTGCCGTTGCTGCGGACTTTTTAGTACACCCCACCTCCCCTCCCTGTCATATCCCTGGTCATTTTTATTTGATTTATTGCATCCAGAGTATCTTAAAAAATCCCCATGCACTATAGTTGATATCAGGTGTACCTGTATATACCAGCTTCTGTGATTCTAGCATTGTGCATTATATATATATATATATATATATATTTATTTATTTTTTCTAACTACGAAAAAAATTTGGATTGTAATTCAGGTGCAGACTTTTTGGCGCCAAAAGTCCGGCGGACTAGGTTTTAAGTTGTGTTTTAAAATTGTCCGCTGGACTTGGCAGTCCGGCGGACAATCCCGCCGTTAGTAGGCTAGTCCGCCGGACTTTTGAAATGAACGGACTTGCCGCTCATTGGAAAGTCCGTTCATTCCCGCAGACTTTTTCCAGCGGATTGTCCGCCGGAGAAGTCCGGGCGTGTGTGGGCAAGTCACACGCTCGGAAGTCCGGGCGTGTGTGGGGAAGTCCCGCCGGACTAGGTCTGGCGGACAATCCGCCGGAATAGGTCCGGCGGACAAAGTCCGAACGTGTGTACGCGGCATAAGGGAGAGTTATAACCCCTGCCAGATTTTTTGCCATCTCTGTCCCAGTGGGCAGATTTATTTTATCTTCCTGTCCTTTAGCCAAAACCGGAAATGAGGTGAGATCCCTGAAGATTAAGGGAATTCCTTGGGGCCCCCCAGGTCACCAGAACTAGTGTCCCCATTGGAAGATTTCGCCTCTATTACTTTTCTGGGGACAACCAAAAATGCTGTATTTTATTTTATTTTCACTTTCAATGATAATGTAAATAGGACAAATGGAGAGAGTGAATCTCCCTAAAGGGGCACAGACAGCAGTAAAAACATAATAGATGTTCTAATCCATGTCATCCATGTTAAAAAAGAAAGTTTTGCCTTTAGTTATACAGTGGAACCTTGGTTAACGAGTAACGCGGTTAACGTGCGTTTTGAAAGACGAGCAACTTTTTTTGTTTAAATCCTGAATTGGTTTGCGAGTGTTGTCTTGCAAAATGAGCAGAATTCAAGCTAATATGGTGTGCAGTAACGCATTTGGGCAGAGGTGCGTGGGGCACCGCTGACACTCGGAATGGTTCGGAGCCATTCTGAGCCATTCTGAAATATTCGGAATCACTTGGAAATACTCGATAACACTCAGAAATACTCCATTCCCGAGTGTTTCCAAGCCTTTCCGATGGTTTCTGAGTTCAGCCGAGCTGGCCCTGAGTATTTACGAGGCTCTCCGTCGCCCCCCACCCTCTGGCCACATGCGGTATTGCATGCCATAGAAGTCAATGCGGAACAAATTATCTTTGTTTCCATTGACTTCTATGGGGAAACTAGCTTTGCTATGCGAGTGCTTTGGATTACAAGCATTCTCCTGGAATGGATTATGCTCGTAATCCCAGGTTCCACTGTACTTTAAAGCCAACACCCATGAAAGCACTAAAAATGCTTAGCTGGTTTTGCCCTGTGTAAATATAACATTATGAAAGCACCCCACATAGAGGACACATGTACATTGCCCACATCCTTCTTTTTCTTTGTAACAATAAACCTCAACAGATCATCAATTTTAAAATGCGTGTCAGAGCCATAAATATATGACCCTGCATTTAAATGAAATTTAAGGATTCAGATTTTTTATATATATACACACAGTATATAGTGTATGCTAGTAAATGACACTTAATGTGTTGCCTGGCAAAAGCGATTCCTACTCTTCCTCCACAATGTCAAATAACAAACCTCCCATGAGGGTTCAAACATCTCTCACAAATTTTGAGACAGCTAGTAAATTAATACAAATATGTTTGGTCAGTGAGCCAGGAGAGGCCTTGCTGAGACCAACTGCTAAAAACAGAGACTGGCCACACATACACACTGCATTGCTAAATGTATGGATTTCACTTGAAAAGAAACAGACACCTTGCCAGATGTAAGACAGTGGAAGTGAAAATTTATGGCTCATGCATGGCTTTAGTAGAGACAATGTGGAACCAGGTGTGAGAAAATCTAGGATAGGAGCATCATATCAATGTAGAAGAGTCTTAGGTTTAGAAAACAGTTATTTACTAAGGCAAAAAAGCCAGTTATGCCTTACCATAATCAACAAAAATCCTTAGATACAACTTTCATGTAAAAGCATTGCATGAGGACATTGTTGTAATTTTCTGAGGACAATGAAGCTGAATAATTTCTTTCAGTGCTGCTCACAGCCTTTCTAAGTTACAGGCCCTGCAAATCACAATCACAGTGTACATTGGGGGCTTCCTGTTCATTAGTCTCACATTGGTCAAACTCTGCACTCATTAATCAGCATTGTTACTGCAATCTCTAATATTTCCCACAACTGTGTAATAAATTGTGGCATCATCATAGCGGACATTGGGTAAAATCGGTTTTATTGTCTATTAGTAAACGAGAGCCTTAAAAAGAAAAGCCTCAAGCAATGCTAGAGTGTGACATTACTGTTGATTTTATTTAGTTTTACTGTTTTTAAATAATGTGCTGTTTATAGGATTTCCTTGAATGAATACAGCTGCAAGGGAGAAAGCAGAATCAGCTGAGAAGACCTTGTAATCCGTACACCAACATTGCTGGGAGTGAGGCTTTGTGAGAAAGATGCAGAGAGTAGAGATTAAATTACAATTTTCAGCCATGTAGAGTTTAGTTCACTGGAAATGAATGGCCAGTTTTCTCACTCGCCAAGTTTCTTGCTGCTGCACCTGGAAGTCATCTATTTAGTGGCAAACCCAATTCAATAAACAAACAAGCAAAAAAAAACTAAAACAAAAAAAAACAAACAAAAAAAAAACACCAGAACAATGAGTGGGGGTCTTCCCATAATATTGTTATTCATACAGACTGACTGGCCAGGAAAGAGAGTTCAATAGTTTAATGAGCATGAATCACCCCTTCCTATACCATATGTAACACCCTCTAGTTTGCTAGAATAGGTGTTGATAGTGTAGGTAACTTGTCAGGCTTGGCTGTTTTGTTAATCTGGTGACTCAGTTAGTGACTCAGGGAGGGCTGGGTGACTTACAGGCAGCATCTCTGAGACCTCCCCCTGCTTCTGGAAACTTGCATAAGATTATAGAGGAATGGGAGTGGAGGTGAGGAGGAGCTGCCTGGAGTATTCCTAGGGCCCTGACCAATCCCCAACAGATGGGTTGGCAGGGGGCAGGCCCCCTCAAATACTGAGGGTCAGCATAGCTGAGGGCAGTGAAGTTTTGGTGGAGATGGAGTGGAGTGTTAGGCTGTCGGTGGCCCTTGAGGGTGAGAGCCTGGGGGGGGGGTGACCTTAGGCCTGGGCTCGTGTGTGGAAGGGACCTTCTTCACGACACACAGATGTGTCCTAAGCAGAGGAATGGGAGCAAAGTGGAGGACAGCAGCAGAAAAAAGGCCGGGCAAATCTCCAGGAGGAAGACAGCCAGGTGTCTGGTGAGTGTTACAGTCAAGAGGACTAAGAGGCATGCCTGAGAGGACTGGGTGCAAGCAGTCTGGGATGGATGCCATCTGTCAGTCTGGGAGGACTGTGGAGTCTTAGCCAGGAGGGCTAGAGAAAGGGGCAGCTGCATTCAGATGAGCTGGCAGTGTCGGAAGAGGTGGTGCTGGGATCAGTAGCTACAGGAGGAGGACAGCTGGACACTAGGGCTTTTTTGCTACACTACCAAGGGAACCCTGGTCCCTACCTGTAAAGGGCTATTGCTATTGGTTTGATTGTGCTGTTGTCAGACCATCCATGCAGTGCCAGCTGGTCCTGTGAGTTATTCTACAAGCAAGTTGTGCTGGAGGTAGAAGAAACATGTATATACTGTACAGACTGTATATAGTTGTGTCCCTGAAGAGTTCTACTACTTTAATAAAGTGGGAATCCCATAATACCCTAATCCCTATCTAAGTTCAACACCCCTAATAAAATCCAAAAAAAAAAACAAAGCTGCAAGGACTGCTTCTTTTCTCCAGGGTACTGTGGAAAATTATGTGTGCCTGGCTGTGCAGGGTGGGAGATACCTTAATTCACCAGCAGCTCCTGCGGTGGTAGCGCTACACATACCAAGGCACTGCCCTCAACAGGGAGAGCCTTCATTTCTAAGGGGCCCCCCTGGCAAAGACCTTATCCTCATCAAAATAGCTTCTTCTTCACATCCCTGGTCTATGAAGAGACTTATTGTATTCTTGAAGCCCCCTTTAAAATAAACGGCCCCCTAGATATCCACCCAGGTCCCCAAACACTTTTTATGACAATACCATGCATATAATCCTTTAAAATTAGCACTTTTAATTTCTCCCATAGACTTTTAACCACTTCCCACCCGGCCAATGTAGATATACGGCCGGGTGGGAGCCGTCTACTTCTGATAGGACGTTCAGGAACGTCCTTCAGAAGTAGAGGGATCGCGCGCGCGCGTGCCCGCGCAGCGGCGCGATCCCGATGCGGCCGCGTCACCCGGACACGGCGCATCTCGAATCGGCAGGAGGGCACGGTGATTGGCCCTCCTGATCACATGACGGCCGTGACGAATCACGGCTGTCATGTGATGTAAACAAACAGCCGGTTGCTAGGCAATCGGCCCTCCTCTCCTCACACGGAAGTCGTCGGTGAGGAGAGGAGAGCGGATCGCTGCAGCCGGCTGGTGATCAGTGAGTATGAGATGTTTTTTTACTCACTGATCACCAGTCACCAGTCCCCCATAGTAAAACACACGTCCCCACAGTAAAACACACATGTCCCCACAGTAAGACACACTTGTCCCCACAGTAAAACACACATGTCCCCAAAACACACATGTCCCCAAAACACACATGTCCCTAAATAATAAAAACACATGTCCCTCACATATGTCCCACTAAAATCACATGTGCCAATGATTATCTGCACACATACAGTGGTGTGAAAAAGTGTTTGCCCCCTTCCTCATTTCCTGTTCCTTTGCATGTTTGTCACACTTAAGTGTTTCGGAACATCAAACCAATTTAAACAATAGTCAAGGACAACACAAGTAAACACAAAATGCAATTTGTAAATGAAGGTGTTTATTATTAAAGGTGAAAAAAAATCCAAACCATCATGGCCCTGTGTGAAAAAGTGATTGCCCCCCTTGTTAAAACATACTATAACTGTGGTTGTCCACACCTGAGTTCAATTTCTCTAGCCACACCCAGGCCTGATTATTGCCACACCTGTTCACAATCAAGGCATCACTTAAATAGGAGCTGCTTGACACAGTAAGGTCCACCAGAAGATCCTTAAAAGCTACACATCATGCCGAGACCCAAAGAAATTCAGGAACAATTGAGAAAGAAAGTAATTGAGATCTATCAGTCTGGAAAGGGTTATAAAGCCATTTCCAAAGCTTTGGGAATCCAGCGAACCACAGTGAGAGCCATTATCCACAAATGGCGAAGACATGGAACAGTGGTGAACCTTCCCAGGAGTGGCCGGCCGCCCAAAATTACCCCAAGAGCGCAGCGACGACTCATCCAAGAGGTCACAAAAGACCCCACAACAACGTCCAAGGAACTGCAGGCCTCACTTGCCTCAGTTAAGGTCAGCGTTCATGCCTCCACCATCAGGAAAAGACTGGGCAAAAATGGCCTGCATGGCAGAGTTCCAAGGAGAAAACCACTGCTGAGCAAAAAGAACATCAAAGCTCGTCTCAATTTCTCCACAACACATCTTGATGATCCCCAAGACTTTTGGGACAACATTCTGTGGACCGATGAGACAAAAGTGGAACTCTTTGGAAGGTGTGTGTCCAAGTATATCTGGCGTAGAAGGAACACTGCATTTCAGAAAAATAACATTATACCAACAGTAAAATATGGTGGTGGTAGTGTGATGGTCTGGGGCTGTTTTGCTGCTTCAGGACCTGGAAGACTTGCCGTGATAAAAGGAACTATGAATTCTGCTGTCTACCAAGAGATCCTGAAGGAGAATGTCCGACCATCTGTTCGTGTACTCAAGCTGAAACGAACTTGGGTTCTGCAGCAGGACAATGATCCTAAACACACCAGCAAGTCCACCACCGAATGGCTGAAGAAAAACAAAATGAAGACTTTGGAGTGGCCTAGCCAAAGTCCAGACCTGAATCCTATTGAGATGTTGTGGTATGACCTTAAAAAGGCCGTTCATGCTCGAAAACCCTCTAATGTAACTGAATTAGGACAATTCTGCAAAGATGAGTGGGCCAAAATTCCTCCAGGACGCTGTAAAAGCCTCATTGCACGTTATCGCAAACGCTTGGTTGCAGTTGTTGCTGCTAAGGGTGGCCCAACCAGTTATTAGGTTTAGGGGGCAATCACTTTTTCACACAGGGCCATGATGGTTTGGATTTTTTTTCACCTTTAATAATAAACACCTTCATTTACAAATTGCATTTTGTGTTTACTTGTGTTGTCCTTGACTATTGTTTAAATTGGTTTGATGTTCCGAAACACTTAAGTGTGACAAACATTAAAGGGTGTTCCGCGGCTTTCGAATTTGCAGCGAACACCTCAAATTGTTCGCTATTCTGCGAACAGGAGAACACACGATGTTCGAGTCGAACTTACGTTCGATACGAACATTGGGCTCATCCATAGTAAGGAATACCTAGTAGCCCTGGGTACTCATTCACAAGAAAAGTATACAAAGTAAATAAACACACCATACTGTGACAGGGGCAATGTCAATCACAATAAACAATGCCCACCCACCCTTTAAAACAAAACATGCTGACCCGCTGAGATGATCTGCCCTGATGAACTACGAATGACATTTCCCCATGCTTGTTGACGTTATTGTCCAAATAATTTCATAATGATATTTAGCCAACGGCATCACCTAAAGACTTTTGGTTACAATGAGCTGTCAGCTGGGGAAATAAGATGTATTTTGGAGGAGACACAACCCTGTTTTTTTTTGTTTTCTGCATGAGGTTATTTTGGCACCTGTGCTGACGGAGAACCCCCTCTGTTGCTTGGGACCATCATTTAGGATAAGGGACTAGTATGGATTTTTAGGAGGAGCCCTATACAGTTTCTTTTGTAGGGTCCCCTCTTTAAGCCACCTCTTAAATCCCTACCAGACCCTCTTCTAGGATAAAGGTCTGGGGGTGTGAATGTTGAGGACATTCCCTGGCCATTTCGTTTACAAACTGAATGAAGCAGTCAGGAAAAGTCATTTCGTAGCAATTTTATACGTATTTTTTTTGTAAATGGCAGGTTAAAGGCATAAAGTAGTCTGTTTTTTTCATTCAACTACCGTAGTTGGTTGAATTAAAAAAACTGAATTGATTGCCAAATCTACATCACTCAATGTGGATAGGGGAATCCTCCCTGCTGTGCCATTGTATTCTGACAGCGGGGAGACTTCCCCGTTGTCAAAATACACTGAGAAGCATGGCAGGCTAAAGCCTACAGTGCTGAACAAATGGGGAAAATCCCACAGAGAGGTTGTACAGACGTTGATTGATAGCTGGACCTCTGTACAACCTACCTGCTCAAGCATGGATTAAAATTTGTCTGGTAACTGCTGAACTTTCCAAAGAAACAATTGTAGTGATAAATAATTGAAAAATAAATGCTTTCATTCTCAGATCTTCAATTCAATTGTTTTAAAGCTGAACTTAAGAAATGCCATATAGACAATCCTAGCAGCAGGGCCCACTGCACTGCATGGCTTAAAGTCTCTTAAGTCAAGGGGTGCACAGAAAAGGAGAAATATTTACCTTACTCCTGGCTCTGGCAGGCTCCCTCAATCTGTGTGATCGATCTCCCATGGCTTTTTCTCTAAGGTGTTTCATGCTGCTGTTGTTGCATGCTTGCCCACACCACATACAATGCACAGTTAATAGCCCTGTCTTCTGTATCATTGTTCTGGGTCCCTGTCATGAGGGCACATATAGGCAGAATCATGTGTACCTGTACGTTGCCCTTTAAGAGGCGGCTTACGGGGTTACCCGCAATCGTCTCACGGTGAGGAAGAACGGGGAGATGCTAATGTAACAACAAGCATCTTCTGCCTAGTGACACTGTCACTGATCACAGCTCCCTGTAATCGGGAGTGGTGATCAGTGACGTGTCACTCATAGCCACACCCCCCCACAGTTAGAATCACTCCCTAGGACACACTTAACCCCTCCCTAGCCCCCTAGTGGTTAACCCCTTCACTGCCAGTGTCATTTTTGCAGTAATCAGTGCAATTTTATAGCACTGATCGCTGTAAAAGTTACAATGGTCCCAAAAATGAGTCAAAATTGTCCGATGTGTCCGCCATAATGTCGCAGTCATGATAAAAATCACAGATCGCCACCATTACTAGTAAAAAAAAAAAATTATTAATAAAAATGCCATAAAACTATCCCCTATTTTGTAGGCGCTATAACTGTTATGCAAACCAATCAATAAACGCTTATTTCAATTTTTTCCCCAAAAAATATGTAGAAGAATACGTATCGGCCTAAACTGAGAAAAAAAATGTTTTTATATATTTTTTGGGTATATTTATTATAGCAAAAAGTAAAAAAGAGTGCATTTTTTTTTTCAAAATTGTCGCTATTTTTTTGTTATAGCGCAAAAAATAAAAACTTCAGAGGTGATCAAATACCACCAAAAGATAGCTCTATTTGTGGGAAAAAAACGATGTCAATTTTGTTTGGGTGCAACGTCGTACAACCGTGCAATTGTCAGGAAGGGGGTAAATCCTTGCGGGGGTGAAGTGGTTAAGGTAAAAAATGTTTAGGTATTAGTGTAGCCCCTCTACCCACCTCCTTATACTTACCCGAGTCCTCACTTAATCAAGTGCTCTTACAGGCTTTGTTGAGGCAGCTGGAGCTATTGGCTTCCTCTGCTGTCAGCAAAATCCTGTGATGAGGGAGAGAAGGGTGGGGCTGAGCTGCACTGTCTGTGCATGCAGGCAATGTGGCTTGGGGTCAAACCCACAGGTGTGCACCATAGGAACTGGCTTCCTATGGTGGCACACCGAGAAGAGGAGGACCCAAAAATGTCGGGGGGACCTTAGAAGAAGAGGAAGTACTCAGCACAGAGCAAGTATGGTAAATATAATTTGTATGTTGTTTTTTTTTTTAATGTATACTTTACAATCACTTTAAGACATTTTTTTTAATTGATGGATGGTCTGACACTGTGCAAAAATACATATAGTGCCTCCTTTAGCAATGAAAGGGCCCATTAACTGGTGTGAAAATGAACGAAGGCGATGTTTGTTGAGCATAGTATAGTACCTTAAGGCCCCATGCACACGAGACACAGATGCAAACTCTGCTGAACGCGCGTTTTAAAAAGCAGAAACCTGCGTTTAAAAACGCGCGTTCTGCTGTGTTTTCATGCCGCGTTTAGACGCGTTTAGACGCGTTTGCTT
Organism: Lithobates sylvaticus; assembly: GCA_028564925.1. Taxonomy (NCBI): domain Eukaryota; kingdom Metazoa; phylum Chordata; class Amphibia; order Anura; family Ranidae; genus Lithobates; species Lithobates sylvaticus. The sequence goes on along the minus strand of CM053035.1, from coordinate 119,532,747 downwards.
CTATAAGCATTTGTAAAGATAACATCTTATAGACCCTCCCAAAGCTCAGAAAGCATGTATTATTAACTATTTCTGCCATTTTGATCAGAGTGAGCAGCAGAGAGAGCAGTTGTACACTTGCATTTGCCTCTCTTTCTGTGTTTTTTTTTTTTAAATGGATCCCATATTGAATATATGTCAGGAAATGCTCCTGATGTTGCTCTTGATGCGGCAGCAATGTCGTCGCAAATTTGCATGAGAGGTCCAGAATCGGAGCTTGTCGATATTGGACCCATCCGTTGATGGTACAGCGAATGTCCATTGGATATTTCACAAACATGTATGCATTTCACAAACATGTATACATTAGTGAGTATATATGCTCTATGAACTCTAAACTAATTACGACATTTTAAACCAATTTTTCTAGTATTTTTTATGGTTTACCATCATATTTCTGAGTTTTCTGCTCCAAAAAATTGGGTTCCTTTTAAAAAGGCTTATAAACGCAAACGCGGCTAAACGCAGGTGCCTGCGTTTAGCCGCGTTTAGCTGCGTTTTGCGTCTGAAACGCAGAAAAGCAAAGTGTCTGAACGCATTTTTTTGCTTCTGGAAAAACGAGGTTAAACGCAACTGCATAAAAACGGGAAAAAACTAGACTGTGTACATGGACACATAGGATAACATTGCATGCGTTCAGGTGCAGTTGAAAAAAGTGTCCAACTGCCTCTGAACGCGCGTTTAACAGCGTCTCGTGTGCATGAGGCCTTAGGGTTCAGTCAGGGCTCATGTAAGCTGCAAGAACAGCTTACAACTGATGCATGTAAGGTGTATGTCACAGCTTTTTTTTCCAAGAGCAGCAACAAGGCAATCCATACTGAGTAATAGTTTGAGATGTGAAGGGACAGAGGTAGTCCCTGTCTCAGTAGACCTCTGTGTCTGAGCTAAACAAGTGGCAGCCTGTGTGTGAGCAGAGTTAATGGTCCAGTCTGTTAACTGGGGGAACCACTTCAGCATAGAGCCAGAGACTGAGTCAGAATTGTCTACAGGAGGATTAGACTGAGTTGTGTAATAAGTAGCCATGATGCTACTTATCACACAACTATGCTAAACAACCCTATTGTGTTTTTGGTAATTTATAATATTTACTGCATTCTTTCTGAATTAACATTTAAAGAATTGCTGACCGCTCCCGCCGTTTGACGGCAGCAGTATGGCACTCCTGTGCGAATCACCATAGCTGTACGGCGGGCGCTTTAAGAGTATATGGGGCACATGCGCGCCGGCCGCATTACGTAGGAGCCAATGCTCGTGACTATCCGCGATTGCTCCTGAGAAGGACAGAACGGAGATCTGTCAATGGAAACAGACAGATCTCCGTTCTGTCAGGGGTGTAGAGACAGATTGTCTGCTCCTAGTACTTAGGAGCAGCAATTGTTCTCCTCCCCCAGTCAGTCCCATCCTCCCCACAGTTAGAAACACACTGAGGGAACACACTTAACCCCTTGATCGCCCCCTAGTGTTAACCACTTCCCTGACAGTGCCATTTATATAGTAATCAGTGGCTATTTTTAGCGCTGTATAAATGTCAATGGTCCCAAAATGGTGTCAAAGGTGTCCGATCAGTCGGCCGCGATGTCACAGTCCCAATAAAAATCGCAGATCGGTGCCATTACTAGTAAAAAACTAAAATACTAATAAAAATGCCATAAATCTATCCTTTATTTTGTAGATGCTATAACTTTTGCGCAAACCAATCAATATACCGGTATGCTTATTGCGTTTTTTTTTTTTTACCAAAAATATGTAGAAGAATACATATCGGCCTAAACTGAGGAAGAAATTTGTTTTTTTATATCTTTTTTGGGGATGTTTATTATAGCAAAAAATAATATAAAAATATAGCTTTTTTTTCAAAATGTTTTTTTTTTGTTTATAGCGCAAAAAATAAAAACTGCAAAGGGAGGAGCACAAGGAGAACTGGGGGGGGGGGGGGGCACAGTAAAAGAAGTTGGATAGGAGGAGAAGCAGGGGGGTATCATATAGAGGAAATTAGCTTTCTATATTCCTCCATGCAGTCGCTGAATGCTTGATTCTCCTCCTCTCCCTCCTCTAAGCATTCAGCGACTGCATGGAGGAATATAGAAAGCTAATCTCCTCTATATGCTGCCCCCCTGCCGGTCCCCCTATCCAGGCACACAGGGCGGGCTGTACTCGCAGGCATCTTCTCATGTGGATCACGGAGCTGGCTGGGTCTGTGTTCGGCGGCCACGCTGTAACACGGTCCCGCCCCCCTAGACCCGCTCGTGTGATAGGTGGAACACTGATTCTATCTACTATCACACGAGCCGGTATAGGGGGCAGGACCGTGTTACAGGGGGGCCGCTGAACACAGACCAAGCGAGCTCCGTGAAACGCAGGAGAGAGGGGAGCACTGCAGCCGCAAATCGGCCCCAGGGCAGGCGGCCTGCCGGGAAATATCCCGGTATCCTGGTAGGCCAGTCCGGCCCTGATCACTGGCTATTTTTAGATCTGTATAAATGTCAATGGTCCCAAAAAAGTGTCAAAAGTCCGCCGCTGTCTTTTTGCAGGTAAAAAAATTTGCATTTAGCATTTTTTTTATTAGGAGCCTGCCAAGCACCCCATCTAGTGCAACCACAGGCTCCTGCTGACAGTGTAGCTTTTCAGCCAGGCAGGTACTGGATAACAGGAAGTATCAATGAACTACCAAGAGCGCTCATCAGCGCCCTGGTAGTTCATTGAGAACTTAAAGCTGTCAGCTGTAATGGCTGTTCGTAGTTATAGTAGTAGTTATAGTTATCCCATTCACAGAACTCTGCAAACGAATGAAGCGGATGGTATTTTTTTAATCGTGACAGCAGGTGCAGGAAGAAGATTCCCAGTCCGCTGTCACAACAGAGACTTGCAGCAGAATGTAAACAAAAGAAGTGCTGGCATTAAAAAATAAAGAATATAAATCAATAGTAGGTGCCTGGTATGAATTTGGGGGGGGACCCCCACACTGTTTTTTATTTAATGGTTCTTTTGTTTACATTCCCCACTGACAGCAGATGAATGATGGTTGTGAAGGACGTGGCCACCTCCGGATCATTAACAACCAGTTATGAAAAAAAGATTTGCCTCATCTAGATGACTATACTGCCTATACATCCCATCCTGAAAAGCATAATAGAAAAAACAGGTTCCTCAAGAAGTGGGACTTTGAATGGACGTCAGGCAGTGTTGTAATATAAAAGTAACAATATTTATTGTGCAATACATAAATTACATCATACAAAACATGAAGCCAATCATAAAAACATATGTGGAGAAAAAATATGGAAACTAGCTGTTAAAATGCTGCAAGCTTTCAATACTAAAATACTGCATTACTTTATAAAACAGCTCCTGTGGTATTATAGTAGAGCTTTTAATGAATGGCAAAACCGTTTTACAAAGGCTAATGCCGCGTACACACGATCGGAATTCTCGTCGGAAAAAACTCTGACGGTTTTTCAGACGGAATTCCGCTCAAGCTGTGTTGCCTACACACGATCACACCAAATTCCGACGGTCAATAACACAGCGGCATAAAACACGTTCGACAGCACTATAAAAGGGAAGTTTAATGCTTCCGAGCATGCGTCAAATTGTTTCCGAGCATGCGTCGGAATTTTGCGTGTCTGAATTGCATACACACGATCGGAAAATCCGATAGAAAGGTTTTCCGTCGGAAAAATTGAGAACAGGTTCTCAATTCAAAGTCCGTTGGAAATTTCGACAGAAAAGGACCGTTGGGCATACACATGGTCGGAAAATCTGATGAAAAGTTCCCATCGGACTGTTTCCATCGGAAATTCCGACCGTGTGTACGCCGCATAAGAGGTATTTTACCTCTTTTACCGACGGATAGCTGGTTATAATAGAATGTAAAAATCAGACATGTTGGTTGTCCCCAAGTTGATCAATGGATCGACTTGGGTATAATCAGCCTGCCCATAGATTGTTTGAATCTCAGCCAGTCCCTGCTGAACTCCAACTTTACTGTAGCTGTCTTCTGCTCTAGCAATGCAACTTCTGAACTCAACCTCAGTAACAAGCACTTTATTGAGTGCATCAATTTCAGACTAGCTTTTCTAATGCTTTTATCTCTGCCACTCCTAACTGTATCCCGGCTACCCATCCTGTACCTCCATTTCTCCACCCTCCCCCATACTGGCTCATTTTAGTACTTATTGAGTAAGGTCAAAAATCCAAGTTGTTATTGCTCTTAGTGTTGCCTGCAGATTCTTTAGGCCTTTGTCCTCATTGCCATGCCATGCAACAACACGGGGACAAGGTGCTTTGCCAGGATGTCCCCCCTGGCTAGGTATCCCCCCTCATGTTAAAGCGGAGTTCCACCCTAAAGTGGTGGAACTTCCACTTATCCGGTGCCACAATTGGCACCTTTCAGGGGGGGGTGCAGATACCTGTATAACACATATGGTTCAGGAATAGGGAAATGTTCGCACTCCTTTCCTGGCCACTCAGGCTGCATACTTGGATAAAGGTCTGGTATGGATTTTATGGTGAACAAAACACCAAAAAACAAAAAGGTGGGAGGTCCCCCCAAAGTCCATACCAGACCCTTATCCAAGTATAATGTCCTCTGATGAACAGTGCTGGTGCATTATACATGTTTTATACACATTATATATGTTTTTATGCTTGTTATATATTATTATCACAGCAGATAATTGGTTTTAGATTGTGTGTTTTGCACAGGAGAAATATATTATAAACACGGGTTGGATTGGCACCAATCTGTATTCTAACAACAGCATATTAGGTTGTGGCAATAATAACTTAGATCATTTGCAAATTTGCACATTTATTTTGTATTATCTGCATAGTTACCATACCAGGAATCCACTTTATTAGTGAAGGGTTTTTATACATTCCAGCAACAGCATATTAGGTTGTGGTAATAATTATTCAGATTAGTCGCACATTTGCACATTTATATTGCATTATTTGCACGGGTACCATACCAGGAATTCACTGCATCAGTATAGGGTTTAAAACACCCCAACATCAGAACAGCGCCACATCTAGCCTCCTTTTTTCAATTTCCTTCTATTTCCACCTTTGGTGGATTTATTGGTAGAGGCCGCAGTTCTCCTTGTTTGATTCACTCCATAAGCGCAGAAGTCCACATATATTTTTACCTTATCCAAATATACAGCCTGGGTGGACAGGAAAGGGGGGACCCCCATGCGATTTTATTTTTTATTTTTTTAATGACAGGCTCCTTTGCTTACATTGGTTACTGGATGTTATGATGCTTATGGGTGCTGTCTCCTTAACAACCTACACAAACCCTGTAAAAACACAGCAAAAAAATGCACCAAAAATACTAAAAACCAATGCACTGGCTCCCACCAGCCACTAACCTGCATAGACCAGTCACAGCATATCAGGATTTGGCTGTAGGGTGTACAAAGACCCATCTCAGTAAAATACCAAAACCAGACAAGAAGGAATACTGAGCACATTTAAAGAAGAACTCAATATTTTTAAGATAAATAAAACTTTTCTAAATTAATGACACCACAAAGCTAATTCACTTCTTGGTCATCTCTTGCCTCTACTAACGCAACTCCCTCCTCATTGGCTTACCTTTACATAGGCTATCCCTCCTTCAGTCCATCAGGAATGCTTCTGCCAGGCTCTTCCACCTTACCAACCATTCAGTGTCTATCATTCCTCTCTGCCATTCCCTCCACTGGCTTCCGCTCAGCCAACAAATTGAATTCAAATTACTAACAACAACATACAAAGTAATCCACAACTTGGCCCCCCCAGCTACATCTCTAACCTAGTCTCAAAATACCAACCTAATTGCTCTCTTCGTTCTTCCTAAGACCTCCTGCTCCCTAGCTCCCTTGTCACATCCTCCCATGCTCGCCTCCAGGACTTTTACTGAGCCTTTCCCATCATATGGAACTCCCTAGAAGAAGTTGAGATTGGCAGCACTTCCAGGGATAAAACCACTTCTTTATTGAAACTTCATAAAAGCAACAACATGACACACAGGGTATGTGCTTGGTCAGCAAACATGTTTCACACTCTTTTGCTTAATCATTGCTGATTACCCCTAGTATGCTTGTTCCTTATAAACTCTGGCGACAGGTGTGATCATTTGTGAAAAGGATCCCCACACACCAAAGATCTCCACTCTGGCAGCCGAAGTCCAGTTAAAACGGCAACATTTGTTTTGATGAATTTATGTAGGCCTTTATATGTATACTCTTTGTTTTATTTTATCATAATCTCCACATATTTTTTTCTTTTTAGTTCATTTTTCTTTCCTATTGGTAAGGATATTTTGTGGGGCTTATTCATGTAGTTTATTCATAGGTCACTCGTGGTTATTACTTTTGGTACGTTTTCTTTTTTTTGTGTTGTTTCTTTTTTTTAATTTGTTTATATATTTTTCTTATATATATATATATATATATATATATATATATATATATATATATATATATATATAATTTTTTTTTTTATTATTTATGGCAGAAGTATTTTTTATAAACAAATGTTGCTGTTTCAATTGGACTTGCCAGGGTGGAGATCGTTGGTGTGTTGGGATCCATTTCATGCATCCAGGCAGGTAACCTCATTCCACCCCAAGCCACTGTGAAACTCAGAAAGCATTCCAGCTGCCATAAAGAAAGAATCACTGATGGAAAAACAGATGCAGAGCCTGCATACTCAGAGGCAGAATGTACATACCAGAAAGCTACCATGGGGTGCCCCTTGGAAACAGGCCTGCATTTAGCAAGGCAACAATTCAAAATGCCAGCCACAACACCCACACATAGAGCCTTTTTAAGGGTCCATACAGTGGAGTTTGCATCTGGGTAGGAACAGGTGGTCAGCCCCAAGTTTATTGGCTACATTCACATCAGGGATTTAGGCCGGTTAAATTTGTGGCAGCAGCAGTCTTCCAATTCCTGCAGCGGCTCTGAACGTGTAGATAGGGCCGCCAGCCCCATTCACTATAATGACAGGTCACCGGCATTATATTCATGGCTCTCTGCACAGCCACCTGTGGTGATTGCTGCTGGACACACTTTTTGTGCAACGAGCAGTGATTACTGCAGGTAATTGCTGGCTGTGCAGACAGCAGCGTATATCTGTGGCTGCTGACCTGTCATAATAGTGAACAGGGCAGTGGCTGCACCTAGCTGTTTAGAGCCGCAGCAGGAATCAGAAAATTCCTGCCTCTACAATTTGCTGCAAGCTTTCTCGCTGGTGTGAATGTAGCCTAAGGGGACCCGTTCATATGCTGCCATGTTGTTAGTCACAGTAAACGTTCTTTCAATTTTTATTAATATAAACGAGTACAAGAAAAACACTAGACAATTTAGGAGGTTATTTACATATTGCCTTTACTTCTACTTTAGGAAAACTCTAATAGGAGGATGACCTTCTAAAAAGAAAAAATTACTTGTGTAGATAAATATTGTTTTTGGCTCCTTCCTTCTTCTCCTTCCGCAAGGCAGCAGTGATTGTTTGTCCTGGTCTATTCAGGGTTTCACAGGCTGGGAGTTTGACTACTTCCCCCTGCCTCTGGAAAAAGCTTCTAGAGCTTAGAAAGGGAAGTGCAAATAACCAGCCTGAATATTTATGCTCAAGCTAATCGCTGGAGAGGAGTTCCAGTAGGGGGCTGGAAAGGTTCTAAATAGTCTGAAGCACTGGAGAGCTGGGTTCTCTCTCCACAGGAGAGTTCTAGAGCCTGAGGGAATGCTGCCTTCAGGCAGCCCATAGACTATGCAGCTGTTTAGAGCCCTCAACCGTGTCAGGGCTGAGGCCCTGGGTGGACCTTTTTAGAAGCTGATTGCAGGATCTCATGGTCCCCAGCTGTGAGGCATTAGGCTGCTCAGAGACTTGCCTCAAGGTCCCCAGATGTGAGGCATTAGACTGTCCAACACCCAAACGAGCTCAAGGAGAAGACTGTCTTCCAATTTCTAAGTTCTAATCGTTTTGGAGTATCCCATGCCCTAACCCCTCTCCTGTTGAAGTTTCTTTAAGCAATACATCTTAAAAAGACATTTCCTAGACTGTGTTATTGGAGCAGGTATGAATGGACTGGTGCTTGAGGGGATAGGCAGAGTCTATACTTTTAATCAGTCATTACAGCAGCCTTATGGGGGTAGCGCTACACTTGCAAAGTTAAAACTGATAAAGCACAACCTATTTGGCATCCCCATGGGCCTCACTGGGGACTGGGCCCTGTGGCATCTTTTATTATAATCCATTGTTGTCTACAATTAGCACAAATATATAATATTTTGGTGTAAGTATGCATTTGTAACTGTTATTCAAATATTGCTAGACAGATCTATTTCTATCAATAATAAGATATGCAGAGTACAGTATTTATTGAAATAGAGTACCAAATGGAAGTCATGTATATTCTAATGCGGCGTACACGCGGACGGAATTTCCGATGGAAACAGTCCGATGGGAGCTTTTCATCGGATTTTCCGACCGTGTGTATGCCCAACGGACTTTTTCTGTCGGAATTTCCGACGGACTTTGAATTGAGAACCTGTTCTCAATTTTTCCGACGGAAAACCTTTCTATCGGATTTTCCGATCGCGTGTATGCAATTCCGACGCACAAAATTCCGACGCATGCTCGGAAACAATTCGACGCATGCTCGGAAGCATTAAACTTCCCTTTTATAGTGCTGTCGAATGTGTTTTATGCCGCTGTGTTATTGACCGTCGGAATTTGGTGTGATCGTGTGTAGGCAACACAGCTTGAGCGGAATTCCGTCCGAATTCCGTCGGAAAAACCCTCAGTTTTTTCCGACGAGAATTCCGATCGTGTGTACGCGGCATTAGAAAAACAATGTGAAATCAGAAAAAAATTATTGTCATGGTAATTAATTCAGCATTTGGTCAGGATATGTATTTTCCTTTCAAGAGGATATGTATTTTCAATTATCTTCGGATATGAAGCGGTTAAAACAAGATAGTACTACTTTTTTTTTTTAATGACCACACAATTCAGTCCCCTGTTAATAGCAGATAAAAACTAGAACCCAAGAGTGCTACTAAAGCTTGAGTTTTACTCTTTTTTTTGAGAGGATACAGAAAGCCTACTACTGTGCATAATGATTTATTCAGACAGAAAGATGGCCTGAAAAATTATTTCAGATGAAATGATTATATATACAGTTGACATTCCCTTAGCAGTCTGCTAAAAAAGCAATCAGCATGCTATAACCTTAGCTGTTATTTTAGAACAGGAATGTAATGGAATAGTCTTTAAAGCCCAACTGAACTTTTAATTTAATTTGGTTAAATTAATTCCAGGTGCCTCAAAGCAAAAGGTGTGCATAGTCTAAGGGTCTAGTCACGTCTATGTTTTTTTCCCCCTAATGTGTTTTCTTTTGAAACCAATGGAAACACATCAAAACCATGTCAATGAGAATTGATAAGCATTAACATGTGTTGTTTAGAGTACATTATACTGCATTGTGGCAGTGTGAGGCCATGCCACTATGTGATAAGGCAGTCTGGGTCATGTTTTGGAGAAAACAAGCCCACTATTGGAACAGGTGTGTTCTGTTCTTTTAGGACAGGACTAGAGGTCAGTTCCCCACCCTTCCGAAGGGGTCAGTGATTGCAAGGGAGACAAGAGGTGCATGTCTACACTGTGCTGTCCAGGATGGGCCAGGCAAAGAAGCTGAGAGACAGGGTCTCACCTGGGGGTCAGAGGTGCCCCAAACTAGAGGCCTGAGTCTGAGAGAAAGAAACCGAGAGACAGGATCTCACCCAGGGGTCAGAGGTGCCCCAAAACCAGAGGCCTGAGTCTGAAAGAAAGTCTATGCAAAACGGAACAGCTGGGAGTTGTAGAGGAAACACACATAGCTGGCAGAGGTACAGCATTTATGTACTAGCACTGGGGACAGGTTCTAGATGGTCTGGAGGACAGAGGCATGAGGCCTGAGCCACAGGGCTGACAAAGAGAGTCAGGAGGCTTGAATTTTGTTTTGTCGTCCCTGTGTGGGAAGAAATTTATTTGTGAACTTTTGCAAAAAAACTAAATGTTGTCAGGAAAAGCCCTGAAATGTACTTCTGGTGTGGAGTAAACTCACTGTATAAATGCATCTACCTAGAAAGCTAACTGCCCCATGTCAAAGAATGTTGACGCATGTGTTGATACAAGTTTCCATTGATTCAAATTTAAACTGAAGTTCCACTGTAAGAAACAGTGATCAGGCAGGCTTTCAGACATGCAATGTCTCTTCTACAATAAAATGCCCCTACCTGCCTGCTCACCGTCTTCTCGTGTGCAGATCAGCTTACAGCAGTGGGCCAGTCTCTGAGTGACGGGATGACTGTACATGTACAGGAGTGACGTTACCCTGGCCAGCCAATGAAGAGGCCTGAAGATCGACACCAAAGAAGATGCTGGCACAGGCGCATGAACATAGGACAAATGAGCATTAGGCTGTTTTTAAATGGAAAATGCCTCAAAGAAAAATGCATGAGTGTGAATAAGCCATAACAATTCATTTTATTTAGACAAGCTGGCCCCCTGCTAACATACTGGGTTACAGGAGTACAAAACTAAGTGCACCCCTGTGACCCACTGGAGAGGTTTGGCCAAAAGAGCGTTGGCCATGCTTCTCCTCTAAAGACCTAAAATGATCCTCATCTGATTTATTCTGGAAGTACCAGCCAAATGACTCTGCAGAGACCCTTGAGGATTAATGAGTACATAAAAGAATTGCTGTGAAATTGCGGGGTCACCATCCATAGCCTGGAATGCATGTAACCTAAATGCAAAAACAGTAAAGATTGTCCTAAATTTGTATTTGTGTGGGCGTCCCTCAAACCTCCTGTCTCCTTGTAATATTTGTATTAGCCAACTATTTTAGAAACATCCTGTTCTGAAAAATAAATACAATCATTTTTGCACCTGGGTAGGTAACCAGGTGCTCCTTCTGTGATTGTGCCTTTTCAGATGTTATCTGGAACCTGACCAAAAATGTGCTCATTATTCAAAAGTTGTCATCTGTGAAACCAGCTATGACTCGGGAAGAATAGACACTACTAGAAAGAAAAGGTCTAATTCTCACATTTTCTATGCTTGTGCTTTACAATTTTTAACACATATTTGTTCCCAGCACACCTGTCTTTAAAGCCATTGTGGTTCTATTGTGTTATCTACATATACGGATTATATGGCATAACTATATGCGAAAAGGTGGATATTGTTTTTAAACGAGAAATCAGCAAAAAATAACAAAATTAAAAAAAAAATCTACTTTGTTTTCTCTATTGCTTGCAATGATAAAGAAGGTAACGTGCCAGATTCTGTCAGTCTGAAAATTCTTTGTCTATAGTCACATAATGTACTTCTCTAAATTATGCTGATTGACAGTGCAGCTCATACAGAGCTAAACACGAGACGTAGATGGAGAATGGTCATGTACAAGTATGTTCTAGAAAGATTATTTCACTGCAACACAGAATATGTCCGATACATTATACACTCACCAGCCACATTATTAGGTACACCTTGCTAGTACTGGGTTGGACCCCCTTTTGCCTTCAGAACTGCCTTAACCACTTAAGGACTGAGCCTCTTTCTGAGATTTGTTGTTTACAAGTTAAAAACATTATTTTTTTTGCTAGAAAATTACTTAGAACCCCTAAACATTCTACATTTTTTTTTCTAACACCCTAGAGAATAAAATGGCGGTCGTTGCAATACTTTCTGTCACACCGTATTTGCGCAACGGTCTTACATGCGCACTTTTTGTGGAAAAAATTTTTTTTTTTTTAATTACAAAATAAGACAAAGGTAAAGTTTTCTTTTATATTTTGAAAGATAATGTTATGCCGAGTAAATTGATATCCAACATGTCACGCTTTAAAATTGCGACCGCTCGTGGAATGGCGACAAACTTTACCCTTAAAAATCTTGCATGTTTTAAGTTACAGAGGAGGTCTAGAATTATTGCTCTTGCTCTACCGATCGCATGTGTGGTTTGAACACTGTTTTCATATGCGGGCGCTACTCACGTACGCGTTTGCTTCTGCACTCGGGACGGGGCGCGTTTAAAAATGTTTTTTTCTTATTTGTTTTAGCTTTTATTTTTACACTGTTTAAAAAAAAAAAGTCACTTTTATTCCCATTACAAGTAATGTAAACATTTCTTGTAATAGAAAACAGCATGGCAAGACCTCTTAAATATGAGATCTGGGGCCAAAAAGAGAGAATTTGTTTAATCACTGTGTTTAACCTGTGGCCAGTCACTTCACCCGGTATATGGTATATAAGAGTTACATAGTTACATAGTTAGTCTGGTTGAAAAAAAGACACACGTTCTTCTAGTTCAACCAATAGAAATGGGGGAATAAAATTACAATCCTATATATACACTCCTATACTGACAGCTGATCCAGAGGAAGGCAAAAAAAAAAAACAGCAAAGCATGATCCGATTGGATCCAGCAGGGGAAAAAAGTAATTCCTGATCCCCCAAGAGGCAATTGGATATTCCATGAATCAACTTTACCTATAAACATTACTACCCAGTTATATTATGTACAACTAGTAGTGGTTTGCAACCACTTTAACACTAAACCTTCCCTTCACTTAACCTCCAACCTAACACTCAAGTAGTAAACTTTCTGTTTTAGTCCTGTGTCCTGTTGACCTTTATGTCCTGTCCTGAAGAAGCAACGGTAAGTCAGAGGAAATCACTTTAAAATTAGAGAAACTCCCACTTAGACAATTGACACAGAAAAAGGTATCCCTATTAGAAAATGTTGTCTTATTGGATTCCCAAACGAAAAGACAGTTTCAAATCTTTTCTCAAAAGTGGTACGAGTGGGGAGACAAACCGGGTAAACAGCTGGCCCGTTCTATAAGAGCGAAAAAAACAGCTTCATTTATCTCCAAAATCCAAACCTCCTCAGGCACTATGGTGCATTCCTCCCCTCAGATTGCCAAAGCCTTTCAGGCCTACTATGCAGAACTCTACCACGTAAAGGGTGACCTAGATGGGCTTACACCCCCCGCTAAACGCTCACGTATTTTAAAATACCTGAAGCAGGCCAACTTACCCAAACTTCCCAGGCAATCCCTCAAACAATTGGAATCTGAGTTTACTATTGAGGAGTTTCAGATTGCGTTAAAAAATACCCCCCCTGGAAAGGCCCCCGGCCCTGACGGTTTTACCGCAAAATACTACAAGACTTTCGGCGAGACCCTAATCCCCAGACTTACAGCCTATGCCAATTCGATATCAAACACTACGAGCTACAGACCAGAATCCTTAGCCGCCCATATAACAATTATTCCCAAACTGGGCAAAGATCCCACACTCTGTGCCAGCTATCGCCCCATTTCCCTTTTAAATCTTGATTTGAAGCTTATGGCTAAAGTGATGGCTACCAGACTCCTCCCACTCATCCCCAAATGGATTTCAACGGACCAAACAGGCTTTATCCCTACTAGAGAAGCGAGGGACAACTCCCTTCGCTCAATATCATTGATACACCATGTCCGGAGGTGCTCCCAGTCCACCCTTCTTCTCTCGACAGATGCCGAAAAGTGTTTGATAGGGTGGACTGGGACTTCCCCAAGATGGCACTACGTCATTTTGGGCTTGGACCTAAGATGTTCCATAGAATAGCGTCACTATATTCCCACCCGACGGCCCAAATTCGAATTAATGGTACACTAAGCGACCCCTTTACCCTACATAACGGAACTAGGCAGGGGTGCCCGTTGTCCCCCCTGCTTTTTGCCATTTCTCTTGAACCCTTCCTAGCACATATTAGACAGAATAACAGTATTCATGGAATAAAGATAAAAGCTAGTAGCCATAAATATGCTACTTATGCAGGTGACATACTTTTATTTATACAGCAACCACACATCTCTCTCCCCAACATCATGTCTGCCTTTCGGTCCTATAAAGCCCTGTCTAATTTTAAAATAAATCTATCAAAATCCGAAATCCTTAATATAAAATACTCCCCCCTCGGTCGTCGCTCAACTGAAACCCCAGTTTCCCTTTCAATGGCAGCAGAAATCCCTGAAATATCTAGGGATCTTCCTTACGCCCGACCCTCGATCCCTCTTTAGACACAATTACATCCCCCTCTTGAATGTTATTAAATCTGACCTTCGCCACTGGGCCCCACATTCACACTCCTGACTGGGCAAAATAAACATAATTAAGATGAATATTCTCCCTAGGGTGTTGTTCATTCTCCAGATGCTGCCACTGAGTGTTCCTGTAGGATTTTTCTCAATTTTGCAGTCTATGATATCTAGATTTGTTTGGAAGGATAGACATCCCAGGATCTCCAGATTAACTCTGTACCGATCTAAAAAAGCGGGGGGTCTCGCCCTCCCAAACTTTAAAGCCTACTATCAGGCAATTGCACTCGCCAGGAAATACGCTAGGAAGTCAAAACTGTGGGTGCAAATTGAGCAGAATTTAAGTGATGTAGACCTATCCATTGTACCTTGGATCCCAAGAGCCTACAGGGATATATCGCCCCATGCTTCACCTTTGACTATCTCCACCCTGGCACTATGGGACTCCTTGCACAGACAGTTCTCCTGGAAATTCAACTCCCCCCTGCTGCCGATTCTAAAACATAATTTTTTCTTGCCGGGTCAAATGGATAGCGGCTTCAGGAACTGGCACCCTGATGAACCTATCCTTCTCCATCATATTTTGGACTCAAACGGTATTAAGCCTCTTGCAGAAATATTGTCGTCTAATCTCATCACCCTCATGGATGTTTGGAGATACAGACAGGTTCAGGGGTTTGTACGCTCCCTTCCCCTCTCATTAAGAAGCATGCAGGATCTAACGCCAATTGAATATGTGTTCTCGCTCAAGGAACCACCACTGCATTGCATATCTCAATTCTACAAGGGCATTATACAACTGCTCAACCCGGCCTACCCGGACTTCCTCCACAAATGGGAAGTGGACCTGCAAACGACTATTCCGGATACCCAGAAAGATAAAATCTTGCAGCTGACACAGGTGTCTTCTATCTCCTCCAAAACCTCAGAAATGAACTATAAACTACTCTTGAGATGGCACCTCACACCAGTCAAGCTTCATATCATGTTCCCCTCCAACTCCCCGTTGTGTTGGAGGAGTTGTGGGAACATAGCCTCACATGCACACATCTGGTGGTCGTGTCCGATCATTCAGCCTTTCTGGATCAAGATTGTTCAACTGGTCAACCAAATTGCCTGCTCGTCCCCTTCTTTGGAACCTTGGACTATCTTACTACATAACACAGTGGAGTCGGTAGGCCCGTACAAACGTTCCATCGTGCCCCACCTCCTAAATGCGGCCAAGGCCCTCATCCCAGCTAGATGGGGGCAACCTGCGGCACCTGCGCTAAAAGACTGGGTAAAAGTGGTGAATCACATCTGCCTCATGGAGGAACTCACCCTCACAGCAAAAGATAATTTCCATAGACATACTACTACCTGGCTTGCCTGGTCAGAATTCAAAAACTCGCCCTGCTATTTGGATATCCTGCAAACCCCCCAAACCTCTGCTTGATTTCAGGTAAAGGCCTGTCACTCTACATTTTTTTTTTTTTTTTTAAATAGGTTGGATTCTTGTAGGCCCAATTGGCTTCCCCAGTAGATTATCTAGTCATGTTTAATGCATGTACACCGAATGTTTTATTTCAAGTGTTTTGTACCTAAATATATCTGAACTTTCACATAAATCAGGCTCATTCGCTCCTTCTTACTCTTTCTTCCTTGCTTTTCCTTTTCCTTTTCAGCTTCTTTTTCTTTCTCTTTTTCCTACTCTTACCCTTCTTGTTCTTCTTACTCTTCTCTCTTCCCCTTCTCCCGCCCCCCCCCCCCCAGTAAATGGTGTAGTGATGTAAGCAAAGGATTGTAGTTGGAGTCATGATCACTCTTACTTTTTTGAGCCCTCGAGGGGACGATCAACGCAATTAAATTTTATATAGTGATGATGCTCACAGATGCTGTATTTTGTTTTATTTTTCTACGATGTTAAGTTATATTGTATACCCTGTATACGCTGTTTTCTAAAAACTGTTCAATAAACAAAAATTAAACAAAAAAAAAAGAAAATTTTGTCTAACCATCTGCACCAGTGACAACTGTAAAGTTTGGAATTTCCTATCACTTTTTGTCGTGGTATCAATGGTCACCAGGACAAACATAAAGGGTGAATTTCCCCAGTATAGACACAAACAGCAATAAAAACTTCACAGGGTTGCTAATCTTTCCCCACACTATCAAAACTACAAAAATTGTTTTTGCTCTACACACACTTTAACCTAATGCTAATGTTTAACCATCCTCCTAACCCATAAATTTGATACAACTGTTAAACCTTTAACACATAGCCTCTTCTCGTACCACAACCTAAAATCCAACACTCTAAACCTTAATACTAAACCTAACCCTCAGGCCTCATGCACACAGAACATTTAGCTAACTCTCTTAGACTCCTTTACTCCTGGCAGCAGAGTTTTGGCAGGAAAAATTATTGACGCTTGTAAACTTGTGTAACTTGATTAGGCGCATTCAGGCACATCAAGCCCTTGGGCATTAATTTCTTTGGCTAGAATATTCTGTCCATTAAAATTAATTAATGCTTAAGTGCTAAATGTGGCTAGGTGCATTTACACTTCAAGAGGTTTTCTGCCAAAACTCTGTTGCTCTTGGAAGCAATGGCTGTGCGTTTTTTTGTCCGATTTTTGCGTCTCAAAGTGGTACAATTATTTTGCACAGAAATTTGTCGTTTTATATTGTAGGCCTGTAATTCTTAGCAATAACACACTTAAATCTGTTCAAACAAGAGTCTAGTAGATATCCCAGGTATGATGAAGTTTGAAACACAAAATCATAAATTATAATATAATAAATAAATATAAATAATTATAAAAAAAATAAATATAATAATATTAATTTCCCCGCGATTCACTATCACTCAATTCTGCAAGTGTTCTAATTTACTATCGCTGCTTTCTAGCTGGTCTAAAACCACTTTTGACATAAAGGGACACTTTTTGGTTGCTATGGACAATTTCCAGTTTCCAGGCAGAAAGAACAGTATATGTTATATAATATAAAACTGCATGCAGGGCATTGGACAAAGCACTAGGGACAAAAGGGATGTGAAATGATTTCATACAGTAATGTAATCTGTAAGATTACAGTGTACCTTATGTATTATTTTTTACTTTTTTGAATTTGCCGCTGGGCTCCACCCCCATGCGTTGCAACGCTTGCAGGAACTGGAGCCCGAGACACAGGACATTGGGCGGAGGAAACATCCCGCAGACACATCGGGGGGACATCGCAGGATCCCGGGGACAAGGTAAGTACACTGCACTAGGATCCTGCAATGCAATCCCGAGTGTGGCTCAGGGTTACTGCTAATGGTGTTGAAATGTAACCCCTAGCCACACTCTGGAAAACCACCAGGGAGGTTAAATGCCTCTGTGTGCATGGACACATAGGCTAACATGCGGGGGCTTAAAGAGGCAGGAAAAAAAAAAGCCAAACGCCCCTAGGAGCTGCAAAAAAAAAAACCCCATCTAGTGTGTATGAGGCCTCAACCTTTACCTTTACCTAATACTATAAATCTCTTACACTAACAACAAACACATCTAGCTTTACTCAAATCTCTCATGCCAAACTGGGCCTTTAACAAAAAAACGACCCTATCTTCTGCTGTTCTGAGTCAAGGAGTGGAACTTAACCACCCTCTACTCTATTTACAACTAATAAAAAAATTGGCTTTACATACACTTTGATGAGTAACAAACTTGAAAACTCAAATGAGCCCTATGAAAATCAAGGACAATAAATAGTAGAATACTGAATGTGTCATAAACTAAAGTCTCATTCTTTGTTACAGGGAAGCCAAAGGCTGTCAGCTTTCTTACTTACCCAACCTCCTGCCAAACTTCAGAAAAAAAGTTGTTTTGGGAAAACAAAGCATTAGGAAATGTCTCCGGTGGTGATACAGACATCAACAACAAATGTTTAGTACAGTGGGGAAAGACTGGAACCTCTGTAAGGTTTTTATAGCTGTCTGAGCCATCTTGTTCAGGTGACCTTATTCCCCATTTCTTATCCAGGGAATACAGGGGTATCACTAAGGCAAACAGTGGGGTCAAATTACCCCAATGGAGTCACATATAGAAATAAAAACCTGAAAGATATTCCAATCCCACCCCACTATATTTAAAACTTAAAACAATGGGGTGGATTTACTAAAGGTAAATAGACTGTGGACTTTGCAAAGTTCAGTTACTCCAGGGCTTAGTAAATGAGCAGAAGCTCTGCTGACTTCCATCATACAATTTTATTTTCCATGCACGTGATTGGGTATTCTTTGCAAAGTGAAGCTTTACCTCATTATCTAAGCTCTGCAGCAACTGCACTTTGTAAAGTGCACAGTCTATTTGCCTTTAACAAATCAACCCTCAAGAGTCAATAGTGCCCTTGAAACATTTGCCAGATAGCAAAGTCTGAGCAAAGTCCATGTCAAACTTGTGATCCTAAGAAGAAAGGAATTTTTAAATGAAGAATCTTAGGGCATCAGACCACATATAATATATGGCATGGAATACAATCAGGTGGAAGATACATATCTCTGGATTGCCATCTGTTTGCTCCTGAATGGCTATAGCACAGACATGATTCAGCAGATCTAACTACCTGGATTTTATATTTCTCCAGTATGACAGCTATTGTAGATAGAATGAAGGTCGTGACTTGGACCCTTATGGGATATTTACTATCTATTATATTTGAAATAAACTATAAATGCTGGGTTTTATACCTGCTAACACTTTCCCATTTTTAATGGAAAAGGAGCCATGCTTGAATGTTTGAATGTTTGAAAGCCGTGGTATTTATTATTCATTTCAAACTTTGGATAATGTAGGATATTTAGTTGGTCAATTTCAGTAGACACAGATATGTTTTTTATATATTTTTATTTTTAATTGTTTTTATGGTAGATACCTATTGGTCCAGTTCTTTAATATTTTTGATATTATAAAGATTTTTTGTATTCTAAAAATTATGTAGTTTGACGCTCCTAAGGGCTCTTTCACACGGACGGACCGTATGTCTGTTTTTCATCCATCCGTTTTCGGATGAAAAACGGACATACATGTATCCCTATGGGATAGCGGGTGTCAGCGGATGAGCATCCGCTGACACCCGCTCTCGTCCGTGCCCGCTATGCTCCGTTTCTGCAGACGGAGGAAAACCCCATTTTTTTCATCCGTCTGCAGAGCGGATCGGATGACAACGGACTCTACGGTCCGTCGTCACCCGATCTCCCATAGGGGAGAGCGGCGCTCTGACAGGTCCGTCCCTGCACGGAGTGCAGAGACGGACCTGTCATCTTCCTGCTCAGCGGAGATCGCTCCGGCGATCCCCGCTGAGCAAGCGGCTATCCAGGGGCCGGATCTGCACTGATCCGCCCCGTGTGAAAGAGCCCTTATTTTCTTTGTTTAAAAATCCCCTTCTTATTATTTTATTATTTGGAAGTCTGGGCATTGCGACAGACATAGCCTTATTTTTGTCTATAGTTTGACTAAGAAGAATATTCTGCAAGAGCTCAACCTCCTGTTATACACAAACTTCCGATCCTCACCAGCGACAGAGTTGCTTTGCAGGGTAGAGAAAAAAACCCTTTGCATTGATCTCCCTCGCTGGCTGGATAAGTGAGATATCGCTCTATTGCTGGTGAGCGACATCCTCCACAATTTCCATTAGTGAGGGAGCTACCCCTCATTTATCCAGCCAGTGACCTGGAACAGGTGCAATTTTTAGCGATCCTGTCGCCGACCACTGGGAAATTTTCCTTATCAGAGCAAAAAATGTACAGAGGGAATTTATTTTGAAACTGAACTTTACCCATAACCACTTGATAAAAAATAATGTTCTTTAGCAAGGAACATACATTCCACATTAATAATTATGCTACCACTCGGGATTACCGTTAGGGAGGTTAATAAATATGCTACAAAAATTAGTGCATGCTGTAAATTGCCTCCAGCATTTCTCCTGTTTCTTCTTGATGGAGGCTGCCATTTTCCTGAAGCCTAGAGCCCCTGAACAGAAGTAAATGATAAAGTGCAAATAAACCTATTAATTTAACGGTTCCAAAAAAATTCTATTCCTGAAATGCTGGGGTTTCTAACTGTCACATTTGCTTGTTTCCTCAACCAAACTGTCAAAACATCAAATGACAGGGTGTCATAACTGATCACGTGTTCAGCACCATGGTAGTTGCAGATCAAACAGAAGCAGCTTTCTTGGCTGTAAAGCATAGGATGACTTAATTCCTCTTTAAAGTGGAACTTTAGTCAGAAAATTAAGTCCTGCTAGATCACTTCAGGCTGGACCCTATTGCAGGCAAGGCTATGTAAAACATAAAAAAAAAGCCCCAGTACTGTTTAAAATCCAATAACACACTGACTCACCCTGTTCTGCATAAACTCAGTTGCTCTCCATTTTTAGGCATTTTAGGGACTGCTGAGTTTGTAGAGGCCGATCTGCAGACAGCTTTAAAGCAGAATTAAACCCTCCTAGTTAGGACATCAGCCATGTGATAGTTTGACAGTATCAAATCAAAGTTTTTTGTAAATCGATGGTTTTAGTTCCCCTTTATGATTTACTGCTGGGGCACTGGGCTTCAGCAAAATGGCAGCCTCTGGCAAGAAGAAACAGGAGCAATGTTGGAGGCAATTTACAGCACACAATTTTGGTAGCATAATTATTAACCACCCTATCGGTAATCCCGAGTGTGGCTCGGGGTTAATTTTCAGTGCCCAAATCGGTCACCCTGAGTCACAGGGATCCCCAGCATCCTGCGATGTCCCCCTGCTGTATTACTGTTCCGGGCTTCGTTCCCTGCGAGCGTCACGATGCGCGGTGGCGGGTCCAGCTGGCAAATTCAAAAAGTAAAAAATCCAGAACACACATAATACACTGTAATCTTACAGATTACATTACTGTATGAAATCATTTCACATCCCTTTTGTCCCTAGTGCTTTGTCCAGTGCCCTGCATGCAGTTTTATATTATATATACTGTTCTTTCTACCTGGAAACTTGAGAATGTCCATAGCAACCAAAAAGAGTCCCTCTACATCAAAAGCGGGTTTAGACCAGCTAGAAAACAGCGATAGTGAATTGGAATCACTTGCAGAATTGAGCGATAGTGATTCGTGGGGATATTAGTCATCAAACACTGAAAGTGACGACATCGACAATTCTGCAACTGAGCAAATTTCAGTGTTTTTGATTTGATTACATTATTGAATCAAATGTATTATTATTATTATATTATTTTAATTATTTATATTTCATTAATTATATTATAATTTATGATTTCGTGTTTCAAACATTATCATACCCGGGATGTCTACTAGACTCTTGTTTGGAAAAATGTAATGAGTTATTCCCAAGAATTACAGGGCTACAATATAAAACAACAAATTTCCTTGCAAAACAATGTACTGATTTGAGATGCAAAAATCAGACATAATCATACTGCCAAGGAGGTCAATGTTGCTTGCTAAAGAGCCTTTTTTTTAAAAGGCTGTGAGCAGATCGGCCTCTACAAATTCATCTGTGCCTAAAAGTGCCTAAAAATGGAGAGCAACTGAGCATGTGCAGAGCAGGGTGAGATAGTGTATTACTGGATTTTAAACAATATAGGCACTTATTTGTAATGTTGTTGTACAGCAAAAGGGGCCAGCCTAATTTGATCTAGCTGGACTTAATTTTCTGACTTAAAATCCACTTTAAGTGGGCTCGTTTAAAAACACCAATGGTGTCACACATGCAAAGCAATTGTTAGCTTTTACTTTCAAACTTGCACCAGAGAATCAAGACAGCCAGTAACCTATTGGCAATTCTTCACCTTATCTTTGCTCACAGTATTTTTCAAACATATTTTTCATGTCATCAAGCAATACTATCTCTCTGACCCTATTGGCTATTACAGTAAAAGACATGCAAATAAGATTAACAGTGTCTGGACTGAAAAGCATATGGCTCAGTCAACTGGGAATTATGGAGCTGACATGAGCTCATTCTCCCAACAGTATATTTACAAAACCATCACCTATACTAGTGTTCCCCATCTGTCTTCCTCTTTCAGTATAATCCCCCCCCCCCCTTACACAGACACACACAGCTAGAACTCCACCCAGTCCCTCCTGTGATGCAATTACTTCTGTGCCTCTGAATGGTACTACCATCCAACTCTAGTATCAAATAAAACAAACCCTCCTCAATAGGTTGAGCTCTTCAAACATTTGTGCCTAGAAAAGGAATACACACTTCAAGTCTATCCACTACACCCATCCATCCTGAGCCTAAGCTGTGTCAGACATGCTTCCAGAGATGCAAGAGGGAGGGAAATGTTCTGTCCTAAACTCATAGCACAGCTATGGGTGATTTAAACCAAATGAGAGAAAATTCAAACCACTAAAAACTCTACACTTCAATGAAAGCAGATGTCAGCAAAATGGTAAGTGACAACACGAACTTTGCCATGATGTTTGCTGCCAGGAATATACTTTTTAGCTGTGTTTATTTGTTGGATCTTTTTCCTGCCTGTTGCTTTTAACTCCTTCTTGTCTAAGCCCCGACTAAGCAGTCTCTGTCCTGTTCTCACTCCACAGTAAAGAAGTTAGAGTTAATTGCATGTGAAGTGCTTTCTTTCCACTTTAATTAATCTGGTGAGGTGTGAACAAAACTTTGTGCACTCAAAACACACCTTTGAAAGGTAGAGAGGAATCATTAAGGCATTTTAATAAGTGGCTGTTTCAATGAGATTTGGTTAATGTTTTCCACAACATACATCACTGTATAAATCTGTGCTAATAACCTGCCTGTTTGTAAATCTATTATAAGTGAGATATTTATCACTCTGGAAGTAGAGGAGGTTGTAATTAATTTACACTTCAAAGTAGTTCTCTAAATCACAATGTTGAATAACAAACTAAGCTAAGGTGTTTTTATTTTTTTTAACTGAATGGCTTTCAGGGTGCAATATAAATTCATAAATTAAAAAATAAGAAAACTTCATGGATATTAACAACTTTTCATATATATCTGTGCATATAAATATAGATATATCTATATCTATCTATCTATCTATCTATCTATCTATCTATCTATCTATCTATCTATCTATCTATATATATATATATATATATATATATATATAGATACTCCTTTAAATATAATGGGCATATTTTATTTATTTTTTTAACAAAAATGTACACTACTGATTTAAATCTTGAATGGTGTTTATTTAGGAAATATCTATCTATCTATCTATCTATCTATCTATCTATCTATCTATCTATCTATCTATCTATCTATGTACCTATCTATCTTAAAATAGAGACTCTGTTTAGAATAATTTACTGCGTAAATGATTACTAAATTAACACGAGTCTCTATTTAAATTATCTGTTTTATTTACTTTAAAAATAAAACAAAGTAATATTATTTTGCTACTTTTACTAGCAGAAATGTAGCAGGGTTGTTTATAAGCAAGAACAGTTGGTTGCTTTTGCACATCTACCTGTAGGAAATCTGTATTGATTAGCCATGTTTTACTTGACAAAAAAAAAAACACCTAATATCCCTATACATTTATATTCTGTATTTGCATGTTCACTAAAATGATAGAAATACCATTGTTTTAATGTTCTGTTTTTTTTTATTCAAACATGGGCTAATTTGCGAACTAACGCAAATCTTTTTGTTAATCCTTTTAAGGCTAAAGGTTTTGGAAACTTGAATTGATTAGTTTACATATTAACTGCAATGGGCAGGCAATATCCAAAGCTTCAAAGGGAGAACCATGCTAAACAGTCACTAGACTAGTGTTTGGAAAGCTTGTATTGCTGCCTAATCAAATAGAGTTGTTATAAATGAGAGGTGCTGGAACGATGTTTGTGCTTGGAATTCCAGGCACAGGGATGTGGACTACAACTGTGAATATATTATTCAGTATATTTATGTTCTAAGATGAAAATGATTGCAAAGTATACGCTTTATTATGACCACACAGTCCATGCAATAAAAGCCTTATATTGCAAGTACAATAAATTCATAAATGATCAATTAAAATGTGTAAAGTTTCAACAGTACAAAATAATTAAAAAATACAGCTAAACAAATAAAATATTAACAGTTAGAAAATAATAAGAAGTTTATTATTAATTAGAAATAAAAAGTTGACAAGTAAATGAAACAATCCAATTTTAAAGTGGAAACTGATATAAAAACAGTAGCGGTGCACCTGAAATGTAATATCTTAATTCTGCATGTATTTTAAATTCTAACTTTAACCTACTTGGGTACAGTATAAACAAAGAAAGGTGTACATAGAAACAAATGAATAAAAGAATTAGCATTATCTGCTTTTTGCTTAAATGTACCTCCCTTTTTATCTGCCATGTATAGAATCCATAAGTGATAGTAAAATCACCCCACACAATGACCTACTACAGCTCATCTCAAAAGTTTTCTTTGACACATCATAAGTATTAATCTCTCATTTCATGGTAACCAGTCATTTGCCTGGTTCACATGCAGTTATTTTAATTTTCACCACGGTAGCGGAAATACAATTCAGACTAAGTGAGGCAAAGCAGCATAAACAGCCAGTGATGCAAAACAGAATACATTATTAGGAAGAATGGTCCTAAAGATGAGCTCTGGTTTTACGTTGTGGTTGTGTGAAGCACACCCAGTAACACCGTGATTTCACAGTCGATCATTCAGAACAATGTTCCGTAACTTGGTAACACGAAAAGCGACCTCAGAAATGGTCTTGTTTTCCTGGTATAAATGTCTCTTGCATGTCCTCACATTTGTTTTCTGCCTGAGAAAATGTACAGTAGTGTAAGCGGGACTGCCCCTTTGAATTCAAAGGTTTCAATTCTCTTTAAACTTGGCAAACATTCCAAATCTTTAACATCCTATTTTTGTAACTCAAGCACTGAGTCCTTTCAAATGGAAAGAGGATGACAGTGACATAAGGGCCCTGGACTTTTACATAGTGATCAACATCAATTCTGTAATCCCAGGCTGCCCTTACTGCTCTGCGAGGTGTCTGCTGCCAATAAAAGGGTCAGTTCTCTTGAAGTCTCTATTATTCTTCTGATACAATTGAAACATAAAATGTAAAAAAAAAAAAAAAAAAAAACTATATGGGATCATACATGTGGGTTTTTCTATCTATCGCTTAGGACAATATATATCATATATTTTTATTTATTTATTATATTAGGGGTTACAATCTTACATATGTTACAAGAGTCCTCAGAAGAAAGGAAAATGTCAAATAAAAAGCCCCGTATTTTAGTTTTCAGGAAATTTAAATTGCTACTGGTTTTTGATCTAACAGTTTTGGCACCACTTAAAAACATCTGTAAATCAAATGATCACACCTAACCCTATGCCCTAACCATTGATCTTCCCTTACAATATAGCCCTTAGTCTGCTCCACCCTTGGCAACCTTAACCCAACCATTATATTGGTTTTCTACATTGGTACCCACTATCTGTTGAACTATCATGCTGATTCTAGTCCCATTATTTTTAGTATACATAATGCCAAAAAAAAATGTCTTAGTTTTAGATAGGGACTTTTAACTTTCCTGCTCGATCAGTTTCCTTTTTGCTGCCTGTGTTCCACTGCAGAGATTTCCCTTCGCTTTTTGTCCTACAGACACAACAGGAAATGAAAGGAAATCTCGCAAGGGGAAAAAAAATTCCATCTTAAAGAGCTGTCACATGAACAGGTTTACCCACAGAAAGATTTTCCTCTACCTCTTGCCTTGGTAACAACTAGAATTTTTTAAATTTCCCTTCACTATCTCACTCAGTGACAATGGTCAGCAGGTCAAACAAAGTGGCGAATCTCCACGGCGGAGACACAGACAGCAAACAAAAATTTGACCAAAGTTCTAACTCTTCCCTACTCTATCCAAAAGGATATAAACTGTAACTACACAATTAAAATGCCAAAATGCATACAGTAAAATTCAGTCTGCAGGTGATCAGTTGAGCAATTGTTCTAATGAGGGCCATGCAAATGTGGAGGGAACATGTGAAATCCATGCTTTTAAGGTCCTGATGAATTTCAAATTCAATATTTCAGTGTTGCATTGAGACATTATGCTTTAGTTTGATATGTTATACCAATCCATTGTTCAGCGCTTCATGGGTGAATGCCTTAGATAGTAATATGTACATGGTACTTATGTCCCCAACCTCTTCAGAGAACAAGAATCAAATGCCAAAAATAAACCAAGGTATGAACCATCCTTTTATTCCACAATAGACATACATTTTATAGAATGTTTTCCATATTATGAAACAACTTAACAGTGTATTTGGGATTTTAGAATATTAATATCAGTCTGAACACTCTGGGGTCAGCAAAATTACAACTAAAGGCTCTTGTATGACAGTCTAAACAAGTAACACATCAAATTACTTTATGATGTATAAGCATCATAAAGTAAACAAAAATCCTGCTTTACATTCCCTAACTGAGCCAAATCCTACTTTATTTATGTCTCAAACATTCCCTCACTTAGACACTGCAGCTAACAGTGGGAAGGTTTCAGTAACAGTGGCAATTCTGTCAATCTAGAAAGCAGTGGGCAGGCTTATTTGTGGCCAGGCTTGTAAAGCAGAAGTGACAATGCCTATAGCAACACCCTCACAAAGCATTTTTCATCTTACTGCAGTGCAAGCAGACATATTCTACATGAGAGCGGCAACTCTGTTCTGAGATCACGTCAGTGCAGCAGCATTGCCACAACATCAGCTGCATTAGGTGGACTTCACTGGCAAGCTCAACAGGTAATTGTGGGGCTTTGCAGGTGGGCTAATAGAAAATTGTAAGCTACAGCATATATATATATATATATATTTTATATTTATATATATATATATATATATATATATATATATATATATATATATATTTTTTTTTTTAGAAGGCAATAGTTTTATGGTAAATCAAATTTTTACCCCACAAATGACTGCTGTCTACTTTGTTAGTGGAAAAAAGAAAGACCCAAAAATCAATGAAGTTACCTAAATCTCATCCCACCTTTTAATAGTAAGGAGAAGGAATAATAAACATGACAATTAAAACCCAGTAGGAGCAAACTAAAAATTGTTCTGGTCAGGAAGTCTTATGGTAGTTTGAGGTCTGAAAAATTAGAAAAAGGATTTCTGTCCAAAATGAAATAGACAAAATTAGTACTTTTATTTGCGTGCATCTCTAGCAAATCTTCTGGATGAAAAGTATCACTCATTTTCACTGATATAATGAGAGATTGTTGAAAAATATGATTAATTATGATCTAATCATGTGATAGACTCGCTGTGTATGAAATATTTCAGTGATAGGCCTTTAGAGACCAATACCATTCTAATAGGAGCAGTTCATGACTCAAATGTTTATTTTTTTCTTTGTTTGCTACTTTTCTCTTCAGATTGAGAAAAGTTGGTGCAGTACATATGGGGAACACAGAGAAAATTACATTAAAATTATAAAATTGGTATGAATGTTGGGTTTAAGGCTTTTGGATACAAACTATATAAGTATGGTTGGCCTAGACCTATTTAAAATTATATCATAAAACAATATTGTATGACAGTGCTAACACTGTGGTCTGCTTTTTGCCAATAAATGGTAAAAATGTGCAACAAATAAAAAATAAATAAAAAAAAACTTTACAAATGCAATGTTAAAAATGTAATATTTATGAGTTGTAAATCTGTTATTATTCTACCATTCTGTCATTTGAAAAATTGTATTTCTTTAATTTATGCTTCGTCAAAATCATTACTGGAAAGTACAGATGATTTATCATTAATATAACTTATAACACATACAAATGTTCCATCACAATTGGCTCCAGGGGAGTTGAAAAGAAATAACACGCATATAAAGCATATTAATATCCTCAATGTGTGCATGATAACACACTAGGTCAGGAGACTTTCATTTTACAGATATTACTATTATTCATACTCCCAGTAAATAAGAGCTGATGCTGCACAGACATATTCTTGACTTGTCATCTTTTTAAACTTTCCCGAAAGCTATATACGGTACTTCCTGCTCTCAGAAATTAGCTGCATCTGTATAATTCTTTAAATGTGATTCGACAAATCAGTATGAGAATAATAATGAACCATCTGTATCAAAATAAATAATAATAATAATACAATTAAATATTAAAAAAGTTTTTTTTCTACTAAAGTACAACCTACAGTTCATGTTATGCGTCTTTTTACAGAGTTGTAGAAAAAAATAATTAGTTTAAATATTTAAGAATATTACTAATTAAATGAGCTCTTGTAAACATACAGGACACTTCCATAAAAGCAGCATATTCTTAACACGGGACAGTTATTTTCCAAAGCATACAGTATGTATTTTTTGTAAGTGTCTATGCTGAAAAATCACAGTTGCATTCTTGTTATGCATTCTTGTTGTTGTCCCTGTTGTATCAATGTCCAACTTGCTGTTAGAGGCAACCAAAGAAAAACCCAGAGATTTATACTTCCAGGCTACTCAGCACTTTACATGAATGTAATCTGGAATCAAAACAAAATACATCATACTTGCTATGGTAGTAGAAACAGTAGTTGCTAACTGATACTGGTATCCATGAAAAAGTCCCAGGGTATGGAGATTTTTCCCTAGAAATCTCTCATTTAGTAAACAGATATGATTTAGTAATGTAATCATTTCAAACATTTAAAGATGCGGAGAAGCTCTTTTTTTTAATCCCTGATTGAGATGGTTGAACTGAGCACACTTTCACTTTACTTCATTTTGCCTCACTTTAAACTTTACTAGATGAGGTTCAAAGTGAGTGTAAGCAGAAGGAATATGCACCTGTATTAATTATTGTAATAATAAGCTGTACACAGTTACACAATGGGGTTGATTTACTAAAGGCAAATATTAGGCACCAATTTTACCTAGAGCTTAGTGAATGTAGTGAAGCTCTGCTGCTTTCTATCGCCCAATCATATTCAAGAAAAAAAAATTGTTTTTGTTTTTTTTTCTTGTGCCTGATTAGGTATTCTTTACAAAGTGAAGCTTTACTGCATTCACTAAGCTCTGGGGAAAATGCGTGTAACTGCACTTGCAAAGAGCGCTGTCTATTTGTCTTTAATAAATCAATCGCATAGTGTTCAGTATAATGAATTTTTTGTATGTATTTATCACATGCAATTGTTTTGTAACCTGACAGTTTTGTTCTAAATCTACTGGATTATATAAACATGTTATTAGTTGAACTTTGGGGAAAATATAAAACTACCTTTGCGCTGGAAGAGCTAAATGCTCATTTTTGTCTAGGGTACTGTTAAAAAGCAGTTTTATTTACCTTACCCCTTGCTCACCTAGCAGCCTGCATACTCCACTTCCCTTTGATGTTCTGACTTAAAGTGCAGAACTGCTGGTCCTGCATTGTATGTGATGACAACAGAATTCAACAGAAGAGTCCTAAAGAGAAGAAGCTTTGGGTCACTATTTGTATGGTGAAGAGGAAGCATCCCTCTTCTCCACCCCACAGCTTATATATATCACCCTCACTCCTGTCTTCACCTTATTACTGCACGCATCACCTCCTGCTAATTCTGAACCCATATACCAATAAAACCTACAGGACACTGGGAAGTTTCCCCCCACATAAGTCACACTCCCATATAACCTCTCTCATCCTTCTGCTTCACCTAACTTCTGGAGATATTTCCCCAAATCCTGGACCGCAATTATTTACCTTTGGCCAACATACTTATCACCTCCCATCCTCTGATAGCAGCCACAATCCACACAATCTCATTTCTATTCCTCTTCCGCTTAGAACCAGCCTCCCCTTCTCCTGTGCCCTTTGGAATGCCTGCTCTGTTTGTAACAAACTCACCACCGTCCATGACCTATTTATCACAAACTCCCTGAACCTACTTGCAATTACTTAGACCTGGATTCAAGAATATGACTTTCCTTCCCTGCTGCTCTCTCATATGGTGGCCTCCTGTGGACTCACTCTCCCAGGCCTAGTCGACAGAATGGAGGTGGTTTTGGAATCCTCCTATCCCCTCAAAGCACTTTTCAGGTTCTTCATCCACCCCCCTCTCTGTCCCTCTCCTCATTTGAAGCTCACTGTAGTCGTCTATTTTCTTCAGTTTCACTGAGAATTGCTGTGATCTATCGCCCCCCTGGACTGGTATCAAGCTTCCTTTACGACTTCTCTGCCTGGCTACCCTACTTTCTCTCTTCTGAAATTCCAACAATCATTCTTGGTGACTTCAACATCCCTGTTAATCTTAACACTCCCGCTACTTCTAAGCTACTGAGCCGAACATCCTCTTTTGGCCTAAAACAATGGAAACACGCTTCTACTCACTCTGTTAGCAACTTTTCTACCTTTGCCACTCTACTTTGTCCTCCATTACCTCCAGCCACAAGCTTACTCACTGCCCAGGAGATTGCTAATCACTTCAAAAATAAGATTGAGGCAATTCGTCTTGAGATCTCAACTCTACAGATATCTCCCTCACTTTACACTCCTTGTCCTCCTGCACAATCAATACTTCCCTCTTTTAACCAGCTACTATAGAGGAAGTCTCTAAACTTTTTTAACGCCCACCTAACCTCCTGCCTCTGGACTCTGTTCCTTCTCAAATACTACGGTCACCATCTGGCTCTATCCTACACTCTTTAACTCATATCTTCAACCTCTCACTCTCTACTGGCATCTTCCCCAACCCTCTAAAACATGCGCTAGTCACTCCCATACTCCCATAATATTTCCTCCCCCACGTGCCCCTTCCCCTGACTACTCTGTCAAGATTAATGGCACATCTATCAGTCCGTCTCCATATGCCAGGGTGCTAGGGGTAACCTTAGACTCTAAAATGTCCTTTCAGGCCCACATCCAATCCCTGTCCAAATCATGCCACCTTAGCCTCCGCAACATTTCCAGAATACACCCCTTTTTAACCGCTTCCCGACCGCCTCCTGCAGATATACGTCGGCAGAATGGCACGGGCAGGCAAAACCACGTACCTGTACGTGGCCCTTTAAATGCCTGCCCGTGGGTCGCGCTCGCGACTCGGTCGGGAGCTCCGTGACCCCGGCCGCGGGACCAGCGGACCCGATCGCCGCTGGTTTCTCGCGATCGGGTTACGGAGCTGAATAACGGGGAGAGGTATGCTTCCTACTCTGCCTGTCATTGATTGGCTGTTCCCGGTCATCGGGAAAGCCGATCAATGATGTCAGACGTCACACACACACGTCAGAGCCCATAACCCCTTCCCTCCCCCTAGTGGTTAACTCTTTCACTACAACTGTCATTTATACAGGAATCAATGCATTTAAATAGAATTGATTGCTGTATAAATGACAATGGTCCCAAAAATGTGTCAAAAATGTCTGATGTGTCCGCCATAATGTCGCAGTCACAATAAAAATCGCTGATCGCCGCCATTACTAGTAAAAAAAAAAAATTTATAAAAATGCTATAAAACTATCCCCTATTTTGTAAACGCTATAACTTTTGCACAAACCAATCAAAAAATAAAAACCGCAGGGGCGATCAAATACCACCAAAAGAAAGCTCTATTTGTGGGAAAAAAAGGACGCCAATTTTGTTTTGGAGCCACGTCGCACGACCACGCAATTGTCAGTTAAAGCGACGCAGTGCCGAATCGCAAAAAGGGGCCTGGTCCTTTGGCTGCCAATTGGTCCGGGGCTGAAGTGGTTAACTAATGACACCACCAAGCTTCTAAATCACTCCCTGGTTATCTCTCGCCTTGACTACTGTAACTTCCTCCTCATTGGATTACCTTTACATAGACTATCCCCCCTTTAGTCCATAATGAATGCTGCTGCAAGACTCATCCACCATACCAACTATTCAGTGTCCTCCACCCCTCTCTGACAATCCCTCCACTGGCTTCCACTCACCCAACAAATAAAATTCAAAGTACTAAAAATAATTTACAAAGCCATCCATAACTCTGCCCCCAGCTACATCACCCACCTAGTCACAAAATACCAACCAAGTCGCTCTCTTCGATCCTCCCAAGATCTCCTGCTCTCTAGCTCCCTTGTCACCTCCTCCCATGCTCGCCAGGATTTCTCCAGAGCTTCTCCCTTTGGAACTCCCTACCCCAATCTGTCTGACTGTCCCCTAATCTATCCATCTTTAGACGATCCCTGAAAACCCTTCTCTTTAAAGAAGCTTATCCTGCTTCTAAATAATACACTGTTTTACTTCCTCCATCAGTTCATCCCCCACAGCCTTTT
Organism: Lithobates sylvaticus; assembly: GCA_028564925.1. Taxonomy (NCBI): domain Eukaryota; kingdom Metazoa; phylum Chordata; class Amphibia; order Anura; family Ranidae; genus Lithobates; species Lithobates sylvaticus. The sequence goes on along the minus strand of CM053035.1, from coordinate 119,500,318 downwards.
ACCTTTTGTATCAATTGACCCTCCCTTTTTAGATTGTAAGCTCTAATGAGCAGGGCCCTCTTGTACCAAATTGTAATGTAACTGTGATGTCTGCCTTTATTTTGTTAAGTGCTGTGCAAACTGTTGGCGCTATATAACTCCTGTATAATAATTATGATAATAATAATAATAACTCTTGAATTGTGGGGGTAGCCCCACTGCAAACATAGCTTTGATTTTTTTTCCAGAGTTCAGCCTTAAACATTTCTATTGCTACAGCAATAACCGGTTATAAAATTAATACTAAAAGGAAGCCACTAAATTCTACCTTAGACAGTAGTTAAAACATGTTCCCAATGAAAGATTTCCTCCTTACCCCCAGTGATTACAGGACAAATAGAAAGGTTGAATCTCCCCAGCTCAAGGCTACAGCAAGTAAGTACATATTTAATACTTGGTAAAAGTCTTTTAGCAAAATTTTGAAAGGTAGATCTACAATTTATTACACATCAAGTAAGTTCTATATTACTGCCTTTGGGACACTTTGCTCTGGCAGTGGCTTATCTCTGCAGAATTAGCAAATATAAAAGTTAATTGTTGAAAATGTTTCTAATTTACCAGACTTGCTCAGACATTTCTTAGTGGTGATCATTTGTACCCCACACAAAATTAGATTGTTCTTTGACCCCTCTGAATCAGTTGCTATTATACAATAATTTATTTTCAGGCATAGTTAACCTGTAGACATTAAGAAGACAAGTACATGCTTACTGAATAGATCATCCCCTTGGCTTCTGATACCTACCTTCCTTTTTCCCCGGTTGCATGTTCCATTTCTCTTTAAAAACACTTTATATGTTTTGGGTTGGTTTTAGGTTAGAGTTTAGACAAGGCTAAGGCACTTATGCTTCCACCATGTGACAGTTTTTGGTCCTGGTGATTGGTTACTTACAACACCCTCTCCCATACCTGGATCAACAGGTATTTTATGGGGTCCCGGTAGGGAAACAGTGAAACCATCCATTGAACCTGTTATGTTACCCTGAATTGGCAAAGAATAGATGCACTTTAACTAAATCTTTTAAAGACCTTAGCAGATAGCCATCCACTTATAAAACATTTAAATTACCTTCAAATTTCCCAAAATTGTTTCTTTTAAAGTATGAAAATAGCAATGTAATGATATATGGTTACTTTGGTTGTCAGTATGTCTTTTTCTTGGAAAATACGTAAAGTGAAATAATATTTTCAATATTTCCATATTTGATTCTCTATATAATGATGATTCAAATAAGTTAAAAAAAAGAAATCAGACATCATGTAAAAGTTAAGCTTCCTTTATTTAAAAATTTTGAAAATAGGGCAGGGATACAGAATGAAATTGTTCAGACTAAGAGATTTTTTTTGTATAAAAAGTTACACAATAGACATTATAGGGCTAATTTTCTAAAAAATAAAAGTTTACAAAAGCAACAAATCACTGTTTGGTTTGAGAGTCCAATAATATTGTTAAAAAGAAAATGTATCTTTAGAAAAAAAAGGCATGCCGTGAATGCTAACTGCACAGCTGTGCTCTCAACCAAACAGTCAAACCATCCAATGGCTGGTGTCATAACGGATCACATGTGCAGCACTGTGGCAGTTGAAGATTAAACAGAGGCAAAGATGGCAGCTTCCTTGGCTGAAAACGATAGGAGGGTTTACTTCCACTTTAAGAGATTGAAGACCATGTACGTTTGTACAGCTGGTTTAAAACATTTATCCGTTAGCAAATTATCCCAAATAAAGAGAGTGCCTGAGGAAGGGCTATGACATGATTGTACCTTGTAAAATATTCAAATGTATTAAATTACCATTTACCATTTATATTTATAACTGCTGTACAATGTGTTTTTTGTAGAACTTTTTGGATATTTACTGGCATGTGTGCAAATGATCGCTATAGATTTAATCTTTGTATGATAAGGTGAATTTATTTAAGATGTATAAGTGGATGGCTATTGGATTCTTTTACCTCATGTTTTCTTGTTAACAATGCATAAATATTTTATGCACTACTGAAAAAGGGCAGACAAAATACAATATTGCTATATAGAATAAAAAATCTATTAGGATGTACAAAACTACCTTTAGAACAAAAGGAATAAAATAAAATGTCTCTTTTATAGTACAGTAACATAGTATACATTTTTTTACCCTTGCATAGTCTGCTTATCCGAAAATCGCTAACTTTGCCTAATGACCTGCAAACTTTGTAGTTAATTGTAAATATTTGCTATTGCCCTGAATATTTAAGCCACAACTATCAGGCTTTTTTACTTTCAGTATATTTGAGAGTATAAGTTGTTTTACACCAGGTTTTGATAAAAGTATTTCTTATGTATGCTCAATTTATTTAATAAAATAATAAAAAGTTTAGACATTCACCAATTGATTAATTAATTGAACAGTCAGTAAATAAAATGGAAACATAAAACACATTTCAAGCACTTAATGTGAATTAGGCTTGTTGCTTTCCTTTCCTTAGCAGCTCAGAAAGCATGTTATCTCAATATCTTCATAGGTCATTTTGCTTCAATTATACTTGCTACCCCGCGATTAGTATCGTTTACTGTTTTCAGTGTTAATTGTTACAGAGTGAATCTGATTTTTGCAAATTTGTAGTAAATGGTAATCTGAGTACCTGGTTAATTAGGAATGCATACCAGTACTGCTTCCTTATCTATCTTTTAGGCAAACCGTGTAATGTGAAAACAGGAATGAAATGTCAATAAAGGTTAGTTTTACAAACTGAATTAAAATTCTCATGTCCTCAGTACTCAATAATTAGATGGCTCCCTAGTGCAGGAAACTCACCAAACAATCTGTGGAGCATATTAAATGTTCATTACATCTTGGAAGTATAAACACATTTTCAGACTTTTGTATATTAATGTTTAGAATATTTAAAGTTGAAGATAACAAATTAATACTATTCGTTTAATGTTATCTGCTTAACCTCTATAGAATAAAGAATTTATGCAAGCAGGTACTTTAAGCAAAAAAAAAAAAAAAAAAAAAAAGCCAAAATATATATCAATGCAAAAATATAATTTCACATAAAAGATGCAGAAGAAATTTGAATTTATTTTTTGTGATATTTACATTTTCAAATTGTCTTGTATGTTAATATGTTGAAAACTGTTGAATGTCGCTACCTCTTTTATGCATTTTAGGCTTTGTTAATGTAAATATAAATATAGGTGTTATAGTAAAAGAAATAGCAGTATAAGAAATAATAATGAATGAATATTGGTAATAATAAAAGTAATAAACATATATTCATACTACAAAACCTTTTCAGTGTAGGATGGCAAAGCAGTGTCATTTCATTTAGAAAGTTAGATAGCAAATAATGTATTTGACCTAGAGAAGACTAAAGACAAAATTCCTCTTAAAAAAATGATAGTGTGTTTATATATCTATATATATAAATAAAATCTTGACTTTCTATTCAGATGGTACAAAAGTACTTTTCCTTGGATATAACATGCTTTTGATCTTCCTGGCTCTAAAAGGGGTTTATTATCTTTGTTATTCGCTATTTGTTACCGATACGCCCGCTTGGCTCTTCAAAAATTCCAAAACCCACATATGCATCTCACAGTTACTAGGGGCTGTGCATAAGCATGTTAAGGAAATAAATATGTTTGCTGTTCAAATATTTCCACATGACAACAGTCTGGAAGAACAGAAGATGTCAGCTTCCTAGCTGATGACCCATGAAAACTGTTTTTTATTTTTATTTAATGTAAAAGGCATTCCTTAGATGATGATTTGCTGTGGTTCAGCTATCTCACTTCCTTTGAATTCAAATGTAAATAAAGTAGTAATGCAAATTTCAACATGTGTAGAAGCATCTTAGAACTTTTACATTCTTATGTTTAAAGTAAAAAGTTTTAAGTACATTACCTATTATGCTATAGTATGAATTGCATGACTTTGTTTCTTTTTTGTTCCTAGGCTTGGGGTTTAGAATGAAAAGAAATTCACTTTTTATACTACATGAATTGTTCTTTTAATCCTGTTAGACAGTAAAAATACTTGGTGGATATGGCAAGAGTACTAACTACTAGGGTCTGTGTGCAAAAGTTTACTGGTAGCAGCCTCTCTGATTAAGGCAGGCCATAAGTGATATGATTTTCTGAAACTGCTGCTGACAATAATCGCATCCTAAAAATCTGACACTCTGTTTGTACCTAAGTCGATTGATGGATTGATTGATTGATTGATGGATTGACTCAGCCTGCCCACACATGGTCTGAATCTCAGCTGCTCCCTGCTGAACTGGCCGAGATTCGAACTGTCGGTGGCCGACTTAACTATTAAACCACATCTTCTCTCGGAAAGTGTCTTAGGGGATGAAACACATTAGGACAGAGCCAACCAGGGACATCATCACGCCAGCTCGGATGAGCATCGGTATTGAATGAGCTGTCCTTTTTCTTTTCCCACATTTAGTGAGTATATATGCATGTTTAATTAAGATTTAACTAAGAAATTCTACACTATTTGGTTTTCTTTGTCCCTCTTTGTGCACTGAGGATCTTATATTGTGCCTTGTGATAAATATTGCTGAGGAGAGCGCGATCCATCCTGCCTAAGACCAGCATATGGAGGTTAGGTACTGCTTGTGGCTGTTACCATCTTAAGGGAATGAATCAGTCATCCAGCCTGGGATTAGCTGAAAATTTTGTAGGAACTTTGTAGGAACTCTTTTGGAAATTAAGCCTTACTTTCCAATAAGGAGGCACAGGTGGTGGTGCAAGCACTGGATGTGGTGAAAAGTTGGCGAGGGTGTATTTTCATCACTGTGGACTTTCTTGCATGATTACTTCTGGGACTTTTTTGGTTTACACTGACACTTTTATGGTTATTGTAAACAGTGCAACACTTTTTTTTTATATATATATGTGTTATTTTTGGCATTGAGTATTCAAATGTCTGAGAGTATTGCTGTTAGGTTGATCGTGGTTTGAAGGATTTATTTTCAAATAATGCTACACTATTTGGTTTTCTTCCTTCCTCTCTTTGCACTGGGGATCTTATGTTGTGCCTTGTGATAAATATTGCTGTGTGCTGAGGAGAGATCTATCCATTCTGCCCGAGGCCAGCATGTGGAGGTTAGGTACTGCTTTTGGCTGTTACCATTAAGGGAATGAGTCAGTTATCCTGCCTGGGATTAGTGGAAAACTTTGTAGGAACTTTGTAGGAACTCTTTTGAAAATTAAGTCTTACGTTTTCGGTAAGGAGACACGGGTGGTGGTGCAAGCCCCGGATGTGGTGAAAAGTTAGCAACAGTGTATTTTCATTACAGTGGACTTTCTTGCATGATTACTTGTGGGACTTATTGTAAACAATGCAACACTTTTTATATATATATATATATATATATATATATATATATATATATATATATTATATATTTTGTTATTTTTGTTATTGAGTATTCAAATGTCTGGGAGTGTTGCTCATGGTTTGAAGGATTTAATGACATTTTTGTTGTCTAGAACTAAGCACAGGTTTTGGTATATTAGAATAGGATGACTGTTGGATATATACATTCAAAGCCACACACCCACCTGCCTTGAATAAATTGTAAGCGTCAAAACTTTTTGTACTTTGTACCTAATAAGGGATCATTCACTATAAGGACTAGAATATAAACATTTATAAACTTGCATGTGCAATTTTAGACATGGGGCCATAGATCTATGTAGGCCCCTTTTGGGGGACACTTTTAACTCAGCAAACCGCTTCAATCATGGTCACCTGTGGGAAAATACAGCACAGTGTGTTGATGTGCATATGCAGCTCATACTGGGGGCAATTCCATGCAATGGAAGCACAGGGTGCAGGCACTGATGCACATGCCTCAGCAATGATGTCACACCACAGCTGCTATGGTGTGTATACATTCAATTAAAGGAAATACATACTGAGTATAGGCAGTGGCGTAACTAGAACCCTCAGGGCCCCGATGCAAGAAACCATGGAGGGCCCCCCCCCCCCACCTCCAGACAAAGTTCTTTACTCCGAGCCCGATGTTGGAACACCAGGGCCCAGTCACAAGTGGGTGGCTGCATATAAAGGAACCGATTTTTTCATTTTTATATAAAAACACACACACTATATATATGCTGCCAGTGTGCCCATCAAATGCTGCAAGTGTGCCCATCAAATGCTGCCACTGTGCCATCAAATGCCACCACTTTGCCCATCAAATGCTGCCGGTGTGCCCATTAAATGCTGCCGGTGTGCCAAATGCTGCCACTGTGAATCCCCACCGCCCGCTCGCACACCCACACACATATGCATGCACACCCACACACATATACATGTACATGCCCACACACATATGCATGCACACCCCCACACACACATGCATGCACACCCCCCACACACACATGCATGCACCCCCCCACACACACACATGCATGCACCCCCCCACACACACACATGCATGCACACACACACACATGCATGCACACCCCCACACACACATGCATGCACCCCCCCCCACACACACTCATTCATGCACACCCCCACACACGCATGCATGCACCCCCACACACGCATGCATGCATGCACACCCCCCCCCCCACACACACACACATGCATGCACCCCCCCACACACACACACACATGCATGCACCCCCCCACACACACTTGCATGCACCCCCCCCCCACACACACACACATGCATGCACCCCCCCCCCCCCCACACACACATGCATGCACTCCCCCCCACACACATGCATGCATACACACACCCACACACATGCCCCCCCCCCCCACACACACATGCATGCACACACATATAAACACACATACAGTAGATAGTCTTATAAAAAAAAGTCAGACATTTACAGTACCTTCTTCCCGCCGGGTACTGCACTGTAGGGGGAGACAAAGAGCACAGCACACACTGCTTTCACTTTAGGTATGTGAGGACGCGCTCCCTGCAAAGTGCCATTACAGTTTGGCTGACGATCGGGGAGCTCCTCTCAGCCTCCCCTCCTATGAAAGAGTACAGGGGGCTCTCAAGGGCCCCCTGCAGCAAGGGGCCCAGTCGCCACGGCGATCTTGGCGACCCCTATAATTTCACCACTGAGTATAGGAGAGGTAAAAGGTCCCCTGTATCACTTGCTGAGGGAGACTTAATTGACCCCTCTCAGGTGGGGGTGCCCCTGAAACAGAGCCAATGATGTACAATGGTAAGCAGGCACTTTACATAGTGTCAATGCAATAGAAGAGCTCTACTATGTGGGAATAAAACAAATAGATACATGGATCCATTGTCGTTGTTGGCTTTCCATAGAACACTATAGAATGTACGCCTCACTACTCAACAAAGCTTATCTCAGGCCAAAGTAAAGTCAGGAGCATTAGGGCTAATTCCAATATATGGCTATATTCCCAGAGAGGTAAAATATATATTTTGTTTTAGGTTTAATAATTCCGGGGACAGCCTGTAATAGGGAAGTCTTAATATATAGTGTATGTAGATTATGTCCTGATCTCTGGTGTATCATATGGCTATAAACCTATAAACCCCATAGTGGCAGCCTAAGACTGTTATCATGTCATTGATATGTATAAGTGTTTATTGTAAAACCTTGGGTATATGTCAGAGAATAAAAGTTAAGGAGTTGGATTTTTGGGAGTGTAATGAGTGTAATGATTATAACAATGACCAAATTAGATAAATTCGGTGTAAATGGACAAAGACCAAAGTGTTTTTATTTAACATCAATATACATTTTATTGTCAAAAGTATTGGGACGCTTGATGACGTACATGAACTTAAATGGCATTGGCATCCCAGAGTGTGTTTATGAGAATGTTTGACGATTCTTCCAGAAGCGCATTTGTGAGGTCAGACACTGATGTTGGACGAGAAGGTCTCACTGTCTCTACTCTAATTGATCCCAAAGGTGTTCTATCGGGTTCAGGTGCAGGCCAGTCAAGTTCCTTCACCAAAACTTGCTCATCCATGTCTTTATGGACCTTGCTTTTTGCACTGGCCCAAATCAGGGGGGGGGGGGTATGGTGTGGGGTTGTTTTTTAGGGGTTGGGTTTGGCCCCTTAGTTCCAGTAAAGAGAACATCTACCACTCCCCCACCCCATCAAATCATAAATATTAATAAGCATAACAAGGTCTTTCAGAGTATGACAATGCTCCCATGTGAGAGCAGGTCATACACAATTCAGAGAATGACACACTTATCTGCTGGTACAAAACCATGCTAATTTTTTTCAGTGAGATATCCATCTTTACAGAGTTCAAAATCATAGAGACAAGCACATTTTAAAGTATAGTCTATTTTTTAAGACCACCCATCTACTAAGGATGAAAAACATTATGGGTCTGGAGTCCAAAGACCTTAAAGAGCTTTGGGAGGGAAGAAGTCTCTAACTCGGTGCCCAGGTTTTACTGGGGACCTGCAGGCTGTGTGTGAGGGTATGCACGGGCTTCATAATCTAGAGCCTGGTCATAGTTCAGGCTCAATCAGGGAGATAGGAAGTTCTCGGCCCTGGCCACAGTTACAGTGCACCCGGGAGCTGCAAGGGGTACAATTTGTACATGAAGTGATGGTAATAACTCCTGGGGAGGGGGAGGTTGTGTGTGTGTATGTGTGTATATATATATATATATATATATATATATATATATATATATATATATATATAAATATTTTATATATATATATATATATATATATATATAGATATATATATATATATATATACACACACAGTATCTCACAAAAGTAAGTACACCCCTCACGTTTTTCTAAATATTTTATTATATCTTTTCATGTGACAACTCTGAAGAAATTACACTTTGCTACAATGTAAAGTAGTGAGTGTACAACTTGAATAGCAGTGTAAATTTTCTGTCTCCTCAAAACAACTCAACACACAGCCATTAATGTTGCTGGCAACAAAAGTGAGTACACCCCTAAGTGAAAATGTCCAAACTGGGCCCAAAGTGTCAATATTTTGTGTGGCCACCATTATTTTTTAGCACTGCCTTAACCCTCTTGGGCATGGAGTTCACCAGAGCTTCACAGGTTTCCACTGGAGTCTTCTTCCACTCCTCCATGATGACATCACGGAGCTGATGGATATTAGAGACCTTGCGCTCCTCCACCTTCCGTTTGAGGATGCCCCACAGATGCTCAATAGGGATTAGGTCTGGAGACATGCTTGGCAGTCCATAACCTTTACCCTCAGCTTCTTTAGCAAGGCAGTGGTCATCTTGGAGGTGTGTTTGGGGTCGTTATGTTGAAATGCTGCCTTGCGACCCAGTCTCCGAAGGGAGGGGATCATGCTCTGCTTCAGTATGTCACAGTACATGTTGGCATTCATGGTTCCCTCAACGAACTGTAGCTCCCCAGTGCTGGCAGAGCTCATGCAGCCCCAGACCATTATACTCCCACCACCATGCTTGACTGTAGGCAAGACACACTTGTCTTTGTACTCCTTACCTGGTTGCCGCCACAAACACTTGACACCATCTGAACCAAATAAGTTTATCTTGGTCTCATCAGACCACATGACATGATTCCAGTAATTCATATACTTAGTCTGCTTGTCTTTAGCAAACTTTTGCTGGCTTTCTTGTGCATCATCTTTAGAAGAGGCTTGGGATGACAGGCATGCAGACCAATTTGATGCTGTGTGCGGCGTATGGTCTGAGCACTGACATGCTGACCCCCCACCCCTTTAACCTCTGCAGCAATGCTGGCACGTGCACTCAACTTCTTTGATTGCCCATGGCGTGGTCTGTTCTAAGTGGAACCTGTCCTGTTAAACCACTGTATTGTCTTGGCCACCATGCTGCAGATCAGTTTCAGGGTCATGGCAATCTTCTTACAGCCTAGGCCATCTTTATGTAGAGCAGCAATTATTTTTTTCAGATCCTCAGAGAGCTCTTTGCCATTAGATGCCATGTTGAACTTCCAATGACCAGTATGAGAGAGTGAGAGTGATAACACCAAATGTAACACACCTGCTCCCCATTCACACCTGAGACCTTG